>CM062939.1:31990109-32511512 GCA_031878705.1 Tapirus indicus
CCGTGGCTTCCCCTGCTGGCAAGAGTCCAGCCATTCAGAAGAGAGGACAGTCCTCCAGCTCCCTGACAGCAGCCCCCATGGCCCCCCAGGTGTTTCTGTCTACTCTAAAGTGCTCCTTCCACTCCTGTTCCAGAGTTTTCCATTGCCTCTACCATCCTGGCCAAATTCTTCTGGACAAGACCTAGTCTATCTGTGTCGTTCTGTCCAGAGAGGTACAACACACCCTAAATATGAGCCAATTCATCCAAATTCCAGGGGTCAGACTGAGGCAGGGCCAATCTCATGATGGTCAGCAGCACAGAAGCCTCTTCATCGGGCCCAGCCTCAAGCAGAGCTAGTCCAAACACACCTACGCAAGAGGCGTGCTCACCACGGTCTTGGGGCACCCATGAGAGCAGTCGCAAAGGCAGCCTCCAGAAGAGATGCCCAGGACCCAGGGTGCCTCTTTCCCAACCCATGATTTTCTCCGCTCCCAGGCAGACCTGGAGCGCACTGCCCTGGGAGGTGGGGGACAGGACCCTGGGCAGCTGCTCCTTGCTTGGGTGGGTGGGCGATTGGAAGGGCAGGGGGGTGGGTGTGTCACCACATGGCCCTGGGGAGGAGTCAGGGAGGGAGCAGTCAGAAAACTCTGAACTGGAAAATGCTGGAGGTTCGCCATATTTTTCCTCTCCTCCCTCAGACAGGAGTGCTGTGAGTGAGTGGGTGTCCTGCCTCTGGGCTGATGAATGTGAGATGCCTCCTGCTTGGCCAGAAACAGTGCAGTCAGCACAGATGAGCCCCTGGGAGGCCCTTGTTGTCCTTGACAAGCTCTGGAGGCTGGGCCAGAGCCAGCAGTTGGGTGAGGGCAGAGGGCTCCAGGGGGGCTTGGCCTCCCAGAGGAAGCTCAGGGTGCGTGTGGGGTAACGCAGAGCCCGCATCTAGCACGGGTGTCCTCCTTGGCTGCCTTGAACAGCTGATCTATGAATTCATTGATCAGTCAGCAGGAAGTCACCGGGTGTCCTGGGGGCCTCTCACCGGCCCTCACTCAACATGTCCCCAGTCACTGCCCGCACCACCTCTGGCCTCCCGTCCGGGACCAGCTCTGCCCCCAGCTCACTGAGTGACCTTGGCAAGTCACCTCCCCTCTCCGGGTCTCAGGTTCCTTGTTAACAGGGGATAGGACTGGATGACCTCTTAGGTCCCTCTCAGCTCTGATGGGTCTGAGTCCGTCGCTGGGAGACCGGAAGTGCATGCAGGGCAGTGGCTGCCTGGCCCATCTTTTGGAGAGAAAGAGGAGGGAATGGCGAGGACATGTCACACCGGGTGGTGTCAGGAACGGAACGTGCCGGTTTCAGCTACACGTGCTGTCGACGGTGGAGACAACCAGGGCGCTGCGACAAAGGCGGGAGAGGGAGCAGAGGCCAGGGCTCAGGAAGCCAGCCCCCCAGCCCGGCTGTGCCCCCCGCCCTCCACCCCCAGCTCTGTAATCCCCCTTTCGACTCCACCGATGCCCTGGGATCCCACCTGGGCCAGTCTGGAGCTGGGTGGAGGGTTAGATGGTGACCCACTTGCCCTGCCCCTGGCCCTCAGGGCTGTGACAGCAGCTGCCAGAGGGGGCGAGGGGACCCTCAGCCTGGGTGCAGGCTGCGCAAGGGCTGTGGTGTGTGGGCCTCGCACGGCACGGAGCAGCCTACAGCCTGCACCAGTCTCAGAGGCTCTGCAATGCAGTGGTCGGATTTTTTTTGTTGTTAGTTTTTTTCCTAAAAGTCCTCATTTCCCAGGGAAATGTACAGCCAAATGCTCCCAGAAAGGGGTGGCCAGGTTGGCTGGGGATGCGTCACCCCTTCTGATTCAGGGTGCTGGCCCACGCCTCCCCCTGCCCTTGTGAGCCCCCTGCCCTCTGCCCCTGGTAGAACGGGGGGTCCAGGTAGAAGGAGCAAGAAGGGGCTGGGCTTCCTTTCCCAGGGCCCGGGACGCAGGCTGACGGGACTAACTGTCTCCTGATTCCCAGGGGCTCCGGGTAGAGGCTCCATCACAAAGGCAGAAGCCCCTCCAGGTTCAGGGAGAATCAATCTCTCCCCCTTCCCTCTCTCTGAGCGCCCCTTTGGAGCACCAAGTACCACATCTGCTACCGTGCTCAGGAAGGCCAGGCGCTTCACCACCCGTCTCGTTCCAGGTAGAAGGGACCCCCCACCCCCACCCCACTGCACAGCATAGTAATTTCACGCACACTCCACCTCTGTGTTCTTCTGTGCTTGGGTTTCATTTTAAGGGAAGTTTTCAATCCAGCTCTGCTTTCCCAATTAAAGAGGTGGTGAGTTTCATCAGCTACGAAAATAACCCCAGACGCGGGGCCTAGTGGACCAGGGGCAGACCTGGCTCTGCCAGTGCGCCCCTCCTGGCCTAGATGAAGAGGTGTGGTCAGGGGCATTCGGCTGGGGGTGGGGGTACTCAGCCGTGGAAAGGACTCAGCACCCCCTGCAGGGGCAGGTGAAGCTGCAGCCAGCTCCCAGGTGCCCTCAGCTCTCTCCGCACAACCTGGAGGGGCTGTGAGCCGCGTCTGCCCGCCCTTCTCTGATGTCAGGCCTCTTTTGGGCGCAGATGGCTCTAGCTCAGGGGCAGCCAGGACACGGCCGAGCCCATCTGGGTACAGCCCAGGGACAGGTGCTGCCAGTCTGCCATCTGCCGAGCAGGTGACAGCCACTGACATGTAAGTCGGGCTGAGGGGCGGGGAGCTCAAGGCCAGCAGGGTCAGAGTGGCTGCCCGCAGGCCCTCTCCTGCTGCCATCAGACTCCCTGGGCCCCAGACAGGGGCGCCTCCAGGCCCCGAATGGCATGTAGATCTTTAAATGAGAACAAACCAGCCCTCTCCCTGAGAGATGCTGCCCTCTCTGCAGCGTGTGTTTCCATCAAAGCACAGGCTGTGGGTGACAGTGACAGCTGTCTCCCACCTGAGGTCAGGACAAGGGACTGGGCTCCGGGGACAGCAAGGGGGACGGGGTTAGCCACCAGGGGGAACATCCCGCCAGGAAAGCAAAGGGAACCCCATGAGGCAGTGGAATGTCGACAAGTCCAGACTTTGGTCTCAACTCTGCTACTTCTAGCTGTGTGTCCCAGGGCAAGTTCACTAACTTCTCTGAGCCTCAGTGTCCTCACCTGTAGCAGGATTGGTAACAGTCATACCTCCCAGGGCTGTTGGGAAGGACATGTGACGTCACACACATGTCCCTCAGGAAGTGATGGCTCCCACCTGTTTCACTATGACTCCCCCAGGTAAAAGGTGAGAAAGAAAAGGGATCTGCACCAGCAGGCTTAACCAAATGGCTCCCAGATTTTAGTGGGCATTAAAAACCTCCCAGAAGCTCCACAAAGTGCAGATTCCCAGGCCCAACACCAAAGATTCTGATTCAGTAGCTTCAGTTCAGGACCCGGGGGGACCGAGACGTGGGTGGTCTACAGACACGTTTGAGAAGCACTCCCACCCAGGACAGCAGAGACGGTCCTGAGTCCACGGCCCAAGGACGGTGTGGACACAGGCCTATGTGCTCGCCACGTCTTACCCTCTGGCCTGCTCCTCTCGGGACGCAAGGACCCTCCAGTGCTCTGTCTAACCCTCCAGAGTCGCACACTTCTGCATCCACGTTCCTCGAGTCAGCTGACCATTCAGCAAACACTTACAGAGCAGCCCCCGATCCCGGACTTTCCAGGTGCTGGATGCGGCGATGAGCAGAAAAAACTCCTTGCTTTCATGGATCATATCGTTCATGCATTCATTGACTCACTCACTCATCTGCTTGTTCACTCATTCATTCACTCGTCCGTTCAATAAATACTACTGACTGCCTACTCTCGGCCAGGCACTGCGCTCAGCATAAAGGCTGACTCATGCAAAGCCCTCCTTGTCAGAAACAGGCCAAGGAAAAGGTGGCCCTTGGGGACCCTCAGCACCACACCCCCAGGCAGAAGTAGTGTCCCGCCAGCTGCTGCCTGCTCCATAGAGGGGACCGTCAGGCAGGAGAAGCTGTCCAGAAGAGACGGATGCTTGGTCTCCTCCCCAGCTCGCTCATCGTCTGCCAGGTACAAAGTATTTCCTTTTCCCTCTGATCCAGCCCTGTCCCTTTACATAATCCCAGGCCTCAGAATTATGTGTGAGGATGGGCTAATTCCCCCAAACACTGTGTCAGGCCATCGATAACACTCCCTTGCGATTGTGCTGTGACACTCGGTGGCCCTTGAGCCGCCTGGCAGGGGAAGCTGAGCCCGTGGCCTCGATTTTTCATGCCAGTCCTGCATCCATCACTGTGCTGCCAGCCCCGGTCTCTGCTCCAAGGGGCAGGTGTTCAGAGAGAACACTCTGCAGGCGCTGGCCCGTTCCCACCCCCCTGCTGGCGTGTCGATACAGCACTAAAGGCCTGCAGAATTCATGGGATCCAATCCCCTTATTCTGCAGATGGGGTAACGGAGGCTCAGGGTGGGTCAGTTACAAAGCTAGTACATGTACTTCATTCATTCATTCATTTACCCATTCATTCATTCGTCAGACACCTTGAGAATTCGCTAGGTATCGAGGCTGTGCTAGTCGCTGGACACACAAGGATGACCAGGACATGGTCCCTGACCCCAAGAGGCTCACACCCCGATGAGCAGACACACACATCACCATGATACAATGCAACACAGCAGGCACACAGATGTGTGTGGTGGGAACAGAGAGGAGCTGGGGTCTTCCGTGCGGAGTTTCAGAGGGAGACTAGGAACCACCTAAGCACACGGAGTGGGAAGGGCATCCCGGGCAGAGGGCGCCTCGTGAGCGAAGACCAGGAAGTGGCAAGAGGCGTGGCGTATGTGAGGCTGGTGTCAGAACTGGGACCAGGCCTGGATCAGAGGCCAGTGTTCTCCCTGCTGCTTCCTAGGGACGCAGGAATTGCACCTCCTCCTCCCCCATGTGGAATGGGCCTGACTGGGGGCGAGCTGTGTGCTCCAGGGCGGCGTTCAGGGCACCTCCACGAGGGATTGTTATGCTTGTCACAGGTAGAGAGCACGGGTGCTGGCAGAGCCGAGTGCTGCCCTTCCCCTGCTCAGGGCACAACTAGGCCGTTCCACATCCTTAACCAACAGGGACTGGTGGTGGAGCCGGTGGGCTGGAGAGACCCTGGGTGCCCCATCTTCTCTGAGCCGAGCGCACACGCCCCAACTTCTCTGGGCACGTGCCAGGTTCATGGGGAGACACTGGGCACAGTGATTAAAATACAGCATTACACAAAGCTGGGTTCGACTGTTAGCTCAGCCATTTACTATCTGAGTGGCCTTGGGCAAGTCAGGTAGCCTCTCTGAGCCTCGGGATTGCCATCTGCTAAAGAGGATTAATAACATCCGTCTGATGAGGGCACAGAGGAGCAAACATAACATACAGGGAATGGTTAGCGCGAGTGCCCGCTCAAGTCAGTGGACTACACTGACAGTGGAGGTGTGACGGGGGTTGGAAGGAGGAGAGAAGCAGTAGCAGTAGTCCTTGGACACACAGTAGTCTCCCCTTATCTACGGCCTCACTTCCCACGGTTTCAGTTACCCACAGTCAACCATGGTCGGAAAATATTAAATGGAAAATTCCAGAAATAAACAATTCCTAAGTTTTAAATTGCAAGCCATTCTGAGTAGTATGATGAAATCTCCCGCCCCTGCTCTGTCCAGCCTGAGACGTGACTCATCCTTTTGTCCAGCGTGTCCCCGCTGTAGCCGCCACCCCGCCGTGAGTCACTGGGGGTGAATAAGGGGGGACCACTGCACTTCCCGTTGCCCAGAGTTCATTGCATGAACTTGCACAAGTTACTTAACCCCTCTTGGCTTCATCTGTTGCTGTTTTTGTTTTTTTTTCTGTAAGGGAAATAGTAATACTTCACAGGGTTATTATGACGCCTCACACAGTAAGATTCTTTAATAGTGTATAGCACCCAACCCATGTTCAAACGTCCCTGATTGTCTCAAAAATGCCTTTTTTGTTCACCCCCAGTTTTCTTCTAGGAGTTTGTGGTTTCAGGTCTTAAGTTCAAGTCTTTAATCCATTCTGAGTTGACTTTAGTGTGTGGTTTGAGATAAGGGTCCAGTTTTATTCTTTTGCATGTGGCTGTCCAGTTTTCCCAACACCATTTACTGAAGAGACTGTCGTTTCCCCATTGTGTATTCTTGGCTCCTTTGTCTAAATTAATGACCATGTATGAGTGGTTTTACTTCTGGGCTCTTGATTCTGTTCCATTGGTCTATGTGTCTGTTTTTATGCCAGTACCATGCTGTTTTGATGACTACACCTTTGTAGTATAGTTCTGCCTTTTTAAAGTTGGTTGGAGTCCACTCACGGCATCTGGTTATTAAATCCATTCAGTCTTTTTTATTCTATCACTGGCCCCTCTCCCTTCTTGATGCCATTGATTCATCGGAGGAACTAGATCACTTGTCCTGTGCAATGTCCTGCATTCTTGATTGGCTGATTTCTTCCTCTTGGTTCCTCAGTTTCCCATATTTCTTGTAAACTGGTGTTTGGATCTAGAGGCAGGTTCAATTTTCACCATAACCGACTTGTCTCCTCTTTGCTCCAACTCTCACACTCAGCACCACCCAGCCCCACAGACGTGTGTACACTCCACTCTGCAGCCCGACTCAATCACTTGTCAATCATCAAGTGCAGGTTCTCCAGCTCACCCCTGGGCCTTTGCACCTGCTGCTTCTTTTGTCTGCAGCACTCATCCTTCTGCTTCCCTCGGTTGATGTAGCCAAGTTGGATTTAACTTTTCTTTTAGGATCCAGCTCAGGCCCCACCTCCTCCCAAGGGCCTCCGGTCTGGGTTGGTGCACCTCCTGAGTGTGCCAGCCCTCCACCTGCCCCACCACAGCTCAGCCTCCATGTCTCAGTTTCTCAGTTACTTGCATGGGTCCCCCACTAGACTGGGAGCTCCTGAGGGGCAGAGCTGACTTCGTCCTCTTCCTACCCTCGGGGCCCCCTACCCACTGTGCCTGGCACTAACAAGCATCCAATCAATATTACAGAATCGATGTAACTCACCCAGCAGTGGCAGGGGACTTCAAGGCTGCAGGGCGGTGATGGGGCTTTAGAGACATTCCTGGGTCAGGCACCGGGTGATCTCTCGGCACACGGCAGCGGCAGGAACCCGAGGGGCAAGGAGAGCCCGCCTTTTGCAGGAGGTGGGGTTAAGACTCACTTGTGCACCTCTCTTCTCTGGCCCGGCCTCCGTCTCCTCTGACACTCTCTAGGACTCACTGCAGGGCTGCGGGGCAGAAAGACCCACCAGCGGCCTGGGTCTCAGCCACCGCGCGTGGGCAATGCTTTCACCTGCGGCCTGGCCCCTAATGCCCCGTGCACTGGGCTCTTAGGGGAATGGACTCCCCTTTCTCTGCACGCGCACCAACGTTCACACCGTCTTGGGATCCAAGACGTTCCTCCCCTGGATGCAGGCTCAGCCGAGTCACAAACCCCAGGATTCCACAAAGCGGTGCCCTCTGGAGTGGGGTGATGTGGCAGAATTTGGGGGTCAGCTGCCCTGTCCTGTGCTCTTCTTGTCACTACTTCAAGTAATCGTGTCCTCTTCATGCACGCAGTGGGGAGACAGGCTCACCCACCTGAACCTGGGCTTCCCCAACAGAGGGCGTGACCGCTGAGGAGGGGGCGGAGGGGAGACCTCTCCACGTGGGGGGAGGAGGAAGGAGATTCCAGGCCCCTCTTTCTAACATAAGTCCAGGAGGTCCTTCTGAAGTCTAACCTCCAGCCCCTGGTCCTGGTTCAGCCTCAGCCAGGAGGACGGTGGCTTGTCTCCTCCAGCGTGGGTCTCCCGAGAGCACACGACAGTGACAGGCCCCGACTTCCCTCACTGCCCCTTGTGTTGTGTTTTCTAGTCAACTTCACTGGGGTGTAATTACACACACACAATAGAATACACCAATTTTAAGTGTGTAGCTTGAGTTCTGTTAAGTATGTACCCATTTCACCACCACCCTAATGAAGATGCAGCACATCCCTGTCACCCCAAAAGTCTCCTTACGCCTCTCTGCACTCAAGCCCCCATCGGTCCTGCCAACGTGACCCCTGATTTGTTTTTCTCACTATGGGTCAGGTCTGCCTGTTTGAACAGTTCACACAAATGGGCCCTACGGCACACAGTCTCCTGGGCCGGCTGCTTCCTCAGTGCGATTATCCTGGGGCCGTCCACGCTGCTGCAGGTAACAGAGCTCACCTTTCTTACTGCTGAAGGGAGCATGCTGTTGTATGAAGTGCCTATTTAAATTTCAAATTTTAATTTCAATTTAAAGTAACTTAAAGGTTATTTGTATCTTCTGTTCTTATCCTTCCCACAGTCTCCTGTTCTAGGAAACTTTGCTGCCTTCCAAGAGGATGAAGAGTCTCTCCCTGGGATGAAAGTGGTGAAGGAAAAAGGAAAGTTGAGAAAGGGAAGAAAGAAGGAGACTCTTTGGCACCAGCTCGTGTGGGGCATGGAGCCGGGTGATACCTTGTCTGGGGAGGCTGAGTCTTTTTCTGCACGTGGGGTTCCCTTCCTGAGATGTTCATCCAAGAAATGTGGGCATCTGCTACGTCCTCAGCCCTGGGCTGGGACACATTACAAGGTCCTGACCCCCAGGCACTCGTCAGGGGACAGGCAAACACGTCAGGACTTGTGTTTCAAAATGAAAAGACAGCCCACCAGCTGGGAGACAATATTTGCAAATCATACATCTGATAAGGGATTAATTTCCAAAATATATAAAGAACTCATTCAACTCAACAAACAAAAACCAAACAACCTGATCAAAAAATGGGCAGAGGATATGAACAGACATTTTTCCAAAGAAGATATACAGATGGCCAATAGACACGTGAAAAGATGTTCAATGTCACTAATTATTAGGAAAATGCAAATTGAAACTACAATGAGATATCATCTTATGCCCATCAGAATGGCTATTATTAAAAAGACAAGAAATAACAAGTGTTGGAGAGGATGTGGAGAAAAGAGAGCCCTCATACACTGCTGGTGGGAATGCAAACCAGTGCAGCTGCTATGGAAAACAGAATGGAGATTCCTCAAAAAATTAAAAATAGAAATACCATATGATCCAGCTATTCCACTACTGGGTATTTATCCAAAGAATATGAAAACACTAAGTCAAAAAGATAAATGTATCCCATGTTCATCACAGCATTGGTCACAATAGCCAAGACTTGGAAGCAACCCAAGTGCCCATCAGTGGATGAGTGGATAAAGAAAATGTGGTGTATATATACAATGGAATACTACTCGGCCATAAAAAAGACAAAATCACGCCATTTGTGACAACATGGATGGACCTTGAGGGTATTATGTTAAGCGAAATAAGTCAGATGAAGAAAGACAAACACCATATGATTTCACTCATATGTGGAAGATAAACAAACACATGGATAAAGAGAACAGATTCCCAGAAGGTTACCAGAGGGGAAGAGGGGAGGGGGAGGGGGAAAAGGGCACATGTGTACGGTGACAGATAAAAACTAGACTATTGGTGGCGAGCACGATGCAGTCTATACAGAAACTGAAATATAATAATGTACACCTGAAATTACACAATGTTATAAACCAATATGACCTCAATTTTTAAAAATTGAAAATAAAATAATAATAAAATTTAAAAACTTCATGTCACTAGACTGAAGCCACCAGAGAAAAGTTTGTCTGAAAATCGTCCCATTTGCAACAACATGGATGGACCTGGAGGGTATTATGTTAAATGAAATAAGCCAGAGAGAGAAGGACAAACACCGTATGATTTCACTCATGTGGAAGATAAACTAACACATGGATAAAGAGAACAGATTAGTGGTTAGCAGGGGGAAGGGGGTTGGGGAGGTGGGCACAAGCGGTGAAGGGACACATTTATATGGTGACTGACAAAGAATAATGTACAATTAAAACTTCACGATGTTATAAACATCAATATTATGACATTAATAAAGAAAAGAAGAAGAAAAGGTCTGTCTGGGGATCCCCGTCATGGGTCTTCGGATAGAGCCTGTGCCTGTAGCTGGAAAATAAAACACTGTGAAGTCTTCAGCGTGGTGTGTAAAGGTTTTCTCTCCCTTCCCCCTCTCTGCACACTAGGGTCTCCAGCGGCCCCCGAGTGTGGTTGTCTGCCCCCATCTGTCTCAGTCTCTTCACTCCATCCCTGTTCTTTGTCTTTCCACATTGATGGGCCATCAGTTCAAATTTACGTTTTTATTATTTGTTGTGCTTATTTGATAGACATTTGTGTTCACCATTCCTAATTTAAGAAGCAGATAACTAGGACACAAATGTATTTCTTTAAAGAGCTAACTAAAATAAGTTAGTCTTGTCAGCAGCTCTCGGGGGGGAAAAAAGATGACCTGGTCCCTGGTCCTCATGATGCCAAACAAGTGATTTAACTTAAATTTCCCCAGTGATCTGACAGCTTGTCCGGCTGTTTCAGCAGAATCCAGGTCCAACCTGCTGTTGAAAATGCTAAACTCTCTTCACCCGAAGAAATTTCCCATCCAGGAAATTGGGACAGACCAGCGCCCAGAGAGGCAGCTTGGGACCCCCTAGGATTCTGCATCTTCTCTGCGGCCTACACAAAATGTGAACAGAAGGGAGGCTTGAGGGCAGATGCTGGGGATGCCTGGGCAGGGCAGGAAAAGGTAACACTCTTCCCCGGGTGTACACCTACAAGTTCAGAGGTAAGTCCCAGACGCAGCCCAAAGCAAATGACTGACTGGTCTGTCGAGACTCTGTGGGAGGATGTGCTGCCCGGGGGGCCGAGACGCTTGTCCTCCATGCAGCACCCCGCTGATCCACAACTCGAGCGCTCAAGTCTCAGCTCAAGTGTTTACCATGGTGAGTGTGCGCGTGTGTTGTGTTAGTCAGGGTCCAGTTGGGAAGACAAAATACACTCTAGGTCTTTCTGACGTAGGGAATTTAATACAGGGGAGTGATTTAACAGGTGATGGGAGAACAGAAAAGACAAGCAGGAGAAAGCGCCGAACCCGCAACAGCGACAGCAGAAAACCAGCAGCACTCCCAGGGCTGGAGGGAGAGCAGGGGGAGGCGGCCTCACCAGGACCCAGGACTGGGGACACACGCTAGGAACTAGAGCCCTGGGGGAGACACGAGTACCGCCCAGGGAGGCCCCTGAGGCAAATGGAGAAGGGATTCCACCCCTCCCCCCAACGCCGTCCTCTCTGCCAGCGCCCCGGTGCTGACCCCACCCAGATGCCCACTGGCAGCTGGAGCTTGGAAACATGTTGTCTGCAGCCGGAGCAGAGCAGAGGGAGAGGGGAGTAGATCTGAGGGCAAACAGGGAAGAACCAGAACTGTGTGTGTGTGTGTGTTGCCTGGGTGGGTATTGCCAGAAAGAGGGACTGACGCTTTATGTTGGCCGTCGTAATTCAGCCCCGTGAGAGTAACTCACAGCCACAGTTGGCTTCTCGGATACTTTCCGGCCACCCTTCCTCCTTGCACTACTGAAGCCCAGACAAGCAGCCCAACAGCACACGAATGGACAGAGGTGGACCTCTCGGTGCCAACAGAACAGGGGCAGGAGATCCAGAGTCCTCCCAGGATGTGACGGTACAAGATACAGCTAGGCTCCAACAACTGCCCGCTCGTATTCACAGACACATGTAAACAGACATCTGCTCACACGTCCCCTTACCCTCACACACGTCCATGTGTACACTCAGACACACACATATGAACTGAGGCTAAAAGACAACACTGGCTTTAAATCTCTTTCTTAATTTGGTCTGCAGCTCTCAGGTGCCAACAGACGTGAAAGTGCTCCATAAAGTTCACAGCACTTTACGCAAATCAGTGCAAAAACAGGGCCGGGACTGGAACTTCCTTCTGTGTTCAGTGTGTTGTGAGCAAAGGCTGCTGGTGATGGCTGGAGGCAGGATTATTATGCGTTTTCCACCTTTAAAGACTCTGGGACATACAGAGAGAAGCCCTTGCTTTGGGGAAGAGATCAGGGGGACGACGCCCGCTCACCGCGCTGACTCGGACGGAGCCCGGACGCGGCTTCTCAGGTGTGTTCTTCTCTCCTCCTCGGAGCGTTGCTGACAGCAGGCACCACTCTCCCCACTTTCCAGAGGAAAGGAGGTTAAGTAACATGTGCAAGCACTCACGGCTGCCAAGGGTGGAGCCAGGACTTGGGCTTGGGTCTGTCTGCCTCCTGGTCCCACCACCGCATGAAGGCATCTCCTCAAAGAGAGGGGAGTTGAGGCACCACCCAGGGGCCCCGGGGAAGCTCCCTGTCCTTCACCTGAAGCCACCTGCACTTCTTGAAGCAGAGGCCGAGAAAAACCTTGTTAACTGGTGGAGTGGCGGAAAGACATGTGGCGGTTAGGTGTCTATCTCGTTTCTGTCAAGGCTTCAGGAATTTTGGAACCTGTTGATGCTTCCGAAAGTCTTGAGTTCCGTTAATAAGTTTAGAGTGCATTAATTCCACACAAGCTATGAAAATATCAGCTACTAATACAAAAGTAGATATTGTATGTCATGTAACTGCCGAAGTCTTTGTAGCTCTTAAAGTTTTGCATTAAACTGTGGATTAAAACACCACTTAGAAATACTAGTTAATGTTTAATTCTTATCTTCAACAGACTGTGAGACCATGGTTGTGTAGGAAGCCATGAACGTGCCCCCTGTCACTCAGTCCCTTCACCTGGGAGCCCCAGCCTTTCAGATCAGGGTGCTGCTGTCTGCCTGGTGACAGCTTATCCTGGTGATGTGGAAGAAGGTCTGGTGAGGAATAGCTTGCAGGTTCAGACCTACTGGACGACGGCAGCACAGCCCGCCTCAAGCAGTGGCCAGCGCACACTGACCTGCTGACACACGTGGCAGTGCTCACGAGGAAGAAGGGCCTAGAGTGACCCACGAGGGGAAGCAGACCCAGAGCACCCCGAATGCCAGGAGCCAGAGGTTATGAGTGAGGGGTCTTCAGTGTTTAGGGTGGTGCTGGAATGTCAGAATTGAGCCCCCCTGCAGCTTGTAAGGTCCCATGAGTGACCCCACCTCACAGGAGCTCTGGGAGCAGAGGGAGAAGGAACCGAGGATATACGGCCACTCCTGAAGCCCAGGGGCCTGGACCAAGGGAGAACAGGGAGCGCCGGACACTTAGGTCTTTAACCCCGACATTGCCAACTTTCCTCTGCCACCCAGGGAGCTGCTGGCTGAAAACTGGGGGGAAGCTCCAAGCAGCTGACTCTGAAGCTGCAGAATCCCCATTCCCCAGCCGGCCATCACCAGGAATTAATATTCTTCCCTGAGCTATTTAAGGTGCAGAAAAATGAAGGGGAAGGGGGATGGGGTGTAACTACCTTGGGCACTAAATCAAGATTAATGAAGTTCCCACCAGGATTAATTACTGCACTCCCTGGGAGCTTGTGAGCAGGACGTGGGCGTGGCCGTTTGTAATGGCTAGTCTGGTTTTGAACAGCACGGGTGGGACGCGATGGGGACATAAGCCTCTCGCACCTAATGTTTGCAGCAGCTGCAAAGGAGGCAGAATGACAGGAAGGTGCCCTGACAGCCTGGGTCACTGCTCTGTATGAAAATCCATCCTTTGTTCCAGTTCTCCCGTCTGTTTTGATCACCACAGGCTCTGAACAAGCCATACACAGCCATAGGTACCCTTGACAAACAAGGAACGACATATTCAACGGCCTGTGGCGGGGGAGGCTGAGTTTACACATGAGTCTTCCCTTCACAGACTCTTCCTCTCCTTTCTGTATCCTAGATGTAGGCCATACCGAGGCCTCCCCAGGATCCGCGGGCCGGCTGAACCTGAGTCTGTTGACATAGTCAGTGCTGATTTAGGCAAGTCCAGCCAAAGAACCAATCAGTTGTGCCAAGTGACCCATCATTTCCATGGGGCCTCTCTGGTCTAATGGAGCAGTCAGACCAGCAAGACCTACAGACATCACTCACTGGTCCCCCACAGCCTCACAGCAGCCTCATTCATCCTCAGCCAGTGTGGGTGCAGGGGGTGAGCAAAAGGAGTCCCTCCTTTCAGAAGCAAAGTCATGGCCATCCTCTCTGACCCCTGGAAAAAACTAAAAGAGGTTTTGGGGAAGGATGAGGACAGAGCCAGACCCCTGCCCTGTGGCTCCGAGTTGGAGCCTGAGAGAAGTGTTGGTGCCGCTCCCTGCCTGGGGCGAGCTCACGGCCCCAGGAGCCAGGCCTGCTCATGGCATCGAGGCTGTGGGTGGCCAAGCATGCACAGGCCAAACCTGAGAGAACCACTCGTAGTAAAAGGAAATGGGGTCATTAAGATCAACTCTCCCACCGAAGACAACTAGGAAAAGCTTGAAAAAATACAAAAACCATCTTAAAAGCATCAAAGACCTACCAGAATAACAAGGAAACACTGGCCAACCTCTAGAAGACAAGAAAAATCTAGAGATATTAAGTCCAGAAGCAAAACCATCTCCACCGCAAGGGCATCCTTCGAGCAGGGAGACGCTGCTGAGAAATCAAGCTGCGGCCCCCCCACCCCCTCCAGCAGCCTCCCAGCACTGGGGAAATGAAAGTCAAGGCCAGGGCCACCAAAGTGGGGACTTTGATAAACTACCTATTGTTTTAAACCAGGACCCCCTAGGGTCCCATCCCTTACATGTACTTCAGAAAGAGACTGGATGGACTTCTGGTCTGACTCTTCACTCTGGCTACGGAAACTTACGCCTTGAACTGGAGTTAAGGTGCCCTGCACTAGGAATGTCCCTAGGCATCCTGCAGAAGCAAACAAACGTCCTCTCTGGGTGAAGATAGCAGAGGATCTGTCACATACAGTGCTCAGCACATAACTGAAGAAAATCAGGCGCACAGGACAAGAGGCACCGTGAGTGAGGACTGGCAGAAACAACAGGCGACAGAAAGAGACCCTGGGACTCTGGACACTGGGATTACCAGATGCTGATTATAAAACAACTATGTTCTGTATGTTCAGGTAAATGAAAAACAATCTCAAAAATTTCACAGGGAACTGAAAACTAGAGGAAGTGCCATATAATCTTTTTGAAAGAATGAAATATAAAGCTGATAACAGATAAATACAACAACCGAAAATAAATTTGATGGACAGATTTACTGCAGGTTTAACACAGCTGAAGAGGAGATTAGTGAACTAGAAGAGAAATCAGAAGAAATGATCCACTGCACACTGGCAAAAACTGGGCAAATGCAGAAGAAAGGGTAAAAGACTTAGAGGATACAGTGAGAAGAAAACATATATTTAATTGGAATTACAGCAAGAAAAAAGAGCGATAAAGGGGCAAAGATGATGTTTGAGAGATAAAGGTTGAAAAAGATATCCAGGACTGATATCCAGAGCTGATAAAAGGTATCAATCCCCAGATTCAAGAACCCCAACAAAGCCCAAGCAGGAAAAATAAAAAGAAATTCACATCCAGACATATCCTAGAGAAACTGCAGAAAACCAAAGAAAAAGGTCTTAGAAATACAGAGCCCAAACAATCAAACCAAGAGTGAGGAGCGCAGGCCAGGCACGAGGTGCCTCGTAATCTCCAGACGCTCGCTGGACGTAAGCTGAACGAGGGCCTTTCCACCCCTCGCCTGGACCTCTGGGCCTTGGGTGGTGGGCAGAGGGAAGATCTCGGAGACAAGAAACAAAAGAGTGAGAGGCGAGAGTCCTCCGAGCGTAGGGGGTGGGCCTGGGTTTGGGGACATTTTAATAAACCAACCAGAAAGGAGGACATTGTCAGGGCCACAGGTCCTGTTGAGAGTTCCTTGGAAATCGATACGAGGTGTCTTCTAGGAGAAACAGCAGGCTACTCTCACAGGGCTGTGTGGCACATGTAAGGATTAGAACACGTAAGTCAAGAAGTCAGGGCCTGGAACCCCTGTTACGCTCCAGGAGAGAACCAGCAATCTGTGTCTAAATTAGGCCCAAACAAACCAACACTATGTTGATGTTTTGTCTACATACTCCAGAAGCAGTTTGGAGTGAATTTTGACTCAAGTAGTGCTTTTCCTCCCAAAATGGATCAGACGACATGGATGTTTCTGTGTCGTGAAGATCTGCGCTCACCGATATCCTGATATCCTCGGGGGAGGTCCAGATGGCTCCCGCTGAGAGGAAGCATCCCCAGGGAAGGAGGCGGGGTCACCTTGGGGTGACCTCCAGGAAGCAGACTCGCCCACACTCCCAGCTCCCTCCCTGCTCCCGGGCCACGAAGAGCCCCAGCTGCTGGCCTGCCCCCAGCAGAAGATTTACCACTCTGTTTCCACCTCCTCTCCAGCCACCTCTGGTTTCCCAGACTTTAATGCATTTTCTACATCTGTACGAGATTTATTCAAGGCGGGGAGATTTATCGAGCCCATTCGTGCTCAGCAGAGAGGACAATTCCTCGCAGAGTTCTGATCTCATTTGCCATCAGGCGCCTGGATGAGATTGCTCGGGGGATGGGCACGAGGGTTGGCTGGCTCTGGGTGGGAGTGAGTGTGCCCGTGCGCTGGCGCGGATGTGATGCTTGTGTGTGCTGTGCCAAGTCCTGTTTGGGCAGGTTAGTGTGTGAGTATCCTCGTGAGTGACGTGAGAGCACAGGTGTGCTTAATTATGCACATGCCCAGGTGTCAGCATGGCATGTGTGAGCACGTGAACACCTGTGTGGAAGGACGTGATGTCATGTGTATACATCTGTAAAGAGAGGAAGATGAGCTTGAACAGTGGCTGCGTGTGCATATTATGACGATGCATGCTCCCTCACTCCTCCCTTTCTGCATAACCGATGGAGGACAGTCCATTATCAACAGTCAACCAGATTCTCTCCTCAGCTTAAAACTCTCTAGATGCTCCCAGCACACTTGGTATGAAATCCCAACCCCTTCATCTGACCTCTAAGGCCTTGTGTGGTCTGGCCCTGCCCACCACACTGACCTCGGCTCCCAGCTCGCTCCCCTTGTTCATTATCTTTCTCATTTGTTTACCTTGTTTACTGTCTGTCCCTGCCTCCCACGAAGACCTGAGCTGCAGAGAGAGGGCCACTGCCCTGCTTGTCACTGTGCCCCCAGGACAGCTCTTGGCACTGGGATGGCTCCAGAAGCATCTGCTGAGTGATAGGTGTTAAGGAAAAGGAACTGGGCATGTTGGGCACGTGCGTTAGAACGATTCCATATCATCACACATTTAATATGCAGTATTTCCTGAGCACCTAGCAGACACTCCAACAGACCCTGGGGACCTGCTCTCGTTGAGCTTACAGACCAGTGGGGGAGATACTACATAATCAAAAACAAAATTACGCCAAGACTATGAATGCAAAGCATAGAGAGCAATGAGACCATCTGACCAGGGAACATGGTTGAGCTGGGGGCTCAACAAAGCATTTCTGAGGGGCTGCAGCCCCGGCTGAGAGCTGAGGGGCAGGTACAGGCTGCTCTCTGCACTTGCTGACCCACATGTGCACATGTGCACTCGCAGTTGCTGTGCTAGAGGCCTGAACACCGAGCAGGAAGAACTCCCACTCTTTAGGATGCAACATGTTCGTTCGCTGATATCCAAATGGATTTCTCTCGTGGCCTCTTGGTGGGTCTCCCTCAGCTTCCCCCACTTCCTCTGCCCAGTCCAGCCAGCCAGGCAATTACCCAAAACAGCACCTCCAGGACCATGTCAAAGCTCTTTGGACAAGGTTCAGGCCACCTGTCACCTGGCCCTGGCTTGCACAGTAATCATCAAGCATGTCTACTCTGCTTCTACCACGGCTCAGGTGTCCTGCACTCTACTGAATGCTCACACCCTCTCCCCGAGTCCTCCCAGTGCAGGTAGGTATTAGACAGCCTTTTTACAGACAGTGAAACTGAGTAACTTGCTCCCGGTCATCCAACTAGTAAGTGGCAGAACCAGGTTCCATCCCAGCCCAACTTCCTCCAAGGCCAGTCTCTCAAAGGCCACTGCCTCTTCATCCCTGCAGCCAGTCAAGAGACCCACTGTCACTCCAGGCTAGGTGTCCAGCCTGCAGCCCCTGCCATGGAATGCCTACCTTCTTTCCTCCCTCTACTGAATTCAGAGTCGGCCCAAGTCTCATTTCCTGCATTCAGCACACGTCTAAGGAGCCAGGTGCCCTTCAGGGCGATGGGAAGGAGGCTGGATGAGAACCATCCTAAGGAGCCACGGGCAGAACAGCCCTCCCCAAAATGGCTCTTAACTCTCAACCACGCTGACCCAGTCTCTCTCCACTCCCTTCCCACGGGTGTGTCCGTCTCCTCCGATGGAATCTTGGTTTCTCAAGGGCAAGAACCCTGCCTTATGCTTCTCTGCAGCCATTACCACTCCTGGTGCACAGACCCTCACTTGATTCATGTTGACCGATTACAGTCTCTGCCTTTCCTTGCTGGGGCGATGCTCAAACAAGTGGCGTGAATCTCGCGCTTCACATCAGACAACGAGGCTCGGCTTTTTGGATGTAACAGCTCTCATCAAAACAGAAGCTTTCACCGGGCTAGCACTTGGCCTCGACAATGGAAGGTGGTGCTGAAACCAAATGCACGATGTTTGCCAACAGCTCTCCTCGCTGCTGGAAGCTCAACACCACCACACACGTGCAGGACAGTCGGGTCAGTTCTACATTTCACAACACAATGCGGAGTGAGAAAAGCAAGAGAAAGAGGAATATGGGCAATAGAATTCCATTTAGGTACAAGTGTAAACACACACATGGCAGATTATCTCCCACCAACATGTGACTTTACACTGGGGGAGCAGGTCTGTGTCCCCTCCCCTTGAATTGGGTGGATTTTGTGACTCTTGACCAGTAGCTCGATGCTGCATGACGAAGTCTTGGTGATAAAGTGTGATGCACGTCCACCTTGTTCTCTGAGGACACTCAGCCACCACGCCACGAGGAGGCTCAAGCAGCCCATGGAGGGGTCCACACGGAGAGGAATGGAGGCCCAGTCCACGGCCTTGCCCACACCCCCAGCCGACACTGCTAGCATGTGAACGAGCCCTTCTGAAGTGGACCCTCTGGGCCTCAGCCAATGACGCCATGTGGAGCAGAGATGCACACACAAACCCAACGCTCCACGGTTTACGAAGCACGCAAGATCATCCTCCTGCCTTTGTGAATGGGCAGTCGGACTGGAGGGGATGCTCCAAAGGGGGCCTTAGCTGTATCTGTGAGGTTTTTCATCTATACATACATTTTTATAAAGGAGAGTGTGTGCATATATTATTTGTGTTTTTTTTTTTTTGGTGAGGAAGACCAGCCCTGAGCTAACATCCGTTGCTAATCCTCCTCTTTTTGCTGAGGAAGACTGGCCCTGGGCTAACATCCTTGCCCATCTTCCTCTACTTTATATGGGACGCCGCCACAGCGTGGCTGACATGCAGTGCGTCGGCGCGCGCCCGGGATCCGAACCGGCAAACCCCGGGCTGCCAAGCGCGGACGAAACCGCTACGCCACCGGGCAGCCCCCTGTGTTGTTTTTAAATATACAGAAAAAAAGACTGACAAAATATTAAAAGTTGTTAATTCTGTGAAAATGGATGTGTTATATTTTTTCTGCTATTTTAATTTTCTAAAAAATTTTTTAAATATAGCAACCTGTAAAGATTGGTTCTGTGATCTGTGTGAATCCAGATTTGGAGTCTGTGATTTGGAGGCTGTTTCTCTCGATGTATCTCCACCTCCTCTCTCTTCTCTCCTCCTTCTTTCCAGTCTGAGGCTCACCCCACCCCTGTCTCCTCCAAGACCCTGCTTCCTATGGCTCCCTTCATTGGAATGGCTCCCTCTCTGGAATCTCTAGTCAGCCTCCAGAGACTGTCCTTACTCCCGAGGAGGCCAGGCTCCCTCTGCCCTCACCCCGCCCCCCAGGACTCTGCTTGTCAACCCTCCAACTCTGTTCCCCATCTTCCTCTTGCCTCCCCTCTTCCACCCACAGACAAACTCAAGTTGACCCCATTTACAAATGAAAACACACAGGACCTCCAGCTACCACATTTATCTCTTCTACCGCCCTCTGTTACCTGTTGCTCAGTCTCCACTTCCTCCCCACCACTGACCCATCAGCAGTAGAACCGACACCATCTGGCCCTGGCCCCTGGCAGTGGCCCTGAAATGTGGGTTCTCAGGGACACTTCTGGCCCCTACGCTATTTGACCCCATTGGCCTCTGCCAGTGGCTGCGCCCCCTCCACCCCTCTCCCCTCACTTCAGGGCAACACCATCTCCTGCTCTGCTGTTGCTGTTCCCTCCCCTCGAGCTCAGCTCCCTTCTGCTCCCCTCCTCTGTCTCTCCATCACCCGTCAGTCCTGGGCCTGTCCTGCTGGTGTCATGTCCCTTCCCTGTCTTCCCACCCTGCCCCACTCCCACAAGTGCCCTGATGCTGAAGACCCCATACCTCCTCCTGGGGCCCAGGCCTCTCCTGAGCACTGACCCTCACGGGCAGCTGTTTATTGGCAATTTCCACACAGCCATCCCAGAGGCACCCCAAACCCAGTCCGTCCCAGACTAGACTCATTCTCATCCCTCAGGTCGAACCCACCTTCCTCCTCCGTCTCCCGTCTTGGCTCATGACACCATCCTCACTCACTGTTGTGGGTTCAGAGGTTAGGGCCCATCCTGGGCCTCTTCTCCTCTCTCTCCACAGATGACTGCTTACCAGGTTTGACGCATTATTCTTTCTAATTAGCTCTCACATGCAGACTCCACCTCCCGGAGGCCCGGGCCCTTGTTTTTCACCCAGATTCCAGTTTGCCCTGCTTCTGCGTTGCTCGCCTTCAAACCAGGAATCATCTCCGCAGAGCGAACCTTCCAAACGCACCTCTGGTCCTGTCACACCCCAGCCTAAGAGACTTCAGTGGATAAAACCCAAACTCCTCAGCCCAAAGGTCAAGGGCCTTCACACTCTGACCTCATCCCACCGGTCCCACCAGCCCTCGGTGCTGGTCTGCCTTCCTGCTTTATCCATGCTGTTCCCTCTGCCTAGGACGCCCTCTGGTCAACAAGTGACCTCTACTCCTCCTTCAGAACGTCAATGAACTGTCACTTCCTCTTGCAGTCCTCCAGTCCTCAGCACGACTGGTATTCCCATCCCTTGAACATCACCCACGGTACTGAAGCAATGTTTCCGGTGTCAGTCTCCCCAGGATACGGGCGATTCATCTCTGACCCCAGAACCCAGCACTGTGCCTGCACTGAGTTGGGGCTCCATGCATTTTGGCTAAATATAGAGTTTCCTAAAATCAAACATGAAAATTAACAAGATTCTAATTCATGTGGGCCATCATGTAATTGTTGCTGAAATAGGAAGCAGAACACACTAGTGTCTGCCCCTGGGAGATACGGCAAACAGGACCTACCTATGGAGTCTTGTGAATGACTCTTCCTCCCATGTGTGGAACCAGGTGGTGATGAAATGTGCCACCGTCGTACCTGATGGAGCCAGAAGGCGCCCGAGAAAGGGAGAGTCACCCAAAACCCTACATACCCACAGAATTGGCACTATTCCCACATGTTCTCCGCTTCGCCCCCACCTCTGCCTGCTTTTCTCCATCTAAAAACATTCCCAGGAGTTGAAGCCCTAGCCCACACCAACACACTTAGTGTTGTCCAACAGGAGAATTCCTGAAAACAGACAAGCCAAGGGGTGTGCAGATGGAGAGGCGGGAGGATCCCGTGGCTCCTGAGCGCACACAGGGATTTCCGTGGGCCCCACCGCCCGCCCACCACTGTGCCCCCAACATGGGGCTCAGGCCAAGTCCCTCATCAAATGCCAGTGGCACCGGCAGAGCCAATGTGTCCCACTGATGCCTCAGTGAGGTGTCGGGTCCTTCAACACTGCCATGTCCCACCCCAATGCTTGGCTGCACCCAGCGCTAGTCTCACACACACACACACCGCCCCCTTGCCGCCCACACCCTCCGGGGCCCACTCTACCCACTGGCCTAACTGCAAGGCCGGCCACGGATCCTCCCTCAGGCCAGCGGCCCAAGGGTGAGAGGGAGAGCCAGAGGGAAGAGTCCTTGTGTCAGGAGCCCAGGAAACGAAGAGCGCCAGCCAGCGGCTGCAGAGAATCCTCCGTCCCCCACTGGAGTCATCTTGTTTAACAGGAGAAACCCCCAGAGCAGGGTCCCTCTCCAGGCGCCCCGGCAGACAGGAGCGCTCAGGCAGCGTTGAGTGATGTCTCTAAGAGGCCCCACTGGAGGCCCTTCAGCCTCCAGGGCTGAGAAGAGGCTTCAGACCAAAGAGCAGGATCTCCAGTCCGAGGGCAGAGCCCGGGGCTGGCCCGGGCTCAGACTGGGCAGGACGGCCGCCCTCCAGAGTGGGGGCAGCGGGGTCGGCAGAGCTGCTCTGGGGCAGTGACGTCTGGGGGAAGGGGGCGGCAGGGCTTCAGGCGGCTACTTTGATGACTCTTCCCAGCAGCGGGGAATGTGTGGCGCTGAGCCTTCCCCCCAAGTCCCCTAGAGCTGCAGCAACAATAAGCAAGCTGGGCGGCGGAGGGAAGGATCCCCATCGGGGAGCACCGCCGCCCCGAGGCGGGAAGTGGGGTGCGTGGAGCAGGGGTGAGCCCTGGTGGAGGACCAGATCTGAGACAGCGAGCTCATCAGCTGCCCCATGAACTAGCCAACTGTGGAGGCTTCTGATTACAGCACCTCCTGATGCGGGTGGAGCCGCATCCTGGCAGTGACCCTCAGGCCTCTCAGTTTGGTCTCCCCAGACCCTCCGCCCAGGGTGACCCCCGCCCACACTTGTCCTCTCACCACGCCCATGGCTCCCCGCCCCATCTCATCTCCCAGTGAGACTGCACCCATGGAGGGTGGGTGCCGCCCAGTGCTGCATCCCTACCCAGCCGCCAGCACACAGTAGGTGCACAGGAAGGGCACCATGGCTCACGAGTGACCTGACCTGGTGGATGAACAGAGGGCGAAGGAAGCAGACGAGGTTGCCTTGTGCCCTGACTTCTGACTGCCACCTGCCATTCCTCACTGAAACCCACCGTGTGCCAGGCACTGGGGAAACGTGGAGGAACCACCAACTTGGGAAGATTGGGCATAAACACAGGAAGTTAAATAGCGAGACAACAATAGAAGAGGCGTCACAAGATGAATCTAATTAACTGCCGAAGGAGGCAGACGGACAGGAAGGGCCAAGGGCCAAGGAGGGAGAGACCACGGTGAGCAGCTGCAGCTGGAGAAGGTCCAAGAAAGAGGTGGGATTGCATCTGAGCCTTGAAGCAGGGGGCAGGGAGTTGAATACCCAGAAGGCTCCTGGAAAGCATTCCAGGGAAGAAGAGGGGGTGCGGGCAGGAAAGCATAGAGGGGATCTGGGGCCGCAGCTTCGGAGGGTGGGGAGGAGCGAAAGGGAAGGCTAGGGGCTGATGTGGGACCGATGTGGGGCTCAGCACGGACCGGCCTGCACCCGAGACCAGCAGCAGACTCAATCCAGTGGGCAGGTGATGATGGGAACGGGGAATAGCCAATTAACCAGCCAAATCCTGGCCCCAAATGGCTCAGCTCTTCTGCTTTAGGAACAAGAGCACACGTGAAGGAGCAGAGCCTGGGCCTCTGGGAGAGGTAGGCACAATGCCCACAAATCAATAAGGAAAAAACAGATAACCCAGCAGAAAAATGAGCAGAAGATGTAAATAGTAACTTCAAAAAAGGATATCCAAATGCCAACAAGCGTATGGAGAGACATCAACTTTTTCAGTGACAGGGAAACGCATGTTGACATCAAAAGGAGATGCCATCCACACCCACCAGAATGTAAAGTAAAAAGATAGAAGGTACCACGTGTTGACAGGAGCATGGAGCAGCAGGCTGGCGGCAGTGTAAACTGCCTGGAATGTTTTGGAAAATGCACGGCCTCCGATGAGAAACAACACACACACACACACGCCCCACGGCCCGCAAGAGAGATGTGTCATCAAAAGGCATGTAGAAGGAGGTCCACGCAGCACCAGTCCTGACAGCCCCAGACCGGAAGTTTCCCTAATATATTCACGGTAAAAGGGACAAATGAATCGAGGTGCGTCGTCACGTGGAATACGACACCACAGTGGGGAGAAGTAAACCAAAGCTCCAGGCAGTGACGTGGTGAATGCCACAGACATGATGTTAAGTGAAAAGACAGTCACAGGTGAGAGCATTTGAACTGTACTTTTCCAGTTCAAAGCCAGGCAGGACCCGTCTCTGGTGCTGGGAGCCATGGTGGGGTCGAGGCCTTCCCGTTCTCCCAGATCACTTCCTCCCCCAGGGTGCTGCTGAGGCCCCACCTCCGGGTCTGGCTGCAGGTTACATGGGATGCTCAGGTTGTGAGTATTCACCCACAGTGCTCTTACGATTTGTACACTTTTCTGTGCTTCTGTTATATTTCAGTCAAAAGTTTTTTAAAAGAGAGCACATGCAGAACCTTTCTCCGCAGGAATTTGTCTCTGGGTGTCGCTGCTCCACTTTGCCCCTTGTCCACTGATGTATAGGGTGCAGTTGGTAGTGAGTTACTTCCTCTGGCTCCTCCTGAACTTAACACGTTTCTTGATGTGTTGCTGAGCTGACCTCCTGTCCCGGGTAATGATGTTCTCACAAAACTCTCCATCCCGGCTGACCCATCTCCAACCCACTCCCACCCCTCCCTCCTGCACCCTGACACCTCCAGGAAAGGGCATGTGAGCAGGGGTGGCGGTGGTGGCGGTGACATGCTCAGAAGGTATTTTGGGAATATCAATGTTGCAGGGGCTGTGGTGGGGTTGGGGGAGTGACCAGGAGCCCGGCCACGCCAGGTCACCAGCCTAAACTAGGGTGAACAAGGCAGCAGCATGAAGAGAAGGTGACGGAAGCTGGGAAGGGAGGAGTCAGGCCTGGTGACGACCCCTCGACCCCTGAGAGGAGGGCTCCCTGGGGCGTCCCACGAGCCAGCGAGGCAGACAGAGCCCCCAGCAGAATCAGGCTCCGGAAATTCAGCCCCTCCTGGCAAATCTGCCAGCTGAGGGAGTCGCTGCGGGACAGACAGGACCTTGACCTCCTAAGGGTGAAACAGACAGGAACAGAGCCGCTTCCCACTCTCTTGGCGGGCATTACTCATTCTCTGCCCGGTCTGCTACAGGTTGTGAGAAACGGAAGTGGGGGTGCAGAGAGCAACGGGATCTCACCAGGCCCCCAACACCACTACTGCTCACACCAACAGCAATTCTATTAGCAATGCAGAGCGTCAGGGGGGTTTAATTGTCCAGGCCCAGACATCCAAGGGCTTTAAACATGCCCCTTCTTTCTTCCGTGTTTCTCAAGTCACCGTCATTCTGGAAATACAAGCCCTTCCTTGACGCCCACAGCACCTTTGCCATGTATTTTACCCCATCATCCCTCCTCACCCACATGAAGGGATGCTCGGGTGGGAGAGGAAAATTCAGGGGAAGTGCCACCCTTAGAAGCTGGAGTTTGGGTGAGAAGCCTGCATTATTCCTTTTTAATGCTCTGTTGCAAACGACACCAAGTGTTTTATTTCAATCTACACTGAAGCATATTTCAGGGCAAATTTCCTATTGCCTGTCACAGCTCAGGGGAAAAATGAATGCACATTTCCCCAGCTCCATTAACTAGGGAAACAGGCTCACATTGCTAGAAGGCATGTTCCCTGCAAGTGAGGCGAGGGAATGAGATCATCGGGAAACAGCCTCACAGCATCCCGGGCATGGAGGTGTGCAGGTGCATAGAGATCTCATCCTCTGCACTCCTGAGGGTGAGTGCCAGAGAGCCCCTGGGGCAGGGCCAGGCACATCCACCAGAGAGAGGGTGAGCCCAGAGGGACGCGGCCCTGGTCCTGTTAGCACTGTGTCCACAGGTCCTCCCTGTCGCCCTCCTGCCTCAGCCTGTCTTCTTGTTATCCCCACCTCCCGTCCTAACCTTAGACAGACAGACAGGATCGAAAGAAAAACAGTGAGGTCACAACTTCTCTCTTTCCTTCTTGAAGGTGGAGTCCTGCTGCCTTCTGTCTCCACTGGCCTCAGAAAGAAGCGGCATGGTCTGCAGCAGGGGACTGTCCACTCCCAGGTCCCCCAAGTGGCCAAAGACAAGTTATCCCCATACCCATTCCCGGCACTCTGATGGGCATGGGCAGGCAGATACGGCCCTGCTCCGCTCAGTTCCATCAGCCATCACCTCCTAGGGCCACTGCCCCAACAGGCCCCTGACCCCAGCTCTCTGCCTCTTACCACCCCCTCCAGGCCACTCACGGCCTTTCTGGGCGTGGCCCTGCCTGGCCCCCCTCCAGCCTCATTTCTTGCTGCTTCTCCACCAATATTTTTGCCTTCCTTTCCAGTCCTTCAAAGCCCACCAAGGTGCTTCCCGCCCTGAGGCTTCCTTCCTATGGTTCCCTCTGCTTGAAATGACTGTCTTCCCTTGTCCATCTGGAAAGTGCCTGCTCTTTCTTCAAGCACCAGCCCAGGCTTCTCTTTATGAAGTCTTCCCTGATTCCTCGGGCAGAACTGACAGCTCCCTCCCTCACCCCGCTGAACCCTATAAATTGATCTTAACACTCACCCTTCTATCCTGAAATCACTGTTGATGTGCTTGGACCACAAGCTTGTGAGGCCAGGGCCTGCGTCGTAAGCATCTTTATATCCTGCACTCAGCAGAGTGCCTGTCCCTTGGTGTGTACTCAGGAAAATGTTTGGAGACGAATGGGTAGGACCTCCCAAAGACCTGGGCAGGTGTGTTTCCAGCTTAAGCATCCTCCTCTGGGAGGTCCCCTGGCCCCCAACACACGTGGCCACTTGTTTCCTCGCCCTCCTCAAACTCCAAATGCCGGTCTTAAGTGAGCCTCCACCAACCTGGCGCTGAGTCCCCATCTGCATGACCGGTTTGTGTTGCTGTCTCTGTCACCTCCTTCACCTCCGGGGGAGTTAGTCTGAATTTCTATCATATTGCCCAAGGGCAGAGAGGGGCCTTCTGCTCCACAAAGCCTGGCCCTGGGTGGGGTGTGTTGAGCTGAGCTTGATAACTGAGTGTCTGATGGGTGGAGGAGGGAGCTCTGGGAGAGGGGTCTTCCTTGACCACATGCTGGAGAGGAAGGGCCCTGTGGACAGTGACGCCAAAGGCACATGTGGCTCAGGCAAGGAGGGGCCGTTCTGTGCAGAACAGCTGTATTTGTTTCCTTGTTAAAGAACGGACCCCTTTCCATACCATTGATCTCTCCCTCTGGAACCTGAGACATAAAGGCTCTTCTTTCCCCCACGGAGCCTTCTTGCTTGCCAAGTCCTTCGCAACTAACACCGAGCTGAAGCCGAAACTAGCAAGAACAATAGTTTTTTTGGCCATCACAGCTCCAAGGGTACATTGATGGAATGGGGACAGTGCCCGGAGGGCGGCATGAGCCCGCGACATGCTGCGGCCCATCTGGTCAGCCAGGGCCCTCCTGCAGCAGAGGCTGAGAGAACAGAGACACCATTTGTGGGCAAGAGCCTGGCTTTCTGGTCACCGTCGCTCCCCACGCCCAGGGGCTGGATTTCAGGGCAGAGCACCAAACACACTTTCACACGCCCACCTGCAATGTGAACTTTGACATGCCACTTTACTCTCTGAGCCTCACTTTCCCCACCTGTAAAATGGGCTAATGCAATCTGCTGTAGCTACCTCAGCCCTTCTCCTCCACCCCTCGTGTCAGGACAAAACGAGGGGATGCAGTGAAAGCCCACTGAAGTTTTCACTCATTCCTTAGCAAGGATGACAAAGGTCATTATAACACTCTGCCCGCCCAAGGGGGAGGACACAGTCGAGGGCCTGCATGAAGAAGGCACAGTCCTGCAAGATGTTCTGATTTGGCCTCCTGGACGCCGCCCAGGTATCGAGTGAAGAAATGCGTCAAGTTGGAGATGAGAGATAGCTGCAGAGGGATTTGGCTCTAAACCTGAAATCCTGAATCGCATTCTCATCTCTGTTAAGCAAGCATTACTCATCTGTCTCCCACGCCCGCGATGCTCCATGAGACCTGGAGGAAGAGAATTGCAGACCCAAGGGACAAGAGGATATATTTGGTTGCAGCAGAAGGGCATGGGACTAGAAAGCAGGAAGAATTTCCTGATGATGGAAGGAGCTTGCGAGACGTGGAAACCGATGGTCAAAGGCACTGGCCCTGTCTTTCTCCTCGAGGTCTTTCAGAACTGATGAATGTGGGCTGAGTTAGGTTGTTCATACCTAAAGTAGTGTCCCCAGGCCCCTCATTCAGCCTCTGGTGCTGATGGGAGACATGGGGACAGTGTGGCAGAGGGAAGATCAAACGGGGAGTCCGGATATGTGGGTTTTGGTTGTGGTCTGGAACTTCGTGGAAGGTTAAATGTTCACAGGAGCAGCTCCAAGGGGGCCAGCTCATAGGGCAGGCCGGGGCTCCGCAAGAGAAGGCCCTCCCTTCAGCCCCAGTGGAGCCAGGCCCCCAGTGCAAACCCTGACCCAGCCTCCTCCCTGAATTCCTGGCTCTGATGCACTCAGGGCACTTACTCTCCTCTCTGGCGAGCTGATCAGAAGAGGCAGGGGCAGGCATGGCTGCTGCTCCCCAAGGAAGGGAAGGAGAAGACTACATACGGAGCCACTTCACATACACAAGGGCAAACCAGCAGACACACTCCCCCCACACACAGATATTCCCATCAGGGACCAGCCAGCCTTCTCAAGCACACGGCTGCTTGTGGCTGTCATTCTGTCCTGGGATCCCAATGACATCATTCCTACACGGTTAGCAGCAGGGAAGGGGAGGAGGGGACGAGCTGGGGTGAGGTGAGGAGAAGAGACCAAGAGTCCGGCATTGCAGACAGGCATTGTGGGAGGAGCCTGCTCCACAATGCACTAGCTGTATGACCTTAGGCAAATCATTTAACCCCTCTGAGCATCCTTCCTCATCTGCATAAAAAGGCCATTCTACAGGGTTGTTTTAAGTACCCAGGGGGCAGGGAGCATTTTGGGTGAGAAGGGTTCCCCCCATCATCTGTCCACCATGAGCACCCCACTAACCCCTCTAGGCAACCCAGGGGCTGCACCTCAGTTTACCCCCTAGCAATCCCTCCTGGTAGCTCACCAACATTCAGAATGTTGGGCAGTGTAGACACCCCACAAAGGAGTCAAGCCCAGTCCCCAGAATTAAAGACTATGGGCCCCTGCCCCCTCCCCTATAAAGTACACCTTGAGAAGGCTGCCCCACAGGCCCCCTTGAACAAAACCCACTTCTCTCTGGAGAAGTGCCCCCGCCATGGTTCTGAGAGTCAGGGAAACCCAGGAGTCCCACGCCTACCAGAAGGGCAGCATGAAACATCTGATTACACAAACCTGCCACAGTCCCTGCTGAATATTTCCTACAGGAGCAATGATCCATTAGTCATCATAAATTATTCATCCCCGTCAGGGCCAGAGCCAGGGACGCAGGGTGGGAGCAGCTGGAGCTGGGACCCACACCCACTCTGCCTCCACTCCCCCTTGAAAGCAACTAACAGTCTCGCCCATCCCCGCCCACCTCGGGTCCCACTGAGCGCCCACCTCTGAAAAATGTGTGTGGTCATCAGATGGATGTCACCCCACTGAACAGATGGCCAGCAAGTCACAGGCGAAGCTGAGACTAGGATGTGGGAGCCTCACAATAAGGATTTCCAAGAAACACGAAATAGACACGCTCCCTTTATCACGTTAGACAAGCACACTTGGTGGCAGGTGGATGTAGTGGAGGTGGATGGGCAAAAGGCACTGGGCTGTGTGTCCCTGAGAAAGATGCCCACTGCCAGCCCAGCTCCAGCCCCACTCTGAAGGTCTCCTTTCTTCAAAAGAGGTCACAGAATCACAGACTCTCAGAGCTGAGGAGAAAAGGCTCTCCAGGACCAAGCCATCAGTGCTGCGTGAGTCCCTCCAACACCACCACAGAGGAACAAGCACCCGGCCTGTGCTGAAATAAGGACCGGTGCTCAGACCCCCTGAGGAAGGCCACTCAGTGTGCGGACAGTTCTATCCTCCAACATTCACTCACTATTTACTAGGCATCTTCCAAGTGCCAGGCACTGAATGTAACCCTGGGTTTACACACAAAACAGGCCAAGTTCTTGCTCTATTAGAACCGTCTTCCTAAGAGTGGGTCAAAATTAAGTCTCCATGGATCTTCTGCTCCCTTGGCCTCATAGGAGATGAGATGTAGAATCATTCTCTTTAAGACCAAAGCCCTGGGCTCACTGCAGTGAGACTGTGGGGCCCCATTTGCTCCCCAGGCTGGCCTTGTACCCCAGAACTGCCTGCCTGTTTAGGCAATGGTTTTCAGGACTGGACTTGAGCACTGGGTACTCCTAGTGCTAGAGGTTTAAGACGTCAGTCTTCCCTCCCCCCATAAGAATATTGTACCCACACATGCACACAACAGTCTTCTCTGCCAAGCAAAAGTCTGCCTCCACCTCTCCCTGCCCCCACTCCACTCCCAAGAACTGGTTTTGTCCACTGGTGAGGTAGGCAGTGAGCCACCGGGTATTATAAATGGTACAGGGAAGTCCTGCCTAAAATAAGCTCCTCAACAGCCTCCGCCATGCCAGAGTCCCAGCGTTATTCACCCAGCCTTCTTTGGGCGGGCACCACTGCCTAGCCAACACGCAGATGCCTTCTTGTTGGGAGGAGTGCCATGTTAAGCAGGGGGCAGCTTGAATCTGTGCCTGGGGCTGCAGAAGAAGACATACTGGACTGTTCTCAGCGCTGGAGAAAGGGATATGAGGTGAGCAGACCTGGGGGCATGCAGAGGACTGGGTAGCACAGGACAGCAGGTGGGCACTTGGCATCTCTGAGGGGAGCTCATGGGGAGAAGCAGCCAAAGGGGAGCTAGGAGGCAACCTGAATGTTGCCTGGAATTTCCCTTTTGTTTCAGGTAAGTTGTGGAGGCTGTCAAGTGATCCCACGCAGTATGAAGAGCCTGGGCTGCCTCTCTCATGGCTGAAGGGATGAAAGTTGTACCCTCTGCTCCAGGCTCAGTGCCCTGGACAGGAAAACAGGAGGGCTTGGGTTAGCAGCTTAGCGAGGTATATGGCAGTCAAGAAAGAGTAGTAGATCAGGGAAGGATGGGAAGAGAAGGAACTAGAGGATAGAATAGAAGTTTCCTCCTCCCTGCAGGTTTCCCTGGGGCCTGGAAGCAGAGGATTGACCCTGTTTAGATGAACCAAGAGGCCAAAAAGGTGACGCAGCCCTACAGGCATGCGAGGACACAGCCATGGTCTGGCACTCTATCATCTCTCCCACCATCACAGCTCCCCCAGCCCTCAGACCTCTGGAGAGCTCCCAGTCTCTGCCCAATCCCCCTACACCTGGCCCCATGCCATCTACCCAGCCATGCCTCCTCCTCCTCTTCTTGCAGGTTGCTCCCACTGCAGCCAAGTGAGGGAGGGGCTCAGCTCCAACACCCTGCTGACTGGCCAACAGGAGAAGCCCAGATCCTCCACTCTAAACCCCATGTAGCCCTCCCCCCTCCAGGGATGCCTACCACTCCATCCTCATTCAGTACTCTATCCCCAGTTGAGCTTCACATGATCACACCCACCACAAAAGCCTACCCCTCAAAACAACCCTAGATTTGCTAGAATGCATATGAATGGAGTGGGCAATGAGGTATCTGGAATAATAAATATTACAAGAAGATGTCCTTGCTCTAAACATTTCAACAAGCTGGGGAAAGATGCAAGTCACTGACTTTCGGAGACCATCTCCCAATTCCAGGATCTGTTGCTACAAGCCAACCTGGCCCTCCCCTAACCCAAGCCATGAATAACAAAACTACTTTTAAAGACCTCCTGGGAAAGACAATCAGACATTCAGGCTCATGGTATAGCTGAGCGTGGAGTTCATTCCCCCCATTTTACAGAGCAAAAAGTGGGACCCAGGGCGAGGAGGTGGCTTGGTCAAGGTCTCAGTCAGTGAAGGGTGGAAACAATGTAGAGAGAAGAGGGCTCTCTGTCCGTGGTGCTGAACTGCCCAGTCGCTCCAGCCTGTAAGAAGAGCGCCCGCGGAGCTCTGTCCACGGTGCTGAACCACCCAGGCCCAAGCAGCCGTGGTTTGCATTTCTAAGAGCTGTTGGGGGCTCCAGCACTGTAAGGGTGCTACGAGGGATTCAGGGGAAAGTCGATGACACAATTCAGGAGACCACTTACATGAAGGAGGCAGAGACTAATTCCCATGGGTAAATAGGTAGATGCCCAAGAGCATGGGGAAAGGGACATCCCAACCCCTCACCTCTTCTCATAACCTTGAACTGGGCATGGCCACCTGATTCTAAGGCACTGAGATACAGGTCCTTTCAGAGAAGCTAAAAGTGAGAAAACCACATGACTGATACTGGTAAGCTCCAAAGTTTCCAAGGGGAAACTTTCTAAGAAGGAAGTCACTAGAAGGGAAGGCCAAGAGAAATTTGGAGGATATGTGGATAACAGGAGAACCTTTAGAAGATGTGCGATGTTTTTGAAAGGGCTTGCCAAGAGGCTGGAGGTTGGGTATCAGGATCTTTCAAAATTACACTTCCAAAATCCAGAATCATGACTGTGACCCTTCTGTGGGTCCTCAGAGTCAGGGTGGTGGAGTGTCAAAAAAATGCCCTGTCCATTCCTCCTCTGTTGGTGGCAAAGTAACCTCAGATGAGGTTTATGCATTTCTAGCATAAACCCTGAAATACCACCGGAAACATTTGGAATGACATCAGGGTTATGCTGAAAACAAGGAGCTGAGTCTATCCTGAGCCCTAGACTGGAGTCCCCGCTGAAGGAATCTAGAAGCCATATTCTTCACAAGGTCCCTGGTTCTTTATTCTCCCTTCAATATTGAGGCTGAATGACTATGGCGTGTTGGCAGGGCAACTGTTCAGCAAGTATGAATGGACTACATACAAAGGAGCTGTTTTAGCAGGAGATGCGCAGCACCCTGAATTTACATGGGCAGTGTTGCCCACATAGTAGGGGCACCTGCACATCCTATTGCAGTTTGACTCACATAACTGAAATCTCCTGATGCTGAGTTAGCAAATACGAACACACCCCACCCCTCACCCCAGAGATAACATCATAACACTGATAAAGGAGGGGCTTTCACCCTGCTAAGCCCTAATATGCCCAGCATTATTTTCATCCCTTTCCTCCTCCTCCACCCCCTCCACTTAACCCTCCCCTCCCCTTGTCTTCCTCCCCCTCCTCGTCCTCTCCCCTCGAAACCGTGATACACTCAGTGAATACAAGTTAACTATGGTTGACAACAGTGCACACAGTCAATGCTTTCCAGCAAGTCTGCACCTACATTCACAGAAACCCTGGGAAAGGGGGAATCTTGGTGGTCAATCTATCCTTTCCTAATACCTACCCTGCCCTAGACTTTCCTTCTCTTTGAAGGAGGTCTCACCACCTGTTTGGTCTCCTGTCACAATGTCTAACCACGTTTACTGTTCAGAAATTCCTCGTTGTATCTACCTGAAATCCTTCATGCTACATGCTACTACAATCCTTAGTCCTATTGCCTTTCTAACATTATGAATCATTTTTAAAGATGCAAAGCACCTTCCTCAGTGGAAGTGGAGCAGGGTTTCACAGGATCTTTCATAATCTGCAGGCAGACACATGCACAAATGCAATACTCACCCCACCTACATACACATGGAGAACCTGTGACAGTGGTGACAACAACAAAAAGTCCAAGGACACGAAGGATCCTTGAGAGAGCATCTGATCCATCCCCAATTTCTAGAGACAGGACTATTTTAGGGTCCCCTGAGAAGAAGGCCTCATGGACTGCCCAATCCCACACCCTTGAGAAGCCCATCTCCAGCCCTTGTTTCTGAGTCTGAAATACAAAACTCCCTGTCCTCCCTTAGCCCCCAAACCCAGCCTCCCCAGCAATCACATTGCCAGCAACTAATACACTTCTCAGAAGCAATATTTCTATTACAGCAGGACAAGAGAGCAAAGGTGTAATTGTGCTCGATTTGATTGAGTGTAACAACTGTGCAGTTAGCCACGTGTGCCATCAAGAGATGTGAACTGGGGATGGTTTATGCTCAAAAACTCATTTCCAAGAGGACCTGACATCTCCCTCTTGCAGACATCCAGACGGCCCTGACAACAGTGGCAACGCGAGGAGAAGAGATCCATGGACTTGTCTGAGGGAGAGACCTTGTAAGGTCATCCATCCACCCCTGCCTCCACAACAAACTCTCTCTGAAAAGCTCTTTCTCTGCTTTTGTGGAACGTCTGACACTCTCTCTTCACCCCTTTGATCTCCTGCCAGATATCTCAGTGCAACAAGCATGAAAATATTGCCCAATATCCAACCTAAACCCTGCTTGCTTCAGGTTTCAACCATTGCCCTAGTCCTGTCCTCAGTGCAATGACAGCAGCCTTCTCCTGTCAAGTCTCCATCTCTGATTCCAGCCACTCTGGGGACACACCTGCCATGCCTACTCCTCCATTTGTGACATCAAAGGCCATGGTCCCCTGGCTCTGGGCTTGTTCTCCTCCATCTGCCCTCTGCTCTCTGGAGTGAGTGGGCAAGAAGCCTTCTCAGCTCTGTCCCTGAATTTCTCTCAGTCTCCAGGGAAAGAACTATAGTTTGGCCTCTGAAAACCCCTAATGCTTTTCTGGGACCCTGGGAAAGGACTGCAGGGATTTTCTAGTCAAATTTCCTCATTTTACAAAGGAAGGAACAGACACAAAGAGGGAAAATGAAAAGCTCAAGGTCACCTTGGATACCAGAGGCAGAGCCAGAAACTCCAGTCCCCTTTACATCCCACATCCTGCTTTCTAGCTCAGAGCTCTTCCCACAGCCCGCCTGGCCAGGTGCGATCTTACATAGGTGTACCCCACACACACGCCTGGCAGTGCCAGGGAGTGACCTGACATCCCACGAGAAAGCCCACAGGTGCCTGTGGCCCCTCCATAGCCCATAAATTATATATGGCCATGTACTTACCATTCCCACCTGGCTAGACAGCCCCACTATAAATGCTTGGAGCACTGAGCACTTTTTACTTTGCACCAATTATCATAATTGTAATTAAATAATCAACTGTGTGATTCTTCTGTTTAATATCTAGCTTCCCTCAGACTGGAAGTGTCATGAGGGCAGGGACTCTGTCTCTCTGTCTTTATCACCACTGTAGCCTGGCACAGAGTGCTTGCTCATGAATGCTCATTGCACAAAAGAGTGAATGAATGAATCAGTGGGGGTCTGCGGAAGGGTGGCACTGAGCACATGGAGGCCAGGCCAGTGTGACAAATGTGAGAAGCTACAAGGCTAGGGGTCCCGGCTTCTTGCCTTGGTTCCACTACGTAGGAGTGAGAACAGGCAATATCATGCCTTCTTCTCCAGAGAACTTGGGACAGAAAGGAATCTTATCAACAGGGGCATATTTGAAGTAGGGGGTCAGGGGATCACGGTGAAAGAATCAATGAGTCTACATGATTCCTGACATACTTTCTCCCCCTTCCTCCTTTCCCCCACCACCTCTGTCACTAGGGCAGTGACTGATGCCCCAAGCACTGGCCCCAGACACACTGTTTTATTCAGCTTTCCACCGAGCCCCTGCTTCTGAACACCACAGTCCTGGATCAATGCCGCCTCCAGAAAGTGTTATGTTAACAGCCACAGCCAAGCAGGCGTCACCTGCATTAGCTTCTAATCGCAGATGGCAGCTGCCACGGGGTCTGGGAAGGCAGCAATGGTTTTAGGGGAAACCACAGGTCCAAATCTGCAAGCGGCCCACACAGCTGCCAGGCCCCCAAGCCAGACCCCAGCCTAGGACCCCGTCCAGGGCAGTTCTGAGCCAAGCTGGGAAGTGGCATGTGGATGGGGGAAGGAGACCACATGTTACTGGGAGAACGGTCTCCTCCAACCTGGAGATAAGGCCTCAGGTCCAACTTTATTCTCAATTTCAAGGAATGTGAGAGGGAGGCACCATCACCCACGGGCAGTCTGCCAAGAGCTGCATGTGTGTGTGGTAGGTTTGCACCTGTGTGTGCTTCTGAGAAGCTGAGAATCTTCCCTACTCTGAACCAAGAGCCCTGAAATGCCACACACCCCAAACAAGAAGGAAATGCTCCCTGAAAGTAGGCAATGGGGTGGACCTTGGGAGGGGCTGTTGTGAGAATCTGTTTGGTTTATTAAGGGCCAGAGCCCTGTGCCCCAGAACAGAATTGAGAGTCCTGGGGTACCAACTGCCCCAGAGAGGCTGCCACCCTGCCTCTGAGCACTTCCAAATTCACTGCTGAGTTCTCCCCTGCCCACGAGCTGCCAGGCCCAGGCTGTCTTCAGTATGTCTCCTGAATATGGAGAGGAAGAGACAGAAGGAGGGAAAACACATTCAGGGAGGCTAGGAGAGTGAAAGATCAGGGACCCAATTCCTGCTTTAGCTGGATGACCCCCACGGGACAGCATCCAGGGTCTCACCTGTCCACCCAAGGAAAGGACAAACTGTGGCCTCTCATCCAGGAGGCCCCAATCTTTCACTATGTCTCAGTCTTTCCCCATCCCTAGTCTATAATGGGCACCCCAGGATCACTGAGCCGGGGAAGGAGCCATGTGCCAGGGCAATCAATTACCCAGCCATGTGGCCACTGAAGAGCCAAGAGACATGTGCTTACTGTTGGGCCAGATGTGCCTGGGCAGCCATCTGACCTCGTCTGAAGGTGGCTCTTCCACCGTCCTCCAGAGCCTCCCTGCCCGGCCCTCCCACTGTGCTCCCAGGATGAACTGACCACATTCACTCAGTGCTGGAGCCACAAAAGCCACGGAAGAGAGGTGAGGCTGCCTGTTCTTCCTGTGGGAAGAGCAATTATCTCCCCGCCTTGGAGACCAGGGTGCTAACTCTTAATTACAGCAGACAGTTGTCCAGACAGACACAGTCCATCTCTGCCTCTGGCTCTCAGCTTCTCTGAGGCCGCTGGACTGTGTACACTGACCCCCCGACTCACCAGGCAGAAGGCAGGGAAGGGTGTATCATAAGAGGAAATGGTCGCTCAAGGAGGAATGTGGCTAGACACACAGAACTTCCTCACTGCTGGGGCCACCAGCATTAAGGACTGATTCTACTTCCCAGCAGGTGGCCCTTGGAGAGCCTGCTCAATTGGAGCTACAGGCCCCTACAGGACAGGCAAAGGGAAGCACTGCAGGCCCCACATTTGCGAGATTTCGCTTCTGAGGCAGGCTGGGATGCGGGTCTCGGCTGCACCCCCAGAGCTGTGTAGACAGGACCGGTGCCCAGACTCCACCAGCACAACCAGTTCTAGATACGGCCCTGTGAACACCCACCTGTGGGGCATCTGCCCGTGGTCCCCAGGCAATGGAACAGCCTGGCCCTCCCCACAGTGTGCAACATGGGGAGTGTGGCATGGAGCAGGCACCCCTGAACCTGGATGTTGATTCTGCCGCCACCACCATGACCTTGGGGACACTCACTTTACCTTCCTGAGACTGTAAACGGGCGTAAAATATCTTGTGCCCTAAAACCAGAAGTGCGTTATGTGTACTTTTCATTTCATCAGAGAGAATATTAAAAAGATGTGCATGCAAGTCAGGATTTAAGAAAATTTATAATCTTTGCTACTTCATCAAAAAAAAATCTTAAGTGAAACTGGTGTCTATTTATTGCCTTATTTGTTTACTTAGCAGGTGTGTGTCGGGGAGAAATCAGTGAACAGCAGTTCGGTGCTCACCTTGATCCGTGCTACAGTGCCAGCAGTTCCCCCTGCCCATGCTTTAGTGCCATCACTGTTGACAGTGAAAAATGGCAAATAACCTGTGTATTATTATAAAAATAGTTTTGACCTTATGGCTCCCCCTGAAAAATTCTTGGGGGGCTCCCAGGGATCCGTAGACCACGCTTTGAGAACTGTGGTCCTAGGATAGCTCATGTAATCTTCACATGGGCCATATTATCTCCATTTTAAGCTCAGACAGTTTAAGTAACGTGCCCAGGGACACAGGCAGGCCGTGGCAGTCTTGGGTTAAACTTAGGCAGTCTGACTTCTAGGCACACACGTGCTGTCTCGGTTAAGCCCTGTAAAAGATGCAGCTGTGGGGCCTGGACCTGGGGGGTACCAGGCATCTCCTCTCCACCTTCCCCATCACCTCCCCAGGCCTTTGGGGCTCACCGTCTATACCACAGGAAAGGCCTGAGGACGCCTCCCAGCTGCAGTGGCGAGGACCCAGCTTCTGTTACTGCCTGTTAGACTGGGCACCCCTGCTGCTCCTCCACCAACAGGAGACCTGCTGGGGGCAGGGGCAGGGTCTCCCTGGGAAGCCCCAGACCTCTGGGGTGAGGCTGCGAATTGCAGGCTCAGTCCTCACTTCTCCCCTGCCTCCCGCAGCAGAGGCAGCAGCCAGCACAGTTCCCAGCATCAAAAAGCTAATCCAATTTCTCGGCCGTGCGTCCCCCTTCGCCTCCTGCAATGCCAGGATTGATTTGGAACCAGGGCAGCCTTATTAAAGTGATGCCTTTTCCTTCTCCTGGGAGAGTCCAACTGTGAGAGGGAGCCCTCTCCCCTCCCCTCAGTTAACCCCACGCTTCCTGCTAACACCAACCCCGACAACGCCGCCCTGCGGTTCCTGGGGTTGCCCCTTACTTTCCTTGGCTGCTAGTGGTGAAGCTGAACCTCAGCCCCCAGGTCGGCTTCCCCCCAGGATCCCAGAGCACTTAACCACTAGGTTCTTGTTCATCCTCCATACCCTCCTCAGGCAGGGAATTGCCGACTCCGCTCTCCTTCCTGCTTGCAGGTCTCCATCCCTCCCTCCAGGTGGAAACCAAGAGTTCTGGCATCTAATCTCAGACCCCCATCATTGGGTGTTACTTTGGTCCATGTCAGTTGGCAAAAGGGATCCATGGTTGACGATGAAAATGGGGAGCCAGGCAGCCCCAAAGACGAGAGAGATAAAGGACAATGTGTTTGCTGAATATGCTTTTCTCCAAACACACACAGAAGGTGAGAGACAAGGAGGGTCCTCAGCGACCTCCACCACCCTTAGGACAGCTTCATGCTGCCTTGCAGGCTCTCCTCCTCTCTGGGAAGGAGTCGGGTGTGAAATGGAGGTACAGCAGAAGGTAAGGTTAGACATCAGAAAGGACTTCCTTTCTATAAACAGCATAAAAGTTGCTTCCCTAATCACTTTTCAAAACAAGAAGGACATGCCCAACACATCCGGACAATTAGTTCAGACCAGAATTGATGGTGAGGACAAGATACTCTCTCAAACCTCCCAGCCCTTGGGGAGCAGGGGTTCCCTGGGAGGGAGAGCACTCGCTGACCTTGGGGAAGTCATTTCTGCTCTGGAAGGGGACATATAGGCACCACCCCTGGGGCCCCAGGCCACACACACATGCCTAGCCCACCTGGCCCTGTACTGATCACACGTCCTGCCTCATTTGCCTTCCAAAGAAACTGAACCTGGGAGTAGGAGTGAGGAAGGGGAGTAAAAGGAAGGAAGAGAAAAGAAAAAGAGGGTGAGAGATGCACACAAGGTATTCTCTCCTCTCTCTCACACATGCACACATGTACACATGCACGCATGCACACATGTACACACATGCACAGTCGTGGGCATATGCACACGTGCACTGTGCACATATACACAGGTACATGCACGCACACACACGTATACACATGTATGCACACACACCCATATATACACCAGTGCAGTTGGTTATATCTCTCTGTTCTCTGTCTCTCTGCAGCTGAGCAGGAAGCTGGGAGAGGAGCCCCCTCCCCTGCAGCCTCTCCCTCTTGGCCTCCATTACCACTCCCCCAACCCCTGCTAAGCAATCTGCCTGATCCCCACCTGAGCTAAAGAAGCGTGTAGAGGTCCAGGGTGAGCTTCCATGATTTTGCTTCCGCCACCTCTTGCATCTGTGATGGGCTGCCGGGCCTCCCCTCCAGGTCATTCCCTCAGTCTACTCGGGTATGGAAAGGGTGAAGCTCCCCCCAGCTGCCCCACCCCCACCCTCAGTCTCAGAGCCCCCTCATCTCATTCCTCCATTCATTCTTATAGTCCTATCTCTCTGGTGCCAGGCTCACAGTTACAACCACTTACACTTGGTATTAAGATGCATGGAACAGGGGCCGCCCGGTGGCGTAGCGGTATCGTCCGCGCTTGGCAGTCCAGGGTTCGCCGGTTCGGATCCCGGGCGCCCGCCAACGCACTGCTTGTCAGCCACGCTGTGGCGGCGTCCCATATAAAGTAGAGGAAGATGGGCACAGATGTTAGCCCAGGGCCAGTCTTCCTCAGCAAAAAGAGGAGGATTAGCAACGGATGTTAGCTCAGGGTCTTCCTCACCAAAAAAAAAAAAAAAAGATGCATGGAACAGTAATGGGTGAAGTCTGCCTCTAACTGCAATATTCCCTAATTGCTAAAGTCCAGAGCCACCATATCAACCCAATTACGGGAAGCCCTGCCAGGGTTCTCGATGGCCTGAGGACTACCTGTTCTGCCCAGAGGCACCTGGTCTTCACAAATGCCTCACGGAAGCTCCCTGACTCCCTGCCCAGTCACTGTCCTCCCCTGGTCCCAGACTGTCCAGTGCTGAGGGCCTTGGGCTTCCCAGTTTCTTTTGCAGAGTGAGGGGAGAAAGTGAAGAAGGCTCCGTGGGCTGCAGAAAACCTGGTCCTGGCAGGCAGCTGTCCTGGGACTGGGGAGCATCTGGGAGCCCAGTCACCCTGCACCAGCCATCACAAACGCTCTAGCTGCAGAGCTCTACACTGGGTATTGGGGGTACCCAGGAGAGGAGAAGGAACCCCACACCCTGCCCTTGGGGAGCTCCCAGGATTATGGGAGGAGATGTGGTTATTCTGAGCTCCCTTTTAATCCCTGGTGCCTTTTACAGAGCAGCTGCTTAGTCCGTCTGAATTGGAAATGGAAGGAAAGGGAGAAAAGCAGGAAATCAGGCACAGGGGCTCCAGTTCAGATGGTGCTTGGACTGCAGCTGCCCTTCGTGTGAGGGGTGAGTTTCTGGGCTGTGCGTCCCGGGGGGATCTCGACTTCTCAAGCCTGGACTCTCTGAAGGACAGAAACAATCAGACACGAGCTAGATCCCATTCCCCCTGCCCTTTCAAGAAGGCTCTTGCTATCCTGCCCCCATGGTCCTCCACACACACTCATACATGCATGTGCGCATACACACACACACATATATGCACACCTATGTCCTGCTGCTTCTGGGCTACAGAGGAAGCCTTAAATTGCTGAACTGGGAACTTGCAGAAATGTCAGCATCACATTCAGTCGAGGCTCCTGAGGCTGGGGGCAGATTCTACCGGGAACCCCATCATTTGCTCTGGTCCACCCACCATGGCTCCTCCGACCCCCTTCAGAGCAGGTGCCCCTGAAGATGCCAAAGGCCTTATGGCGAGTCCCAAGGAAACCCAACACCAGGGAGGGAGAGCTGATTCCATTTCCCCAAGGGATCACTCCCTGATTCTGTAAAAGTCTGCTGCCTAATTTCAAACACCGGCCTCCTGCTTATACTCAAAGTGTTAACAACCTCGTCCCTGAGGGCCCCTGGCTGTGTTCACTTGCAGGGGCAGGGGTGGGGAGGCTGGCTCGGGAGGAAAAGTTCTGAGCCATCAGCTACAGTGGCCTGGAGTGCCCCCCAAATGCCTCACACTTGTCCCTTGGTGGTGTGAGGTTTTGAACAAGTCATACAACTTCTCTGGGCCTGTGCTTCTCCAGTGTAAGATGGAGACAGTGACGGCTGCCCCAAGACCTCATGGTGGTACTGAGGATGCAGTGATGAGAGATGCAGAAGCTTTTTCATGGAGTGAGTGCGCAGGGTTTGGGAGGGAGGGGGAGGAGCTTGACAAAAGAGCAGGCTTGGAGGGGAGCGGTGGCGGTGGGTAGTGGTGACAGTGGGCAGGGGTGACGGCGGGCAGGGGTGACGGTGGGCCATGGTGACGGCGGGCAGGGGTGACGGTGGGCCATGGTGACAGCGGGCAGCAGTGATGGCGGGCAGGGGTGACGGCGGGCCATGGTGACGGCGGGCAGCGGTGACGGCGGGCAGGGGTGACGGCGGGCAGCGGTGATGGCGGGCAGGGGTGACGGCGGGCCATGGTGACGGCGGGCAGGGGTGATGGCAGTATTGCTTGGCACCTGGTTCTGTGTTCATGCCATGCATGGCCCATACTGACTCTGCCATTCTTACGCCTGGTGGTGAGTGTTGCCTATGGTAAAAGCTGAAGTCCTGAGGCCCCCAGACAAAGTGGTCAAAGAAAGGCCCCTCCTGACTTGACAACAGCAGGGTAACCTCCCTTCTTTTCCTGCCCGTCCCCCAGTTTAGAGGCTGCTTGGTAGTGCAAACATTCTGAGGTACAGTGGCCATCACAAGGGACCCAGCAACTCACTTCCTACTTTCCTAAGTGGTGAGGTCTGGAAGGGGCCTCCAGAATCCATCCTCCCCGTCACTGGCATTCAGATGCTCTCCTGACCAGAAAGGCGGGAACTCTGTCCTCATCTGGAAATGATCTGGGGCAGAAGCTTTCACAACCAAGTCCCCATGTGAACTTGGGGATTCCTTCTAGATGTGTCAGTTTAGACCCCTTGCTGAAGTCCAGGCCTCCTTAGGGGAGGGGCTGGCAGCAAGGTGCCCAGTGCAGTCCAGACTCACAGTGACTGCTCAGGTCCCTCCAGGCCTGGATCCAACTTGACTCATCACCCTGGCTATTACCCTGAACTGTCAGTTCCAGGGATGAAAACAAAGGATTACTGGGACAAATTCTTTCCAGAAATTAAGCTTTGGCAAGATATGGCTTGTTAGGCAAAAGAACTGCCTGAAAGTCAGAGGGCCACCAAGGAAGTTAGAGAAGCTCCTTCCCTTGAGTTTTTAAGAATAACAGAGGTGGAAAGTGATCCCTCCAGCTGGGGAATCCAAGAAAGAGTCCTGTCTGTGGGCAGGCAAAGAGCTGCAATGGACCCTCAGGCAACACAATAATGACAGAAAACACTTACACACACTCACCATGTGCTCGGCACTATTCTAAATACTCTACAGGAATTAATTCTTTTCATCCTCACCAAAAACAACCTACATCACAGACACGAATGTTACCTCCATTCTGCAGATGGGAAGACCGAGAAACAGTTGGATTAACTTGCACAAAGTCAGAGTGAGTGGCAGAACCAGGAGGAACCCAGGCAGTCTGGGTACAGTCACTGCACCACCTCTTAGAAAAAATACCTATGACTTGACATTTCTCCAATGAAACTATATTATTCATCACAGGAGGACCCAGGACTGAATGCCAGCTTCTCTGTTGGAGTGGGGGATGAATAATCAACTTGTTGCCTTGTAATGATTATTCACAGACCGTAGAGAATTTAGAACCATATCTATCCAGTGGGCCACATTAATAGTTACCATTTACTGAGCGCTCACTGCCCTATGGGGTAAGTACTATTTCCTCTGTTTTATGGATGAAACTCTCCAGATCTGGTCAGATCACCCGATTACGTGCTCTCGAAGCATCCTGCATGACTTCCTAACTCTCATCGCAGCTGCGAGAATTATTTATGTAACCATGTGTTTATGTCCGTGATGTTCACGGATCCTAATCGCCAGAGGGCAGGAACCAGGTCTGTGTTCCCAACTTGATCTCCACTGCCCAGCATAGCTCCTGGCACACAGTGGACTCTCAAAGACTAACAGTTGAATGAATGTAGAACCGATGCCCAGAGCAGCTAAGTAACTTGCCGAGGCCCCTGGAGGGCAAATCCACAGTGGCAGGGACTGTTGTCCATTGTGCTCACTGCTACAATCACAGTGCCTGGCACATGGTAGGTGCTCACCAATAAACATCTGTTGCATGAATAAATTAATAAAGGCACACACTCCGTAATTAGCGGCCCTGGGATCCGACCCAGGCCTGCCCGGCTCCCAGCCTCTACACTTCGCTGCTTCTTGTTTTAACCACTACCCTGTGCAGTATGTACCCTCTATGTTCCCTCTGGCTTGCCACTCCAGTTCCTAAAGAGCATTCCCATCCCCCTGGACTGTCTGTACTGCCTGACTCAAGAAAAGCAAACCCAGCTTCGGCTAGAGCCTAGACCAGGAAAGTCCAAATACTGAACTGCAAAGCCAAGTGAAACAGCATTTCTACTCATCAACAGTCCTCGCCTATCCACGAGGACACTCTGTCCAGCGAAGGGAAGGACAGGCCATTCTCCCAACCCACTGAGCCCTAACCCGCTCCCCTCCATCCTCACTGTCCTGCCCGCACCAGGCTCCCAGCCCCCCTGCTGCCCCTGTCTCTACTCTCCGACAGGGCAGCACGGGCTCAGTGGGGGAAGAGAGATGAGACCCACCGAGAGAGGACAAGGTCCAGGTAGAGGCAGAAGGGGCCACCTGAGGTCAGGCTTGCCTGAGGCTGGGGAATACTGGCTTGGGGAGGCCAGGAAAGAGGCTTTCCCAGCCATCTCCAAACACCCCCCTCCCTGGGTCTCTGCAGTGATAGGGACAGTCCTGTGGTATCCACCTGGAAGCCACCTGAGCGTGACAGGGAGAAGGAGCTCCAGCTCAGTGTGAGGTCAGGTGAGCCCAGACCCAGCTCCAGAAAGAGTCTCCCTGTCCCTGCCAGGTCTTCCACCAGGTATGTGCTTTGCCCAGGGATAAAACCAGTCATGAGATGAAGCCAGCTGCGGGCTCTTCTATGGGGAAAGGGCAACGTTTACAAACACCAATCCTCTTCTCTTCCCCTGGTTCTGTTCTGTGGGTATCAGGCAACAAAGCTGAAAAAGCAAGAATTGTGTTTGCGTAATTCCCCCTCCTCCCCCAAAAAACTTGCCTGGAAACACCTCCTGGACTGCAGAACAGAGCTGACTCACCACAGTGTTCTGGCCTCTTCCTCCTGGGGACGGAGGGCCACGTCTATGTGAGGCTAGAAGTGGAACTTTTATCTCTGCCCCCTCCCTCAGCTTTCCAGAAGCACCCCCAGCTCCTCTTTGGGCAAGGCAGGGAGGGATGGGGGCAAGGATCAAGGCCAAGAGGTCCCCAGAAAAAGCCAAGCCCCCCAGGGCATCCTAGGAGATGAGGCCAGGGATCTGTCCTAGACCAGGCAGGGCAGAAGCAGGCCACACCGAGGGGAGAAGCCCAGGAATGAGGGCTCAGCTGGGCACTGGTCACTCTCCAGGGGCAATGGGAGGAAAGCAGGGTTGAGGCTGGGCTCCCTGAGACGGCTGCAGTGTACCTGGCATGGACCCCTGACGCTGACTCACCCCTGGGGCCCTGACACAGGCTGCAGCTTGCAGTGCCTGCCAGGCCACCACTCTCCAGGACGCCAGGCACGTCTCACTGCATCAGAGCCGCCCAGCCCCTCCCACCTGCCCCTCTGGCCCGGCCTTAGGGGCACTAGGCACGGCTCTTCTTTCGGGCTCCTCTGGTGGTCACAGAGATGTTTCCAGCAGCCTGAAGGCTGGATTTAGACTTAAGCAAGGAGAGGACTGGAAGCACCAAGGCTGCTCTGCCCCTCGTGGTCACACCCTCTGATGAGGCACCCAGGTTACCAAGAGCTGGATGGGTCAGGTCAGGACACATGGGAGACCCCGCAGGCAGCAGCAGCAGGGGAGAAGGGCACCCTCCCGTCTGCAAGTCAGACCGAAGCCCACCTTGCTTTCTTTCTGGGTACCCCCAGATCCTAAGGACTTCCTCTTCCTCATGCCCACCCACTCCAATCTGGGTCTCCTCACCCCACCCACCTCTGCCCTTCTTCCCCCTGGGCCCCTTCCTGCCAGCCTGCAGTCCCTTCTTTCTGCTGCCTCGGGAGGAAGCAGCGGAGAGCACTTGCTTCTCCACCTGAACAGCGAATGGGGGGAGAATGATGCAGAGGGAGTGATGGGGCTTTGGCGGCTCCACACACACCCCGGGGACTGGGGGCGTCCTGGCGGCACCTGTGGCATGTGGGAATGAAGAGGAGGAAGGAGAGAGGCGGAGGGACCTGGGTTAACGGGATGGGAGGAGAAGTCATCTATTTGTTGGGTTAAGAAATAAAGACCCTGTGCCCTGAGAGGGGGAGGGTGGGGCAGGGGAGGGGATCCCACAAGGGAAACGCACGTGAAGGAGGCAAGCAAGAAGAGGGGTAGGGTTGCTGGAGCCCGGCCCCGGGGAGGGGGCTGAAGCAGGGACGGGACGTCCCGAGTGCTGCTGAGTCATGAGATTTGGAGGCGAGGGGCGCCTCCACCCCGCTCGCGTCCCGGTCCCAGCTCCTCCTGACTCTCACTTCCAGAGGGTCTCTGTCGTCTGTCTCCCCACCCCTCCCCGGGCCGTGGTCTCTGCCCCTGGATCTCGAGGACCTTCCCCCTCCCTCCCACGACGGTGGGGCCGGGGTCCCAGAAGCGCGAAGCGCAGGCGGAAGACCCTCGGCTGGAGATGCCCGGACGCGCCGGGGGCGTCCAGGGGGCGGGGCGCAGGAGCCCCCAACTCTGCAGCTCGTCCCCGCGAGGCCAGCAAGGGAATCCGCTCCCCCTCCCGCCCCAGACCCGCAGAGGCGCCAGCTCCTGGCCCCCAAAAGGAGCATTCCACCTGCACGCATCCCAACTCCCCCCAAAGGACGGCGCGGGCGCCCGGCCCCCTGGCCCATAACTTCCCGGCCGCTCCCTCCCTGAGCCAAACCCTCCCGCGCCCCTGGCTCAGCAGCGGAAAACCGCTGGGGAGGAGAAACTTTGGGGGGAGGTCAGCGCCCCCAGGGCGGGGGTGCAGACTTACCGGGGAGCCACCAGGCAGGAGAGGCCCGGCCTGAGGTGAGGGCCACGGGCTGCGGTTGAGCAGGGGCGTCCGTCCCCCGGCCGAGTCCGCGCTGCGCCCCGGCTCCAACTGGGCTCCAAGTGCCTTTGCCGCAGGACTTGCTGAGCTGGGCGGTCTGCGCGGTGGAGGAGGGAGGAGGGAGGAGGGAGGCGGGAGAGGCGGGAGGGAGGGGGAGGGTAGAGGGAGGGGGGAAGGGAGAGGGAGGGGGAGGGGGAGAGGGGAGGAGGGAAGGGAAGGGAAAGGGTGCAGAAGGGATGGGGAGGGGAGGGGGGTGCCTGATGAGGGGCTCTGCTGACCGGGAGGGAGAGTGGGAAAGCAGGGCAGGAGAAGCAGGGGAGCGCCTCCTGCTCAAGGTCAGGCTGCTGCTCCTCAGACCCGGATAGTCATGGTCCCTACATGAGCTGTCTCTCTTGTGCCGGCTCCCTCCTCCCAAACTCTCGAACCCACCACAAGTCAAGGCCACAATACTGGCCTCAGGAGCCCCCCATAGCCATTGGGGATCTCTGAGTCCCTCTCTTCCCCAGTAAGGCCACCTCTGCTTATAGTTGTCACCTGGAGGGTAGGGGCTTCGGAGCCTAAAGGGTTGGTGGGGAAGAGGAGGGTCCTTGGGAGAGGTTAAAGGTGACTGGGGCTTAGAATAGGGTGGGTAGGGGAGAGGAAGCAGGAAACCACCACTTCCTAAATGACAGGGTTTTCCATACATGCTACTTTCCTATTGCTTAAGACATCCTTTTGGGGTAGCTATTATGGACAGTTTGCAATGAAGGGATAGCCCCCCAATGGTACTTTGGCCAAGGAGCCACAGACAGACAGCAGTGGCGCTGAGGAAGAAAGAGAAGAGTTGCAAGTACAAAGTGAAGCCCTCCCTAATCTAACCAGAAAACGCCAGGGAGGGGACACAGCATCAGGAGTTCCCTACAGCTCAATCTGAATATCCACTTTAATTCTTAGGGCATCGACTTTTAGGACTGTAGCACTGCCTCTCTCCTATGGACACTGCAAAGGTTCCCATCAGGGCCCTGCCTGACGTCAGTCCTCAGTACATATTTGCTGAGTGAAGGAGTGAGAAATGAAATGAATGCAAAATGAGGGAATGCAAAAAGAAAGTGGGATTTTAGGGATGGGAGGAGAGAAGCAGCAGTGGAGGGTGCTTTTTCAGATCACCTTGCTAGTAATACCAGGTAGCACATGGAGACCATCCCATCAGGCTTGCTCAAAGCAAGGGGGCAGTGCCTACCACCTCAGTAGCTATCATGGGAAAGGTGGTAGAAGACCTCTGGCGAGTCCTAAATGAGACTGAAGCTGTGCCCACAGCCCCTGAGTCCTGGAGGTCATCCCTGCTCACCTGCAGAGCAGCCTGCAAGGAGCAAGTGAGGAGGTGGGGAGTCAAGTCCGAATCTGTTAGGGATGAAACCAGACTGATGACAGTCATCATGCCCCCCTACACATTCAGAGGATGCTCAGCCCCACCCTCAGCCAGCGCACCCCAGGACTTGTTGACCAAAGGGGCTGGCTGTACTCAGTTTGCTCCTTTCTACTCCCCATACTGACAATGAATCTGCAGGGCACCGGGCCAGAGAGAGGACTGCAGCCTCCTTGCATAGAAGCCAGCCAAGCTACCTGACCCGACTTGCTGCCCACCATTCCAATCAAAACCTTGTGTCAGTCTGCTGCCCCTGCTTAGTTAGTTAGGAGAAGTGAGCATGCCTGGGAATCTAAGGGCAGAGGAAGCCAGGATGCCTTCCCAGACTATTTAGAGTCAATGCTGCAATCAGTTTGGTTACATGAAAAATGTGGTGTCTCTTGCTATGACCTTAATATTCTTTTTTTTTTTTTTGTGAGGAAGATTAGCCCTGAGTTAACGTCCCTTGCCAATCCTCCTCTTTTTGCTGAGGAAGATTGGCCCCGGGCTAACATCTGTGCCCATCTTCCTCTACTTTATATGGGACACCTGCCACAGCATGGCTTGATAAGCAGTGCGGAGGTCTGTGCCCGGGATCTGAACCTGCAAACCCTGGGCCGCCAAAGCGGAGTGCTTGAACTTAACCACTATGCCACCGGGCCAGCCCCTAATGTTCTTTTAATTCATCAGGACCAGTAGTTTAGGTTTTAAATAAAATTAAAAACCCTAATCAGGAGCTCAGCATCCCTCATGCTTATTCCCCCAGGCTTCAGGAGCTGGAAAAGGACAGAATGGAAAAGACATCCTCCCCTCCACACCCAGCCAATTATTAGATACTTTGCTTTTCAACTGTTGGTCCTTTTAAAAAGGTGAACCATTGGTAGTCTTAGGCCGTCATCACTGAATTGTATGCCCATCTAGAGGCCAACAAGGTAATCCCTCTGCCTCCATACAAGATCACTTTGAACCCATGGAGGTGGGGGAGGGCTGCCTGTCTGATTCTGAGAGTTCTGCAGGGAGAGTCTACAATCCCCTTGATTACACTGTTTCACCACTTTCTGCTGAACAGTGCCTCCTGGAGGCTTCATTTGTTGGTTTTTCCTAGGAAGGAGAATGAAGAGCACTGCAGCATCTCACCCCCACCACAGCTCTCCCTGGGGAGTGAAAGTCCCCGCTCCCTACCGCTGGCCACTGATCTTCTGCTTAAATAATCCCATTTTTAGCCATCCTCTCACAGGTCTAGCACTTGCACTTCCTAACACTTGGATTGTTTTCCCCCTCTGTTCTGGTGAGGTCTTTGTCCTCACAATGCTTTTCAAGGCTCTGCTGTTGTCATTAGAGCGAATAGGAAGGAGCCAGAGAGGGGAACCGGCCTCAGCACCACAGGCCCTGGACAGCTCCTGCTTCCTGCTTTCCTCCACAGTCCAACACACATGCTCCTTTCTAAAGCTGGAGCTCCCATGCTCCCATCCCACATGCATCCATGTTCCTCTCTGGCACAGCTTGTATTGTTCCTGACAAGTAAGCAAACAATGAGTAAACTCTCCATTGAGCACACCTGCTTTACTGGTTGTTACTGAGTAAATGGTTTTTAAAACTTACATGCAATTACTGTCACTAAAGGTCTTGGTTTTCTTCTTCTAACCTGATTTTGTAGACATATCAAGCTTAAATGTATTTTAAATTTTACTTAAATTAATATATTGCCTACTAAAGTCCACGTAACTTTTAGATCTTGCATAAAAATGCTTTTAATACAAAAGATGTTAACTCACTAGATGGGGAAAAAATGAAACATGAATGAAATTAAATATCATACAATCCACATAATATCTTAGGTTTTAAATAAAATTAAAAACCCTGGTCTCCGAACAGCCAGCTAAGGCCAACCCCTCCAGGAAGCTGATTAAGTGGACTATAATTATTTATTCCCTGTGCAATGAACAATAAAAACAATAAATATTGAGCTCAAATAAAACTCATAAATACAACAGAATGGAGAGGGTGGAGGAGGACTACTTATCCATAATTTTACACTCTTAGAGGGGAGCATTTTAAAGTTTTCAGGATATCTGGTATACAGAAGAAATTCACTAAGTCGCAAATAATAATCTCAGAATTCTATCAGATCCCAGGAACTAGTGAATATCATGGGGACTTTGTCTTTTCATATTCTTCTACCCCCTAGCTTGTCTGAAAGTAAAAATGATTTTTTTTCCTTCTCAGATTCAAAGAGAATAATAATTTTAAACACTAGAGCAGAGTCCCCCTCCTTCCTCCACGAAGCACCAGTCACACACAGTTTTACATCCCAGGTAAGTTATTCTAAGCCTCTGCTCTCACTCCTCCAGAGGAGGGGAGGTTCTCCTGGATTATTCTGCGCAGTGTCAAAACTGCCCCCTTCTCCAGCCACTCCCCTTTACACTCTCATGGTAAATCAAAACAATGAGCAGGAGATGCTCAGTGCAGGGAGGTGCTTGAAGAATGAATGGCTCAGAATCATATGTGAGTGGGATGTCTTCGTGGGCTTTGAAGCTACCCATCATCGATGGGATGAAAAGCAAGTCAGTTGAAACACTTTCTGAACATTAACCCTGGCCCTTTAATAGCCCCGTGCCCATTAGAACCCTCCATAAATTGAGCTCATATCAAAGAACTGCCCTTGGAATGTGCCCTAGCTGTGGGAGGTGAGCACCAGAAGCCAGAGCAGAGGACATGTGGAGAAGAAGTTCTAGGACTGATATACTCTTCATTTGGGTGCCCCAGGGCCATCTGCCACCCTTCTCTGGGCCTTACAGGCAAATCTGGAGCAAAATCTCTTATACTTCAGATTCATTCATGTACCCATCATCTATCCAGGTAACAAAATTTTACCACCACCAAGGATATTGTCTGCCAGGTGCCCTGCTAGGGGCTGGCAACATGAGAGTTCAGAGCCTAGTTGGGGAAGACAGACATGGAAACAAGCAGCACCACGCAGGGAGTGAGCCGTGTGCACCAACAGAAGAGTGGAAGGTGCATGGGGAACCTGAGAGAGCCGCTAGCTTAGCCAGTGGGAGGGCAGGAAATAATGGCAGGCTTCCCCGATGATGTAATCTTTCAGCTGCCTCCAGAGAAAGGCACCCAGCAGACAACAGTAGTAGGTTAAAGTAGACAGTGCACTCTCTGAAGAGCTTGAGAGTTGGAGTGAGAAAGCTGGATGACCTTGGGCACATTTCTTAACCTCTCCAAAGCCTCCATTTCTTTATCTGTTAATAAGATAAACCTACCTTGAGGCGTTTTGTGAAGATTAAATAATATGTTACTAAGCACTGAGCAGGGCCTTAAAAAGTAGCTACGATTATTCTTCTTAGGGAAGTGGAAATAGCTCAGTGTGGGGTGGGTTTGGGGAGAGGTGAAAGATCCAAGGCAAAGGCAGGATCATGATGGGTTCTGTGGACCAGGCTGTTTGGATTTTCTTCAGGGGGTAGTGGGGACCACAGATGGAGTCTAAGCACAAGAGGAACTTGATCAATTTTGTTTTAGAAAAATCACTCACATGGGGAGTGGGATTCGAGGTCCTGAAAGGTTCCTTCCCCTGCTGGCTTCTCAAAGGAGGCAGAATGTGTAGTCTTCACTAGCTTGGGTTCCGGGTTCAAATCTCAGCTCACCTCTCCCAGGCCGAGTACTTAGGCAAGTTAGTTCATTTCATAGGAATGTTGTGAGGATCAGCTGAGGTAATCTCAGTACCTAGCACGGTGACTGACACCTGGTAAGTACTCAAACAGTGTTCCATATCACAGTAATTATTATTGTTTCTGGCTCTAGGAGGCCAGAAAATTCAATGATGGTTCTCCTCATTTGCCCCAGAGAGGCTGAATGACCTTTCCAAGGAAACCAGTGCATCTAGAAGCCATGGGATAGCTGCCAGCTTCCTCATGCTCAGCCTACAGCCTGGCTAGGGGAGGCTCAAAAAGGACTGAACACCCTGAGCCAGATGCTGGTTCCCCTAGGGCACTGCCTCATGTACGGCCTCCTTTCTGGACGTGCAGCCAAGCCCCACCAGCGACATGGGCCCGTTGGGTCTTTTATCTGGGCTGTGGAGCACTGACTAGGAGCTTCCGCCCGGATGAGATTCTGCTAGCACAGAGCAGCTCACCTGGGGCCAGGCCTGCCTGATGCTGTGGTCCCGTCTCCCACTCAGACCAGTCACCTTGAGGTTTTCCACACTTTTGCTTGTGCAGTTCCCATCACTGTAGTTCTTGGTTTTCTTACCCCGCCTTGCTCTTGTTGCCAGGAACACACTGAGTATGCCGGGCCTGAGTCCCAACTGAAGTGACTTTGCTAGTGGGGGGTGGAAGTGTGAGGCGAGAGCTGAGCACCAAGGTAGAGCTGCCGCCCACCCCAGGAAGCTCCTGAGGACAGGGCCCCTGCACACAGGTCTGTGTCTACATCTAGAGGCAGCAGATACTGGGACCTTAATGAGGCAGCTGAAACATATTTCCAACTTGACCAAACTATCCAAACCAGTTTAGGAAAAAAAGAATGTTCACTCAGTTCTCTAAAAATAAGGCTTCTATAAGCCTCACCCTACTGGTGGTGCGAGGGAGAAAACCCACAGCCTGTACGGGCATCCAAAGCTCTTGTTGAGATTTTAGGAATGGCTTATTGGTTTGGGGAGCCACATATCCCAAAGGTTAGGCTCAAAGGCACTCAGAGGCATTCCATCTTTTGTTTTTATGAGTTCAGACTCTGGAGCCAGACTGTTTGGATTTGAATCCTGGTCCTCTACGTACTAGCTGGATGGCCTTCAGTCTTAACCTCTCTGAATTCCAGTTTCTCGTCTGTAAAATGGGTACTACAGTACTGACCTCATTGGGATGTTGTGAAGATTAAATGAGTTAACACATGTAAAGCATTCAGAAGAGTGCCTGGCACATACTGATGGTTGTGTTGGCTTTTATTATTCTCATCGCCATGCATGCCATTTCTTTGCCTGAAATGCCTTCTTCCTCAGCTTGCCCTAGACATCCAGTCCATCTTGTTCTGGTCACACCAACGGTCCTTGAAGGTGCTGAGCACACACATGGGACCATTTCCTGGCTTGCCTCCACTCACATGAGCAGAGTTTGTATCCAAGGGTCTCACTCTGAGACAAGCCTGTCCCTACTCAGAGGAACACCTTCACTGGAACCATCTGCAGTCAATGTCTGTGGCTCACTTTAGGTGGTGCTTTAGGTAGCTGCAGTCAAACCAAATTGAGGGGCTGGGGGAGGGGAGATAAGTTCCCCGGGGATCTTGTAAAATGGTCTTATTTTAAATGTGCCAGGCCCTCATCTTCAGCAAGCCACATGGCCAGTTTGGTGGTAACAGTTCAAGTGTCAACTCAGATCTTCATCTTTTTGAAGACTTGCCTTCTCTGCTCCATCACAACTGTGCATGCCCACCAGAGCAAGAAGCTGGGGGTTAGTTTACATAGATCCCTTCGACACTAGACTGTGAGCTCCTTGCGTACAGTGTCCACAACATCCCTGAACCCATAAAACCCAGCGCAGGGCTGAGAGCATAGGAGGCACTCAATATGTTGGGCACATAACTGGAATCACCAGTGGTTTAGGAATTTGCTCTGCCTCAGATAGAATGAGGACCCAAAGCCTAATCTTCTATCTTAAGTCTACAACTCAGTCTCTTCCTAAACAGCAAGTTAGACAAAGAACTGAACTTTGGAAGGGGTTTGACATTACAAAAGTTTGGCGTCTGAGGGCAGGCTGTAAAGAGGCAAAGAAATGGGAAAGTGACCTTGGGTGTCTACGCCTACTACTGCCTCCCCTCCTGTGGGCCGTCCCGGCTCTGGGAACCAGGGAGGAAAGCAGCCCAAACCTGGTCCTCTGCTGCCCTCTTCTGTTGCTTATTAGGAGAGGCTCCTGCTTGCTTGTCCTGAAGGGCCTTGGAAAACACCCACTCCTTTCCAATATCCCATATCACCCCACCCCATGGTTTCAGTGTACTAGGGGATTAATATTAGAAGCAAGAAAGATAACTGTGATTCCCATTAGTCCAGACTAGGAAATAGAGCACTACCTTCCTGGGCAAAAAGGTAGCCCTGGGCATAGCTGTCCCACCCGCAAAGGATCAGGCAGATGGGGAGCAAGAGAAACACTGACATACTCCTTATTTCAACTTCCAAAGCTAACAATTAAGGGCACAATTTTACATCAGAATTCCAGCCACCTACTTACACCCACAGGGAAATGTTACCTCTAAGTGTTAGGAGAATTAAATAATATATGTAAAGCCCTAAGAATAACATTTGGCAGTTAGGGCCATAGAAGCATTTAAAAAAGAACTCAGTTGATGTGGCAGAAGTCACAGTACAGTGGAAAAAGCATGGCCCGTGTATTAACAGGACGTGGGTTTGAGGTCTGGCTTGGCAACCAGCTACAACCCTTACCCAAGTTCTATGCGCATCCCAGTCCAAGTCCCCCACCCCACTGGTTCCTCAGTGCTCAGCCTATAAGCCATCCAGCAAAGATAATGACCAGCTCCTGTCTGCTTCGTGAGGACCCAGCCGTCGTGCTCATAGAAAACCCTCAGTAACACGTGCCAATTCTGTCCTGGCCTCTACTCCAATGAACGTGGCTCTGGGGGAAGGAACTAGCAGTGAGGTTTCCAGTCAGCACACCTCAGTCCTCTGATCAGGCCTAGCGCTTCCCTGTGGTTATCCTTTAAACTGTAATACCTGCACCAAGAGGGCCTCTGTCCCAAATCTCCACCCTCCCCATTTTCCCTTAGACCTATAAATAAACCTATCCAAAGACCAAAGTTGGGGAAAGTGCTATGCAGGAAAGGGCTGGAGCCTTGTAACTGCTAATGATATTGAAGACCGCCTGAACTCACTCGTTTCCCTCCTGGCCAACCTAAATAGGACAAACCTACACCAACATGGCGGCAAGACCCATGGCACTTGAGGGAACCGATTGGCATTGGTGGCCAAGCCTGGAGTGACAGCTAGAGCTGCCCTTGGCAGTGGTTTGGAGAACACGATCAGTGGGAAATAAGTCTGTTGAGCTGAGGGCTTGCATAACCAGGCACACTGCCTTATTCCTTCTTCAGACTCTCCTCTGCTTTGCTTTCTAGACACAGCTTCCCCTTGATTCACTAAGCCCCACTCTAAATTGTTCACTCTTGCTCTCTGAGGAACTTCTTTGGGTGGGGCGGAGTGGGATGGAAATGAAGAGCATGGAAACAGGCTGGGCACTCATGCCCACCATGACCTCTGCTGGATGATCTTCCAAGGCATGACAAGGTTGAGAGGTCTGTGACCAGGATCTGCCTCCTCTTGTGAAAGTGCCTAATTGAGGACACAGAGAGGCATATGGTAAGGCCAGCACTAACCATGAGTTCTTGGTATCCGTAGGGAAAAGGAAACTTGAGACATTTTGCCCAATTACAGATGGCCATTTCAAGGCTTAAGATGGCTGTTACATTTCTAGACATCTCTAGAAAATAAGCGCCTCACAACCAGGTCCACAAAAAAACAAGTGACTCAATGGTGAAAGTGACCCTAGGTCACATTTGCCCACTCTATTGCCCTGTTCTGGGAAGGAGAGGAAGGTGGGGGCAGGGACAGAGAAATGAAGCAGGTTCACCAACCTCTGGGGCCAACATGCTCAATTATTTGAGACCCAGAGAGCCCTAGACAAAGAACCAGCAGAGCAAACTGAGAGCCTGGCTTTTCCTTAGAACAAGGTGTAGGCCCAGATCAGTCTCATCTGACTCCAATGTCCACTTCTTCCTCTTTAGTTTTCACACCTGTGAAATAGGGAAATGTGCTACCTACACCTCGAAGGGTCATCCTAAGGAAGTGACCATAATAGGTAGTCACTCAGCATTAAAAGAACAAAATTCCAAGTGTGCTGTAACTGGTCAGTGGTCAGGACAGCCAGAGGCTACAGAGCATCCTTAATAGCAGCCATCTCCTAGGAGCTCAGAAGGTCTTGCAAGGGCTGGGCCAAGCGACTTCAAACACAGCAGACACTCTCTTAGCCAACTCTAAATTAACCTAAACTCTACATTCTCTCTGCAAAGTGTACCGATAATCTTGAGCTGCTGAGCACTCTCCTCTGTTCTCACCTGTTGAGTGGCATTTGTTCCTAATTGTATACTAGTCAATCTGTTATGTTTTATTATATAAGCCAATGAAATAAATGTGAAGTCATTTTCATAAAAAACAGATTGAGCTGCTTATAAAACTTGCTGTTAAATTAGGTATAGGTGAAACTCTTATGAAATACTGGAGAAAATGAGTAAATATCTAGAATTCTAAAGTCAAATTCTTTCACAATGTCTAAATTCTTTATCCATTCTAAAGAAAATCCAAGCTGAAATCACAGGTAATGCACTATGATTATTGTGAATAAAAGCCCTTGCCTCCAAACTGTAATTTTTCTCAATTTTAGAATTTATTAAATGAATATATATGATTTAGGTTAAATGTATCTTTTTCACCCTTTTACTGACTTTTCGATTAACTGTCAAACTATCTGTCCCAATGATTCAAAAGGGGCTTTCTTTTCTCTATGTTCCTACTCTAATTATGGTCAGCGAATAAGCATGGGCACGGGCAGAGGGGTCAGTGCTTGAAACGGCACTCCTCTAACTTCCAGTAGGTAAGTTTGCCAGGAGCTAGATTTTCTTGGGGGGAAAGGATGTCTTGGGGCATTTATTTTAAATAGAGCAAATAACTTTTGTTTCCTCAGACAGGCAACTTTTAAATTTCTCTATTTTCCCATCCAAAGGGAGACAGAAACAGTCAGGCCTCCACTCACCTGGAACAGATCCAGTGGCCTCTATGGCACTGCGGCAGGTTATCCTGAAAATAAGACACCCAAACTCACTATATCCCAGCCCTCATCCTCATACAAGTATCCCAGAACCAAACAGGGAGCTGGATGATGTACTGTTGGCTGGTTTTAAATGTTCCGTTTATACTGATAAAAATGTAAGATGTATTCCTACGTAAGCAATCTTGAAACATGAACATCTAAGTGATCTTGAAACATGAAAATCTGTTTACATACGTTTGGAAGAAGTGAAATATACACTTTACCAATTGATTCTTTAGCTTTGAAAATGGATTTACAACAGTATTACTTTATACCAGTTCCTACTTTTACAATGTTTTCTTCAGGCAGCTTTTCAATAACATTTCTATTACAAGTGACACATGGAACCTCTCAGAGAAAGTTGAGAGGCTTAAAGAAGCCACATGCAAGGGATGGTGAGGGGCAAAAGGTGTGAGGTCATCACTCTGGTGCTCAAATAGGAGTTGAGAAAGGAGTCCAACCCTTATGTGGAGCCAAATAAAGGCACTGGGATCTTCATTGTTTTCCTCAGCTCTTCTTCCCAACAGGCAAAGTTTCATCATAAGGGGATTGTGTTTTCTGCATCAATATGGCAAGGAAAGACCATTTTAATATGGGCTGATGTCCAGCATCGACTAGCACAGTTACAGAATGGCAACAGGCAATGACTTAAAATACTCGTTGTCCAATTCTATCTCCTATTACAGGTATATAGCATCTATATCCATTCCAGTCTGTGGTATACAGCAGGAAAATGGGCAGCACAGAGCCCAGAAAAACACCATGGGCACGAAAGACCAATTAATGCCTGATCCAGGCCAGAAGCAGTTCTTAACAGAATGCCAGATATCCATCAAGATTGTAAGAGGAAAAAAAAAAAAAGCAGCAGAAACCCATCACAAAAGGGCCTTCAGAGTGCAACAAAAGGCAGAAAGAGATTCTGCCAAGTTTTACCCCCTTCCAGGTGGGTACCACTGATCTCAGGCTTATCTTCCACAAATACCAAAGGCTCATGTTGCTTTTTATGGTGGATATAATGGCAGTTAAGTGCATCTCAGATACTTCTGCCAAAATATGATCCAAAATTTCAAGATCTTTACATCTAATTTTTTAAATTTCTGCATGGCAGAATGAAGCAGGGAAATTCAGGTTTTTGCCAACCTCTACCACCACAGGTGGCATTCTTTGGCTTGAGACAGAAAAATGAATGAAGTTGCTGAAATGAAGTTGCAAAGAAGTCAGCCTCCTTTACAGCTGGTCCAAATTACACAACCTTTCTCCAGTCTAGAGGCTACATAAAAGCAAACCCTTTATTCTCTATAAGAAATCCCCCAGAGTCTGATTTGAAGGAAAAACAAAACACAGCAGTCACTGAGGTGAGGTGGGGGCACTTATCCACCCTTTGTGCTGAGTTCACCAGATTTTTTTCTTACCCACTGACCCTCCTGGCTCAGGCTCCAATCTAACACATTCCTTTCTCTCTCACACCTCAGGTAGCTGCAGGACTGCTGAGATAGAAAAGTGTCAGTTTCTGTGTGTGTTTTATCCTTCCCTAAGTTCAGAAGTTTCTCTAGGATATGGGCTGGCTTCACAGCTAAAATACTTTAATAAAGATGGTTTTTACATAACAACAGAGCTCTGCAGTCATTTTGGGTACATAACAAGAGGCATAAATTGGAAGGTATTCCTTTGTAGTGTTAGTGTACACGGTAGGAGGACTACCACAGAATTGGAAGATATCGTGCAGGCTTTGCAATTTACTAGCAGTACAATGTTGGGCAACTGACACCCTAACTTTAGGTATCATCATATGTAAAAAGATAGTGGTTCTCACCTGGGAAGGATGTGGTTTACATACAGACCTCCTGCCTTTTCCCCCTCACTCAGAGAAGCAGAGAATCTACCTCACCAAGTATGCTGTCAGGGATTGTGTAAAACCTACAGGTGAAGAAGACAAACTAGCGGGGGCAGGCGAGATGCATACTAGAAGGCAAAAGCTCTCCAAAGGCCAAGGCTTGATTCTAGCAGCAGTGTCCCCATTAACATACTTTCTCAATGGAACTGGGACAGTTGGCATCCTTCCCAATGTCGGGGGGGTTCTAACAATCAGGATAGTTAAAAAGGCCAAACCACTGTTATTTCAGATTGTACTCTGGAGATTCTTCTTCTCTATTGGCCCCAGAACACCCCTCAGACAAAGAGAAACATCAAAATAACTGTGGGAAAACTGTAGACAATTAGGAGTCATTCTTAACGAGATTTAATTATCTGAGTTGCATAAAAGGGGACAGTACATTTAAATCTCTGCTACAACACAAACTGCTGTTTTATTTTATTAAAGACCCACTAGTTCCACCCATCTTCGGGTTTATGGCTATAGAATGTGGGGAAAATAAATATTAGCAACAGAATAGGAAAAAGCAAGCAAGAGTGAGTTCTGTTCACCAGAATGTCTTCTCCGCTGCAGAACAGTCCTTTAAAAACAAGAGGAGAGAAAGGCTATGAGCTATCCACACCCAGTAACAACAGCTAGAGTGAGAAAGAGACTGAGGGGAAATCAGGAAGGCAGAGCCTGGGTGCTCATTAAGTTCTTCCTCAGCCCATACTTTCCTAGCCCTGTGTGAGGAAGACTCTCCCTTAGAGTTCCTTCTGACATCTTAACCCAAGACCAAGTTTCACTGTCAATTCAAATATAATAAAGACATTTCCACAAGGAGCACTGATGTGAGGACTGGAATGATTTGTCAACATTCAGAGAAAGCTTATTAAAAAACAGCATGGCTTTAAAGACATGTTCTATTCCTTGAAGACTGGGGGGAGGTCTTTATTAGTGGTCACTGGAGGCATATGGCTCACCAAACAGAGCAGGATACAAAAGAATCCCCTAAGGTTTGCAGACTACCATCCACTGCCACTGCAGCCCGGTGGGCAGAGGCAAAAGCAAGCAACCCCCTCCAGCACCTCAAAGTCCACAAGGCCAGAGGGGCAGAAGGAACTGTAGTCTAATGGCTCTAAATAACCAGCATTTAGTGTTATATTAGGACCAAGGATTTATTCCACAATATAAACTGCAACATTTGATACAAGCTACCAAAAAAATAGGAGACGAAGGAAGGGGCAGGAAGAAAGCCAAAACACAGCTGTGGCAATTTCTTACAGAGCAGTCTCTTTCCCACATCACTAGTTCATCAGTGACACTAGAAACCAGACATTGTGTTCTGTACATCAACCAAATGCTAAAGCACCACACACTGTTTGGAAGTTTGTTTTGTTTTGTTTTAATTCCAGCCACTGAAACCAACATAGAAGTTATTGCTTAGATAAATAAACCTAGTCTACCAGGAAAAAGAAAAGTGGATAAAGAAAGAAACAAACAAAAACCCCAAAAGTGAAAAACTTAAGTTCCCCGATATGGTAACAGAGTAAACAAGAGAAATTCCTCAAATGAGGATTTACTGGAATTTCTGGTGCCCTTCTGGGCACTGAAACTGAGTTGGACTCTTTAAGCCGGTAAATCCCAGACAGAGGTAAGATTTTAATGCTGTACATGAAAAGGTGCAAGCTCCAATGCCTTCCAAATTGGTGGAAACCCCTGCAAAAAACAGTCAGCATTTCAAACCTCAACAACCACAAACAGCTTTTAAGGAAAAAAATACAAAAAGTGTCAAAAATTTTTTTAGTTGTTTTTTTCTTTTTTTCAAAGAGTTCTGGAAAAATGATCCCATAAGGAATAGAAATAGCACCGTTTACAGGCTGGTTTGAATACCAGTCCTGTAGCTTTGCTGAGAAATTGAAGAAATCTTCTTGGTTGGAGTCCTGAATTACATTAAGTAGGGGAAGGGTCTGTTTTTGTGTTTTTTATTTTCGGCTTGGTGCGTCCTTCACAGAACAGCGCACACAGATGTAGTCTTCTTTCTCTGCCATCTCTGGAGAAACACCAACACAGACCTGATGAAACCACTGATTGCAGCTGCCATCACACTGGACCCAGTCCACCTGGTTACAAAGAGCAGGGAGACGGGGTTTTCAGAGGAAAAAATGTGATTCAGAACTGGGCAGGCCAGCCTCAAGATATTCAGGCCGTTTGCCACTAACGGCCACTGTCCCACCACTGGGATCTCTGGCACAACAGCTAAGCCAAATGAGTGTAGCTGGCCCACCAGCCAAAGCAATTGAGTCAAAGCCATTCTTCAAGTTGTGACTGCTTTGGGGTTAAGACAGCGCCGCCCTGTGATGATAAGTAAGCAAACGGGCATTACATCAGCATCCCCCCCACCTTCTTAGCGCCGGGACGGTGAAAGCTGGAGGAGCAGGAAGAGGAAAAAGGGAAGAATGAGAGTTTCTTCAAGAAAAGGGAGAAGACCCAGGAGCGATGGTAAGAGCAGAGATATCAGTGGGGGAGGGCTGAGCCATCCATTCAGATCAGCTCAAAGCAGAGAAGCAGAAGAGAAAGACCCAGCGAGGTGAGGTCTAGCTTACAGGGTTTCTGAGTTAAGGGAAAGCATGTCCTCTATGGCCCAAACCTCACTGACCTCATCTCCTTCTGGCTGCAGGCAGCTCACAGCTGGGCAGATGGCATCTTCATCCTCAGAGTCCTCCTGCTCCGAATAGGATGTGTCTGAGGGCAGGGAATGAGTTTCGGCAGAACGGACTAATTCATAGCTACGCTCTCTCTCTAATGTGAAATTGTTCATGTCCTTGGGGTGGCTCAGTTTGACTTTCTTCTTTTTGGGGGTCCGCATTTTTTTAACTCGATCCCACCGCTCACTGGAGAGGCCTTCTCTTTCCAGGTGCCTCTTCAGTTTTCTCTCAAGACTATTGATTCCATCTCGCTTCCCGCGGCAGCACTCATTCTGCGTGGAAAATGGGCAAACTCAATTTTAGCCTAGTTTGCCTATTACTAAAACCAGTGAAGCTACGTATTAGCTGTATGGGACCCAATCAACAGTGGAAAAAATACTGCATCCTAACCACCACCACCATGACCTCCCCTCACATCCTACAGGACAACTTGTTTGAGTTTAACCAAGTTAACTCTTAGTACTGTCAAAGGAATGCTGGAAAAAGGAAATGTTAGAGACATGATTGGGCTTCAACTCAGCCACCCAGCACCAGGAGATGGGGAGATGCCTACATTCTTCTTTTCACCCAATCCATGAGTTAAGTGTTGACTGCTCTACAGTTTCTATCTCTGACATACAGACTTCTAAGGAACCATGCTAATACCTTCCTTCTTTAAGGACATACAACCCACCCCTTATAGGAGTTAAGGTATATTAATTGAACACAATCAATAATGGTGCTACGCTATTGGGTATCACAATGAAAAATAAAACTCTAAATGCCAATATCTGCCCTCATGCTCGAGATTCTTCCTATCCTGATTACATTCTCAGGGGCCTTAAATGTTATAGGTCAGTTAGTTCACTAATAGGAAGAAGTAACAGTGTCTCTAACCATGCTAAGAAACAGGACATTATATAGTATCCTCTTCAAGTAAGTCAGCACTCAAAATGGGCATCCTCACTCTCATCACCAGTCCTCCCACCAGCTACTACCCTGTTAGGTTTAGAAGAATTAAAGCATTTGTTAAACATTAACTCCAAGAATATGGTGATTTTTCAAGGCTTTATCCCAAAAGGCATTCCCAACTTTGTAATTATGTTTTCATCTCTACAGTATTTTCTCTTACAGAAGAAAAATAATCCTGCTTCTTGCTTTCTAAATGGAAATGATGAGAAGCACTTTGCTAAAAAGAAAAAAAAAATTTCACACAGTGACTTAAAAAAAAAAAAGACCAAAATCCAGGCTGTGAGCCCAAAGTGACGTCCAGCCCCTCTCTGCTCACCGACAGCCTTAGGAATGGAGTTGTGAGGTAGATAGTTTGCATCCTTTTCTGGATCAAAGATAGCATCTCATTCACCAAACTATTTATATAAAATGACATTAAAAAGCACGCTACCCACTCCAGACTTTGCCTTCCCCAGCAGCCTCTCAGACACTCACCTTCTCACTGCTGGCTCTAACCGGTGAGCTTCGGTCAGTTTGCTGAGCAGGGCTTGGCTTTGCAAGTAAAGTCTGGTAAAGTTCCTGAATTTCAGGAAGGGACACCTGGAGCAACTGGGCTTCCATCAACAGTTCATTCACTTCTGGACTAATACCTGTTAAAGACCAGACCAACTCATAATGGTGACAACAAAGGGTGTTTCACACTGACATTTAGGCCTGTGAGATAAGCAGAAGAAGAATTACCCCTCACACCACTACCACCTTCTCCTTTTTAAATTACTTTCAGTTCAAGTTAGGTTCACTTAATGTGCCTAAAGCTACAATATAACAGAGCCCAAACTAGATTTTTTAAGTCTTCTGATTACTAGGGAAGTATTAATTCCACACTGAATCCCCTCACTCACTTATTGCTAATGCAGAAGAGAGTACCTCTGCCTTGACAGTTTTTAACAGAAAGCACAGAATAGCCCAGGGCGTTGGCAATCTGAGTGGATCAAGTAGCTCTGGCCCCATGACTAGACACACAATGTGATGGTGTGACTAAGGATCAGGACTCCAGCTGCAGCTTTAGGCAATCATTTACAGATAAGTATAGGAAAAAAGCAGAGAGGTTTCAAGTGTGGATTCTCTAAGATCCTCCACAAATCTCCTAAGTAATGAAGAAACAAGGGAGCCCATGATTATCTGACTGAAATGTTTGGTATTTAATTTAATCAGTTGGCCTGGGATTAACCCTTTCATCCCTGAAAGCAATGATATAAAGCCTTCCCCTCTGTTTCCTTTGCATTTATAAACCTTCAAATATAATCCTTCTCCCACCTTGCTAATACAGAGTAACCCATATCCCGCATTTGGGGATAAAGTCCTTTTTTCTGGTACCTCATCATCCATAACAAAAACATACTACAAGATCACTTGTTACTGTCCAGCCTCAAAGTAGTAGTAGTAAAAAAAAAATGCAAACCATGGAGGGGGACACAACTCCGTCCAGTAGAGAAGGGAGAGTGTAAATACGAGGTTCTGTGGTCCCAGTCATCAGGCAAGGAAAAGGATGTTGTGCCAGGAGGCTGAGACATCTAATGGAGGAAAACATTTTATAGTCAGGCTTTTCAGGATTAAAAATACTCCCACCAGTCCAAGGACGATAGCCTGGGTTATTAGGCAGGCAACCAAGAAAGAGGAAGACTCAACTTCCCCAAACTGAAAGAAGCCTCCTGGCATCTTAAATCTGGAAATCAACTCATATCCACCAAGCCTGTAGTGTTCTGGTTTCACCTGGACTCACTTGAGAGAGGTGAAGAGCACCAATTCTCTGTGTGAGAACAGTTCCTGTGACCTTTAGATCCCTGTATAATTCCCCTCATGAAGACTGTAACACGATGAACAGAGACATGTACCCTTTGATAAAGCAACTGAGGAACTGCCTGGTATCATTCACACCCACCTCCCTACCTTCTTCAGTATTTATTAAAGGAGCAGGAGAGACACTCCTTGACCACACATTAGTAAATTAACAGATGTGTCCCCTCCCTTTATTAATAAAGGTCAACTCCTAGCACAGTTTGCATAAAGAACACAAATGTCTCCACTACAGGCTGCCCAAAGAGCCACAACTCACCTATGCAAAAAAAATCTAACCAATCATTTGCTAAGTGCCAGGCATTGTATTTCAGAAGCCTGCAAAGAAATTAAAAAAACAAGGAAACAAATATGACAGAGACCAATATTTTGTCTTTATCTCTGACCTGCCAAACATTGAACTCGTATAATTCCTTTGTCTGTGTTAGCATAGCACAAAGGAGTTGTGATACCTCTGCTAGAGAAATCTGTGCTAGATTTGAAAGTCATCAGGTTAACCTTATAAAAAGGCTAAATGCTGCCCTCCCGATTCGACTTTTCTGATGTCTTCACATTATTTTCCTGCAGCCATCTTCTATGGAAGGAGACAGAAAACTCTGCCCATTCCAGTGATGGTCAGAAGAATCTGGCTTTTGGCAGAAAGATGGCAGACGGTATGAAACCCACTGCCTTTCCTCTGAAGCAACACAGTACTCAGACACTTAAAAACCTATTCTTCCTCCAAGGGCAGTAAGAGACAGAAGGAGACACTTCCCTTCTACTCAGTGACTTACGTGAGAGGAAGCAGGGGAAAAAAAGTCAAGCAAAACTTTTAAAAGGAGCAGAGGAAACGACAACAACACGGTAGGTACACAGGACCCTCCAAGTAGGAGCTGCAGGTGAAGCGAGTGCTGCTGCCAGCCATCACCAGGAACAGCAACACCACAGCAACAAGTTCAGGAACAAGGTAGAGAGCTATGCAGATCCCAGCACCCAGCAAAGAGAAGTTCAGACTCACCTTGTTTGTCTCCGATGCCTGTCCTGCTGAGGTTTGCCACCTGCTATATAACAGTCCTGGGCCCACTCGATCGTGCACAAATTTGAGATTCCCTGACGAAAGCACTTGCTGGGCTCTGTGCTGCCAGTTCACGGTTCTTTCAATCAGATATCGTAGTGCATCTCCCTCAGGAAGGCGAACTCGGATGCGCTGTAGGGAGGCCAGCAGGGGCAGAATTTTCTCTAATGGAGGCTTCTCTGACCGCCGACAATGGGGACAAAGCCAGATTCGGAGGCCTTGCGAAATACTGGGTACTGCCACACAGCTAGTATGGAAGGCATCCCTGCAGAGTTCACATTGGATCATAGGGGCAGCTGGGGCCTTCTGACACAGGCAGACTTTCATCTCCACACCTTGGACAGGCGACAGCAACTTCCCCTCATTGGCTAGTCTGAGAGACTGCAAGGCTTCCATCTCCCTTAGGCGAGCTTCCCCAAGTGCTGCCATCTAAAAAGGAGTTAACAGTCAAGGACAATGCCACAGAGAACTCAGCCTCTTCCTAAAACTCAAGGGAAGGGCCCTAGTGTTAAGAACATGGGCTCCAGAGTAATTATCTGCGGTCAAATCCTGGCTCTGCCTCACTAAGCTGTGTGAGTGACCTTGGGCAACATATGCCACTCTGGCTAAATTTCCACATGTATAAAATGAAGTTAACAATAAGTGTCCACCTCACAGGGCTGCAATGATGATTAAATGAGAAATGTATGACACACCACTTTCTGCCCAGCATATGGTAAACACTTCATGTGAGCAATTACTTAACATGCATCACTTCTTAAAAGTCCAACTTTCAGGCACATTTGTCTCCTAGAAAATTTATTTCTCTTGAAAGAAACAGGCTTCTCACATTCCCCATGTACTAATTTCTGAGGTTCTCTGTTTTCAGTTCTGTTAGCTATTCGTGTTCTTCTAGAAAGGTCCTTCAGATGGAAAAGTCTCCTAGAGCAGTCACTACGCAGTAGTAGTCTACGTCTCTTATTTTCTTTAACAGTAAGGCCTTATACATATGCTGGATGCAGCAACTGTAGATACTGAAACTGGATCCCTCATGAAAAAATTAAATAGAAACCACTTTACCAGACTTTTCTTACACACGCACGCATATGCTATTAAAATAAGATCATTAGGGCAAAGACAAAAGCAAGCTGCTTCTCTGTAGAAAGTGGCAAGTATACTCATACTGTAAAGGCCTTCCTCTCTATTAAAACGAGAGCCGTGTCCCAGGAAAGTGCTGAGTTCAGTTAACTTGAATGAAGTGAAGACACACAAACAGAATAATGCTACAGTAAAGAGCTGAAGTGATCCTGAAGGTATTTCTAAACAGTATTTACAAGCTATCTGGCAAGGGGAACTTTTATATGAACATAGTAGGCATCCAATACATAAACACGTCCAGCATCACAGATTTGTCCATTATGCACTATGAAGTAAATGCAGGGTCTAAAAGTGACAAAATCAAATCACTAGCTATATCAGAGTTAGCTGATACCACCTTGAACTTAATGTCCAGTTTCCCCAACAAAAGGCTGGACCACCGAAATCCTTCTTTAGTACTTTACTGATAGATAAATACAGATAAAAAGGCGAAAAGCATGGATTTTTAAACTGAGCATTCCCCTCTAGTAACAAAAGCTATAGGCTGGAGAAACTCTTTCTTTCCCCAATTTTATTTCCAAGTCCTTAAAATGTTAATGTGTCACAGTTAAAACCATTCCCAGTTATCACAACCCTCTACTGATCCACCACGATTCATCAGATGAGGCACCCCAAGTCAGAAGGCCAGAATGAACTCTCCATTACCTCTTTTTGGATTAGAGAAGAAAATGTATGCCTGAGTGATAAGGGAAGAAACAAAAAGATCTAGAAGTAAATCAGGTAACAAACCTTTGATATATTTTAAAAACTTCACTTATTTCTGTAGACAAAAACAAGGTACAGGCAGTATACATGGGTTATATGATAACAAGGTGCCTTCCTATAGCTTAGAAATGGAGAACAAATGACTCATCTTTCAGAGTTCTACTATGAAATCAACGGGTCACAGCAGTTCTTAAAGCAGGGGTTCATAATTTGGATCCTGGGCGTGGATCAACGCACCGCTTGTCAAGCCATGCTGTGGCAGCATCCCATATAGAGAAAGGTGGGCACGGATGTTAGCCCAGGACCAATCTTCCTCAGCAAAAAGAGTAGGATTGGCAACGGATGTTAGCTCAGGGCTAATCTTCCTCACAAGAAAACCCCAAAAAACAAAAAAACCAGACACAATCTTTACAAAAATGAACCACAGACCTAATAGTGGAAAGTAACATGTAAAAAACACCAGAACAACCCTCAGGCAGCAGAATCTGATCAGAACTGACTGAATGTACAAATATGCCCAAAGAAAGCCTATGTCAAAATACACAAAATCAAGGCAATCCCATGTCAATCACAAGAGAGGTCAGGCAGCTACAAGGGAAGAAGGTGCCCTGGCCCAAGGATGGACCCATTCAGTTCAGTCCTAATAGCAGGATTATTCCTACTCTAGAATGCGAAATGCTTTGTGCCACAAAAAGCATCCAAATGGGACTACATCCAACTAAAAACCTTCTGCACAGCAAAGGAAACCAACCAAAGGAAAAGGCAACCTATGGAATGGAAGAAAATATTGACAAATTGATTATCTGATAGCCAAAATAGATAAAGAACTCATGCAGCTCAGTAGCATAAAAACCCCCAAAACCAAATAACCCGATTAAAAAATGAGCAGAGGTTCTGAATAGACAATTTTCCAAAGACAACATACAGATGGCAAAAAGGTTACAAGAAAAGATGCTCAACATCACTAATCATCAGGGAAATGCAAATCAAAAGCACAATGAGATATCACCTCACATCTGTCAGAATGGCTATTATCAAAAAGACAAGAAATAACAAGTTTTGGTGAGGATGTGGAGAAAAGAGGACCCTTGTGCACTACTTGTGGGAATGTAAACTGGTGTAACCACTATGAAAACCAGCATGGAGATTCCTCAAAAAATTAAAAGTAGAACTACCATATGATCCAGCAATTCCACTTCTGGCTATTCATCTGAAGGAAATGAAAACTTGAAAAGATATCTGTACTCCCATGTTCACTGCAGCATTGTTTACAATAGCCAAGATATGGAGATAATCTAAGTGTCCATCGACGACAGATGAACAGATAGACAAAATGTAGTATATATACACAATGGAATATTATTCAGTCATAGAAAAAAGAAGGAAATCCTGCCATTTGCAACAACATGAACCTTGAGGGCACTATGCTAAATGAAATAAGTCAGAGAAAGACAAACTGTATGATCTCACTTATATGTGGAAATTAAAAAAAAAAAAAATCAAACTCACAGATACAGAGAACAGACTGGTGGTTGCCAGAGGCAGGGGGTGGAGTGGGTGAAATGGGTGAAGCATCAAAAGGTACAAACTTCCAGTTATAAAATAAATAAGTCATGGGGATATAATATACAACATGGTAACTATAGCTAATAATACTGTATGTATACGTGAAAGTTGCTAAGAGTAGTTCTTTAAAGTTCTCATCAAAAGAAAAAAGTTTTTAACTATGTGTGGTAATGGATGTTAACTAGACTTATTGTGGTGATCATTTCACAATACATACATACATCGAATCATTATGTTGTACACCTAAAACTAATACAGTGTTATATGACAATTATACCTCAATAAAAAAAAGATTTTAATAAAAGCATCCAAATCACTTGGCTATCTTCCATTGTCCTGATACTGTCTGTGGTCACTAAACATCAGCTAGATACTGCTGCATCTTCTTGAAGATGATATCATCTTTGAATCAACAGTGCTTACTAAATGCAGGTCAGACTCAGAAGTATCCAGTACACTTCTAAGGGTACTTATTGTAAATTACTAAATTGGCATTGCAGTTTCACATAACTGTTAGCCTTGATATCCTTAGTCAGCAGCCCTGGATCAACCCACAGACAGTGATAAGACTGTTTCTGAGTCTGCAAGACTTCACACGGGCAGGCCTTCCCTGAATCTTCTGCACCTCTATGCGTCTTCCATTCAAAATTCAGAAAATCTTTTTGGTAAAACTGAATGCTTCTAAAATTGTTCTTCTACTTGCCTTCCCAATATTCCTGTACACAAAAATGGGTTAGAAACTATCCTCTCCAACTAACAGAGAAAGAAGGAAAAGCCCTACTACATACAGCTGAAGCAGTCTCTCTGCTTTCAGTTAAAGCTCTCTCCAGGTCACTCAGACTCTCTAATCTGGTGCTTTTCTTCTTTCCACTTGGCAAAGGCTCCTTTAACTTTCTCTGCTTCTTCTTCAATCCCAAAAGGCCAATATCACATCGAGGACACAGCACCTAATGTGGGACGAAGCACAACCTTTGGCAAAATGGATTTCAGATAGAGCATTAGGAAGCACAAAATAACATAAGCAGTAGAAAGGATGTAAATTTCTTAGTAGCTAACATTTTCTTTGTAACATGCCATTCTGAAGCCAGAAAATTCCTCTACAAAGGAAGGAGGAAAGGAAGGGAGGGAGGAAAGGAGGAAATCTCACACAAGATTGACTTTTATTCCAGATTCAACTAAACAAAAGGTAAAAATGTGGTATATACTGATTCCAGTCATACTGCATGACCCGTTTCAGCTTACAAAAAGTACAACTACAGCACTTTACGAGACGTGGATGTGGTCATTTATCTGGCTTACTAAATGCAAGTGGTGAAGCATGGCCAAGGTTAGAAGTCCAATTTTCAACACAGACTGAGGAACTTCAACGAGAAAAATGTTCTTCCTTAGACACTGAATGCTATCCTAAAGGTATCCAGAGAGCATTTAAAGGTCATTTACTAGAAGCTTAGAAGAAGCTCCCTGGATCCACTGAAAAAATAATAATAACTCATAGAACATACATCAATCACTGATGTCTTTGTGTAAAAGGGACTGCATGTTTTACCAAGCTAGGAGATCTAAGGTCTTGTAGATGGGCTGGGTGCAAACTTACCTCTAAGAGAGAATATGGAGAATTCTCAGTCAAGAATGTATTAGCAGCACATTCTTTCCAAGCCTGAACCTCAGCTACTAGTAATTCCAGTCTTGGTAGAGAACTCAGATGTACTGGTATAGATCGGCCTCGTGTAACAAGTTCTATGAGTGTGTCTAACACTGGCACACGTCCTCCAACCTAATAAGAAAAATTATAGCAACTTACAAAAAAGAATACTTCTATGTAAAGTGGGAAAAGCACAATTCAGATTGGGCCTACTCCATGATTTTAACATGTTAAATTCACAGATATCAACAAACCTGCCAGCTGACCAATGGTGGTGGGGGTGCGTTAACATGTTCTTTCACATAACAAAAACTTAAACAATCTAGTTTGTGCTAGAACCCAAGGATACGACTGTGAACATAACATACGTTGTGGTCCGTTTGTTCTATTTACGCCCTTCTAAATTCACTTGTCACCTTGGTCCCTATGAATAGTCGGAAAAAATTCAACAAAAATGTACACTTGAAATAACTCAAAAGACCTTCATACTGACTTACATAAATGAAAGTAACAAAATGATATTTTACTCCAATTCACTCACCAATGAAGAATTAAAGTAACTCAGTATAAACTATTCAGGAAACTGAGTTGAGAAAGCCCACTGGTTCTCAAACTTTAGTATTCACTAAGAATCATCTGGAAAGCTTGTTTAAACAGTTTCCTGGCCTCCATCCCCAGATATTCTGATTCAGGGAGGGGTCCATTAATTTGCATTTCTAACAAGCTTCCAGGTGATGTTGATGCTGCTGATAGTGGAACACATTTTGAGAATGAGATACCCAAACTGGAAGTATAAAAGCATTAGGCTGGGAGTGAGGGGTGGCAGAGCATAGGTGTTGCTCTAATACAACAGTAAATCTTAGCTTCACCAAGTAGGTCATCCAGATAGGTCTCTTGAGGTGATGCAATATGTATAAAATATCACCTGATATTTTGATGTATTCTAAGTCAAAAAGATTTAACTTGAATCCATCAAGGCTTTGAAAATAACTTTCAATTTACAGGAAATACAGAAGATAGAACAAACCACAAAAAAACCACCAGATAAATCCAGAAGGTGGAACATACCACAAGATAACTGTTCTGGACAGTGACATGAAAAAAAGTAGGGTGAGGAGAACTCCCCAAGATTAAAAGAAATTTAAAGAGATATATCAATTAGATGCAACATATGATCCTAGATTAGACAAATCACCATAAGGGACATTTTGGGGAAAACTGAATATAGACTAGGTAGATTGATGTCTTACTGCTTTGATATTTAATCTTATAGGATTGAAACTGTGAGGGCACAAATGTTCTGCTGGACACTTAAAAAAAGGTGACTCACAAATTACATGCTATTCCTACAATACTTAATTTGGAAAAAGTACTTCCTACGTGCAAAGCAGAATATTGGACAAATTTTTAAAATAAATAATCCTCTAAATATGAAGAGGTTCCTAGTTGTTAGTCACATTTCTCTATTAGTCCTTAAATAGATGAAGCAAGTGAAGGCCAGGTTATTATTTCAGGAATGGAGCAAAATTTGCTTTTTTGCCCTTATAGGCACTATTGCAAACATAGTACTAACCAGTATATACATACAAAACATGAAAGGAGTGAACCTATCCAGAAACATGTCCTCTCTTTCTGATTGCTCATCTCTCCTTACTGCCACGATCTCACCCTCTGCCTGTTCCCTTTCATGAGTGAAAAGGGGGACCATGACTAAAACTAATTACTATAGTTCCAACAATCACTGACAAGAGTCTGCATCTAAAACTCCCATTAAGGAAGTTAATATACACAGTAAATACTTTCCTTGGTTTTTTCTTGGCCAGCTGGGGTCACCCACCAATTACATAGTAATATTTATCAGACAACATATATTCTCTTTCCTATTAACTAGAATAAATGCCCAGATGTTTTACTGCAAGCATCTGGCCAAAACTGTCCTGTTTGGCACTTCTTGTTAGCAATTGGTCAAATAGCACCACTTAATATTACACCAATATTCAGAAAACCAGATGGTATTTTATTCCTAGAATCTGATGGCTCCAACAAAACATAACTTGAGACTCAAGAACAATATAAATTAAATTTTTTAAAACCTAGCCCATTAAATAACACAAAGATCTTTTTCCTCAATAGATCCATAAGACCTACTGGTTTATGACGATTGAAGAGATAAAGGAAGCCAACCCCCCGACCAACCACTTTTCAAATGAAGTTATCCAGCTGAAAATTGGGTAAATCCTAGAATGCATTCTGTCTGTACTTTAATAATGCTACAAATGAAAAAATTCTCTTTTTTAACTTAAGTCAGTAAGTATGACATCTAGCATAGGGCCACAAACACTTAGTGCTAATTACTTTGGAGCTCGGTAAGTTTCATTTCTTTTGTAGGGATGGGGAGGCACTTTTGTTTACTACCAGGTGAAAATTCTAGGCCCTGGGGCCTAGTTTGGCCATGGAATCCTACAATTAGATTCACTGAATCTGCTACTCGATTGTCTAAACTCCAAGTTGCTGACAAGCCAATAAGAGACAACAATACTTATCAAACATCAGAAACTACATTTCTCTCACAACTTTATTTTTAGCTCTTTTTTAATTCAATCCCCAATCAAGTACTCAAGTTTGTTATGGGTGGCTCCCAAGCTCCCAGAAAAAACTGGTTTCATTATCTAAGCTTTAAATGTTTGAGCCAACTGGTAAGGAAAGTAGGTGGGAAAGTATATCTAAATAAGGTCGAACAGAACTAGTAATCTGGCCAACCCAAAATACTGAGTCTGTGCAGTGAGATCTAACATATTACCCTTTACACAATTTTTCAATTATTGCTCTTTACAGACGCACTTACACAGTCAGGACATTTTTTTAGACCAACCTGCAGGGCCTCCACGTCCTGAAGCCAGTCTCTGGCTCTCTGCACTGAGTCTTTCAGAGCCACACCATTGGGCAGATAGGCGGGGATCTCCTCTATCTCCTTAACTGCCGTAGCAAGGCTATTCAATGAATGCCGAGGTCTGAAAAAACAAAACATAAAAACTGCTTAGTATTTTATACAATGGCTCATTTTTCTGATGGTTTACCAGAGAAACTAGAAAAATCATTTCAAATGAAATGTAGGATAGCATATGAATTTTTTAAAATGGCAATAACTACTAGATATCAAATTAACTAGTTTCAAAAAGCTGCCTAAGATGTAAGAGTATCTAAGATAAATGCTTCACTGAGTCATTTGCCCTAAGTTCTACTTATTCCTGATTTAATGCTGGTATAGCCACTAACTTCCATCTGCAGAAGGTAACCTACGGTTAGTTTACTCTATGTTAAACTGGATACTCTGTCAAGACTCAAACATTTTCACTAAAAAGTACAGTACCAAAATATTTTGCACTCTGTTCAATGACCACTATTTTAGGATTACAAAAGAGTGTCTACAACTAGATATTTTTTGTATTTTATGCTATCACTTGAACCAATAAAGATCTGTGAGACAGAAAGCAAGATTAGGGAAAGGCTAATCTTCTCCCCCTCAGATGGTTAGCCTGAGTCCAATCAAATCTCTCAAATACAGATAAAAGTGTCCTTAATTACGAAGCAACAACACAAATATACAGCCCTGTTCCTGTTGGAAATCACTGGCACTATCTTCATTTTACATAACAGTGCACATTAACTCTCAGATATTTTTCTTTAAGACTCCTTGGGCTCTTATTAACTGGGTTCAAACAGCTCCACTTATTTGTATATTTTTTCTTCTCTCAAAGATGGTATCATCGAGGTTCAGGGAAATTTCATTATACCAACTTTAGAAAGTCCATTTGAATCATTCATTTTATAATCAGTAAGTAAGAAAAAAATTAATATTCTTTTGCCAAGTTCCAAAGCAGCCCCAAATATCTTAGCTATTTCTGCATGTACTCTACATGCACAACCACAGTACTGAGTACTTGTCACACGCCAATCACTGTGCCCTGTGCTCTAAATGGATGTTACCTAACCTTCCCCAAGGGAGAGATGTGAGTCTGCTTTTTTACCTGGCCTTGAGAAGACTCTTGGCTTTGTCATCCCAGTGCTCTGACACTGTGAGCAATTCCTGAAGCCGGGCCATAGCTTTCTCCACTGCTGAATATGGGGCCAGACCCACCCCTAGGTCTATGAGACGTCTCATATCATCTAAAGTAAGGGAGCTGGGGTCTAGGCAAGCTTGCTGCACCTCCTCCAGCCAGCGGGCCTGCTCCAGACGAATACGCATCTCAGCAAGCTGTGGAAGTTCAACATCAAACTCAAAGCTGACGTCTAGCAAGTCTTGCAGCTCAGCAGCACTGGGCATTTCCTCAGAGAGCAATTTCTGGCTATGCTGTTGGAAATCTTCTACACGATTCAAGAGATCCTAGAAAAACACAGGTTGTTGCATCAAAACAGTAATTGGCTTCTTTCATACTCAGAATCTTCAATGTATATTCAACGTGACCCTCTTCCATCTCACTTGATTTTAGCAACAACATGGGTAAATGAGAATACATATGCCTACTGACAGCTAAAACAAGTGACTATAACAGAGACTTTATACCAAACGCGAGGAGTAGCTGGTGGTCACTTTCAAGGTAAAAATTTCCAACTTTATCTCTCCGTTGTAGGCCTATTATAATCTCTTGATACACACACACCATTCAGTGCATTATTAAAAAGACTGGTAAATAAACGTACAAATCACCACCCGAGACGACGACGACAATCATGTCAATTGAATTTACTTACAAAATACAGGATTACCCAAGTACTCTCCCACACATCCCCTCTATAGTTACCTTTAGCAATGGTGTTTGACTGAGGACACACGGAAGAGCATACAGCTGTGTCACAAACTGTCGAAGCTCATTCACTGTCAACTGATTTTGGGATTTCCCTCCACCAGATCGGTATCTATAAAGACAAAAGCCCAAGGAAACCAAATGAGAACATATATATTCACCACTCCCAGATTCCAATATCACAGGAATGCAGGACAGAAAAGAAAAACCAGTCACAATAAGTTTCCAAGTTTAGCCACCAAAACGTCCAAACTCAAATAGTCAGAAGTACATACCTAGTTTGCCTTTTGCCATTAAGCAACTGCTGTGCAACAGAGGCACACTTCTCTGCATCCTGCGTGACTAAGCGAAGGTGACGCAAAAGATCATTGTCTGGGAATTTCTTCATTTCAGATTCTTCAATTAAAGCCTTAAAGCTGACAAGGCCTAGGAATACAGAAAAAGTCGTCTTTTCTGTGCTCATTAGGTGCATTACCACCGCTATGAAATACAGAGGGGGAGTTTACTTTTATCAGTTCTTATCTACAAATACTTGCAATGTTTTAGATCATTAATAAATTTGAGTTTTTTTAGCTGAGGGTGGAGAGTTTTAAACAAGTGTCTAGAGTTGCTCTTCAATATGGAAATGTTTAGACCTGAAATGTTTAAGATACAAAAACAACCAACTTGCCCAAAACAAAGCAAATACAGATTCTTACTGTGGCTTGAACCACTTCCTCCTGCATTTTATTAGTATAACTAGTATGCTCAGAGAAGGTGATACTGCGTTCTTCCCCTAAACAAAAGAGGGCAGAGCTACCTGCTGGGCTATAGAAAGGAAAGCAAGTGAAAATGCTGTGAAAGACATGGGAAGGGAAGCAGTGACTTTCAAAGTTAATAATAGGAGACAGAGTGATAAACCAGCATTTCAGAGACTTCTAATTTAATGGTATGCTGCTTTTGTAATAAGATCTAGTAAAAGTAAAGTTTTTCTAAGACTCCATACAAAATGTGAAATACTTTTGTTTCTGAGACAAAGAGGTGTAAAAATTATTCTGTTTCCTAACAATATGGTCTTTGTTAAATACATGATCTTGTACAATTCATATATCAGGACTTCACTTTGATTTAAGGGCACCTGCCTCATCCACTCTGGGCTTTAAAATCTTCTCTGCTAAGGCTCTGTAAACGCGGCTGCAGAGGGGCTAAGCAAGGACAAAGTCAGGTTGTTTCAGGTAATCCGTTTGTTGATAACTCTAAGTGGACTACATTACAATCAGTCCCAATTTGCCAATCACCAAGTCACACTTTCTGTACCACATACTTTTCTTCTTGTTAATCTTCGCCTCCAAAGCTTCATTTACATTCAAGGCCCATTCGTTGTAAGATTCTGCTCGAAGCTTCAATGCATTCATCATGGGGTAGAGATCATCCAGAGTGTATCTATACCTGGAAACAGAATAGCAGGCTCAGCTTTGAGATACGTGGGTTTGGAGAAAATCACGTTTTATATTCAATATTTCAGCCCTAGAACAGGGATGTCACTGAGCTTTTATTAACGATTTAGTGTTTTCCATAAAAAACAAATCTTTCTTCCTACTCACCTCAGTTTATACTTATAAGGAGGACAGGAGCACAATTCTTTTACATGATGCAGGCAAACAAGCAGGCCAGGTTTGCAAGAACACGAGATGGCAGACATGAAGCACGTGGTTTTGCATTTTATACACTGACGTTCATCATCTGGCAACAGTTCAAAATCCATTCTTTCTGAATCAATTACTCCCTAGAATAAAGTGTACTTTAGAGGCCTCCAAAGAATAATATAGTCCACCAGTCCCCAAAACAAACACGTGATAGTTGCGTTTAAAAAAGAGAGACTTACCAAAATAGGGAGTGCATGATTAAAAATGTGTGGAATACAAAGTAACAAATATGGGCAAGTTAATCTACTTCACTTGTCTGGGGAGAAACCCTTTATGCACAAGATAAGTCCTTATGTTTGGCCATTTTGATCTGAGTATGAAAATAGTTATTAATTGGACTATAAAACTAATGACATTAGCTGTTTATTCTATTCCAAATAGGCCTTGTCCATATCTTGGGTATAGATAAGAGCAAGGAAATGAATATACTTTCTACTTCAGAGGAAATACTACAGAGGGCTTCAGAGTAATATTGCTGGAGAATCCATAAAAAGAACAAAAATAAATTAAAAAGAAAAAAAAAGAAGATGGGGCAAGTGGAAAAGACTATTATGCAGGAATTGTTGAGGGTGGGAAGATGCTGAGTGGTCTATTAGCCCTTTATGTAAAAAAGTTACCTGAAGGGATAACGTTATCTGAACAGATTAGACAATTTGTGCAGTAAAGACTAAAGACATAATAAACAAAAAGACATAATAAATTTCCTAACTGAAAAAGTGTAAAGAAAATGAGGTCTTGAACCAGTAAATTTCAACTGTGGTTTGTACTACCTGATATCCAGAGAGCCCTTCTAGGATATACTTTTTGTCATTCAAAGAGCAAACTTTTACCACCCTTTTTCCTATCTGGAACTGGATCTAAATCCAACCTTGAGAATGCCAGAACCTGATTAAGTCACTTCATGAACCATCAAGCTCCTCTGTTTTACTCTTTTATTCTGTGTTTTAACCTTTTGACCATTTCATTTCCTACCATTCATATGGACCAACAAAGATGGAGTGAGGGAAACACTGAGGAATGAATTTTGGATTTAATCTGGAATTAATCATTAAAAACGACTTTGCGACAGAGACGGTTGGAATTTTTGTTTAAAATGACATTAAGGACCAACTCTTTGGATTTTAGTTGAGAATGAATCATATAGTTCACCCAATTTTAATTTGTAAATTTCCATATCTGGAAAAAAATTAAGTTCTCAAAGTTCCCCAAATGACCTACCATTACTGACGTAAGACCCTCTTGGCATTGTTTACCCCAACTATAAAATATCAGGGGAGGGTGAGGAAACTGTTGTTGATCTGTAACAGGCTCCAGGGAGCCAACATTCTAGGATTCTACCTCAAAAGGTATATTTACAAAAGAAAAAAAAAAAATCAATGTGACTCTATTTGCAGATATGACCGTCCCAAAAGAATCTACAAAAAAGCTACTAGAACTATTGCGTTTAGCAAGGTTGCAGGATACAAAGTAATACACAAAAGTTAATTGTATTTATAAATACTAGCAATAAACAACTAGAAATTCTTTTGTGACTTTTTAATAGTACCAAAAAACATGAAATACATAAATACAAACTCAAGAAAATATGTGTAAGATCTGTATGCTGCAATCTACAAAATACTGAATGAAAGAAACCAAGACCTCAACAAATGGGGGTATATATACTATGTTCATGGATTGGAAGACTCGATATTGTTAAGATATCAGTTTATCCCCCAACCTATCCATAGGTTTAATACAATCCCAATCAAAATCTCAACAGGCTTTTTGGTACAAGTCAGTAAGCAGATTCTAAAATTTATGTGGAAAAGCAAAAAAACTGAAATAGCCACAACAATTTTAAAAAAAAGAACAAAGTTGGAAGATTCATGCTACTTCATTTCAAGAAAGCTATGGTAATCAAGACCATATGGTATTAGCAGGAGGACAGATACATAGATTAACAGAATAGAAGACAGCCCAGAAACAGACCCATACATATGTGAACTGATTTTCAAAGGTGCCAGGGCAATTTAATGGAAAAAGGAAGAGTTTTTTCAAGAAATGGTGCCAGAATAATTAGACATCCATATGAAGAATAGTAATCTCAACCCATATCTTGCACCACAAAGATAACCTGAGATGGATTAAAGACTCAAACGTAAAATCAAAAATTAGAAATTCTAGATAACTACATAGGAGAAAATCTGTGTGACTCTGGGTTAGGCAAAGATTTCTTAAGTAGGACCCACACAAAAAGATCCATAAAAGAAAAAACTGATAAATTGAACTTTATCAAAATGAAAAACTTCTGCTATTTGAAAGACACTGGTAAGAGAATGAAAAAACAAGCCACCGACTGGCAGAAAAGTTTGCGGAACACTTATCTGATAAAGGACTTGTGTCTAGAATAAACAGAAATCTTAACAATCCAGCAAGCAACAAAGAGGCATGGCAGAACATCTGAACAGACACTTCACTAAAGAGACACATACGCAGGCAGCATATAAGTCCATGACAAAATGTTCAATATACCATTTAGCCATTAGACAAATGAAAATTAAAACCACGAGACATTAATATACCTCTATCTGAATGGTCTTAAGAAATTAGAAAAAGAAAAGACTTCTTAAAAAAGTATTAAAAGTACATAAGAATTTTACTAAGTAATAGCCACTGACGTGCAGTTGGGATTCCAGAAACCTTACCAATTTACGGACAGTTTCTCTTAAAGCTTTCTCATCTTCAATCATAATGGCCATGTCTTTCTGAACAGTAGACGCCACTACAACATCTAGTACATCAGCCTTGGAAGCCATCTTGCAAATCATTTCATCGTGGGAGAAAACGCAATAGCGGTGAAGCAAGCGATAATGCTCCACACACTGTCGGCCTAATGGTAACTGTGTCAAAAGACAGAGGAAAATACAGGACATTCATCTTTCTTCTTCCTATTTCCAAAGACTTCTGACCTTTATTATCAAATTACCAAATATCACATTCTGGGTCATAAAACGTATCATATATCAACCCTAAAACCAGACTCTTAAGAGGCCTTAGGCCTTTATAAGTCTTTGCATTCTCAAAGATCTGGCATATTAGGTAGTACCTTAAATTAAAAGTGGTTTAAAAAACCTAATGTAGTAACAACATATTGATGTCCACAACAATGTAGAATCTAATTGGAAATATAAATTTACACATTTCCTAAAACAACTGTGCTGAACTGGTGTGTTTAACCTACTTCAGGAAACAATAATGCTCCAAAAACTATACAACAGAAAATAATTATAATAGATACAGGTAGTACTATTATTCAGAAAAGCACTGAAACAAGGTTATAATTCATTAGATTTAACATTGCACACACTTAAACTAGACAGTTCTTTTTAGGTAAATGACAAGTATTAATATTAATACAGTCATGCATTAACGACAAAGATACGTTCTGAGAAAGACGTCATTAGGTGATTTTGTCATAGGGCAAACATCACAGTGTGCTTACACAAACCAAGATGTACAGCGTACTATACACCTAGGCTATATGGTATAGCGTATATAGCCTATTGTTCCTAGGCTACAAACCTGTACCGCATGTTACTGTACTGAATATCGTAGACAACTGTAACACAATGTATTGTGTATCTAAACATACCTAAGCATGGAAAAGATACAGGAAAATTACAGTAAAAAAGACAAAAAATGGTACACCTGTATAGGGCACTTACCATGAATGGGGCTTGCAGGATTGGAAGTCGCTCTGGTGAGTGAGTGTGAAGGCCTAGGACGTTACTGTACACTACTGAAGACATTATAAACACTGTACACTTAGGCTACAAGAAATTTATATAAAAATTTTTTTCTTTCACTAATAAATTAGCATTAGCTTACTGTAACTTTTTTAGTTTTTTTAACTTTTTGACTCTTCTGTAATAATCTTTAGCTTAGAAGACTAACACAACTGTACAGCTATACAAGAGTATTTTCTTTCTTTATATCCTTATTCTATAAGCTTTTGTTTATTTTTAAATTTTTTTTTACTTTTTAAACTGTTTTTGTTAAAAACTAAGACATACACATTAGCCTAAGCCTACACAGGGTCAGGATCATCAATATCACTGTCTTCCACCTCCACATCTTGTCCCACTGGAAGATCTTCAGGAGCAATAGCACACATGGAGCTGTCATCTCCTGTGATAGCAAGGCCTTCTTCTGGAACGCCTTCCAAAGGACCTGCCTGAGGCTCTTCTTGAGGAGGTATCACTCTTTTCAGAAATATGTCCATGGTGGTTTGCTTCTTTTTCTCATCACAGATTTGCTTACAAGCAGATAATGCACCATGAACATTCCTCTCTATTAATGGAAATCTTTCGGTGTTGGAGTCCATGTTTTCAAACTTTTTAAGGAGCTTGTGGAGGTGTGCAAAAGCTTTTGCTAAACCCTTCACTGTGCAGTTTCTTGGGGGTTCTTTCTCTTCTCCTGCAGTTTCCTTTTCTCCTTCCTCTCCCTTCAGCTACATGTTCCTGTTCCAGTTCCAACAACTCCTCACTAGTCAATTCCTCAGGAACCACCTCCAGGAGCTCCTCAATGTCATCCTCATCCACACCCAGGTTAAAGTTGTTTGCCATCTCAACCACAGCCTTGTTGATTTTTGTAACCACCTAATCCGTGACAAATCCTCTGAAGTCATGGACGAACCTCAAGTGTCTTCTTCCAAACGCACTAGGCGATAGGAATTTTTCAGCTCCGTTATCTTATGGGACCACTGTCGTATATGTGGTCCGTCGTCGACTGAAATGTCGTTATGCAGTACATGACTGTATAAAAATCCCACTTTACAACTAACACAAACCAAATGTGTCATTAGAAATTGCTGTGCTGTGGATAATTTAAGTTAGTGCTGTATAAAGTATAGCCTTAAGACTGGAACTGCTGTTATCAGTTTGCAATGAGATACTGAGCTTCAGCCAAAATGTAAATCAAGATTCTTTTCCTCATCAAGTCTTGCTACAAAAGAAGAAACTATCAGTTGAACCAAGCAGTGTGCTTAGTTAGTACAGGCTTGACTTACAATGTGGTGCAAATGTCTTATCTTGTTATGAATGGTAAACAATTTGCAGACCGGCCATTTGAGCAGCAATAGGTTTAAGCAAGTATAAACATGACAGTTTTTAAAGCATTATATACCATTTCTGCAGGAAAAACAGTAAATTCGAAAAGGTTCACTAAGTCATAATTACATACCCAATCAACAGTGCAGAAGTTAACGGCCTCAGCAAAATTAAAACCTTGATTAAAACCACTGTGGTAGGCTCTTGGAAATGTAATCACAAACTCCCCAGCACACTGATTTGTTCGGTAAACCTAAGGAGACAGAAATTGGAGATTTTTAGTGACATTCTCACAAAAGACAATCTGGACATAGACTATCAGATGATTCTCCAGAAAGGGCAGCTCTGCCAATTAAAAGTGAGCCAGAAAAACCCCCCACCCCCAAAAAGTAGAATGTCACCTAGAGATACTCAATTCTGCCACAAGATGGAGTGGTACCCCAGACTACCAGGGTTGATTAGTATCTGAACAGAAAACATGGTTTATATCACAAAAATCTGGCTTCATCCAGGATCAGGACATATCTTCCTAAATATGACTACAATTAAGAATATCCTAATATTATTGTACCAAAACAGAATCTCCTACCACCAATTAAAGAAATTACACTGTATTTCAAGGATCTTATTCCATACAGAGCTCTTCTTGATTTGGGCCTAAAACTTACCTCCCATCTATAATTCCCCTTTTCCCACCACCAATCTAACCCCAAAACACCTATAAAACTCTCAACACACAAATCCTCAGATTGAACTTATTATTATAGAGTAATATTAGATGGGATTTTCAATATATCTCTTGTCCATCAGTTGTTCTCCAAAATGTAGTTTCCAGACCAAAAGCATCAACACCAACCAGTGTGGGAACTTGAACTTGCTGGAAATGCAAATTCTTGAGCACCACCCACACCAAAAGAACAAGAAACACTGGGAACGAGGCTCAGCCTTGTGCATTATAACACACTCTTCAGGTTCTGATAGAAGCCAAAGTTTGAAGACCACTACCCACTGCATGAGCACAATCCCTTCTACCCGGACCACTTCCTCCCTCCCCCGAACTCTTTGCCAAACATATTCCTTATCAGAGCTCCCAAGTCCTAGTTTAAATGTCATTATGAACCCTTTCTGATTCTCTAGAGAGTTAATGGGTCAGTCTCCTAATTGACACCACTGTCAAACCACATCACCCTTCCAATATCTGTGTAAATATTATTTGTCTTTTCCATTAGACTGTGAGTCCCCAAATGCACAAGTTCATTCACTTCTCTCTGCAGGTCCAGAAGCTAGCCCTACATGGTTTGCTGAATTATTAAACAACCAGGGCCAGAGGTCTCATTTAGGGCAAGCTACTCATAACAAATTGGAAAGATTGATCAATATGGGGGGGGTGGATCAATGTGGAAAATACCAACAATGAGGAGATGGTGGTATTTTGGTAGTTACTGGTCATTACTTTCTAAGCTATGTCCCATGAATAATTATGATCCCTCAAAGAAAAGTCTTTCCATCTCGCCCATTTACTAGCTTACAGACCCCAAAAGCATAAAATTTATGTCACAACAAGATCAAGAATTCACTAACATTGTAAATGTATAATTTACATTTGATTTAGCTAATTAAAATGGACTCTTCAACTTCATACATCTCCTCAACCTGGCCTCCCAAAATATCTTCAGAGTATTCACCAAAGGGAAGCCAGCATACAAATAAGTGTCCCTTTGTACAGCAACCTCAGAGGGAATATCACCAATAGCAGCTTTCAATCTGGAGTGGGAACCCTGAAATCCAAGTTCAAGACCTGCAAATAAATTTTCTCTTAAAACAAGCTTAATTAGGGGTGGGGGTGTAATATAATGAAGATCTACCAAGCACGTCATTTCAATTCATCATTCAAATTAAGATCATGTAGATTCAATAAATTGTTTTTTAAAGTAGGGACAGAGTATGAAGGACTCTGACACCAGAGTTTAGATCTAATTAAAACAGAACCTAGCCAGGGCCGGCCCGGTGGCATAGCAGTTGAGTTTGCATGCTCCGCTTCGGTGGCCTGGGGTTTGCTGGTTTGGATCCTGGGTGCGGACCAACGCACCACTCATCAAGCCGTGCTGAGGCAGCGTCTGACATACAGCAACTAGAAGGAGGCACAACTATGACATACAACTGTCTACTGGGGCTTCGGGGAGGAAAAAAAAAAAAGCAGAGGAGGAAGATTGACAAACAGATGTTAGCTCAAGGCCAATCTTCCTCAAAAACAACACAGAAGCTAGCCATGTTCACAATAAACTAATTTATACTGACAAATAACATTTACTTATTTATTTTTAACATTTATTTTTTAAGGTTTTTGTTTTGTTGCATAGAAGGACTGAAGTTATAAACAAATCTTATAGTTTAGAAAGCATTAGTGGTAACGGGTGCACAGTCTGTGAATATATTAAATAAACAACTGAATTGGACACAAAAAAAAGGAACCAAAGCACTGCACTTATGTGCAAAGTAAGGCTCCTTAACAATCTAGTTATTAGCTGCAACAAATTAGTTTCTACGGTGTCTGAGATCCAGTCCCACTGGCTTAACACAATATTGGACCAAATTACACCAAACAGCTGTTTCGACTATCAAGTTATGCTTTGGAAAACACACAACCAAATCAACTTCATAAAAAAGTGAATAATAGTCAAAAAGAGAAGTGGTGAATCAAGCTTGAGTGGCAGGAAGATTGACAGAACATACAGGCACTTCATGAGTCATCAGGGTATTGGGGTTCATGATGGTCACAAGCTGATGGAGGAGATCCGGCTGTGACACAAAGAGCTCTGGAGCGAGTTTCTTCATTACATTTTCTAGCTGCTCAGCAGCATAACCTGGAACTCCATACCAGGTTTTTGGCTCACCCCTGGAAATAAATTGTAAAAAAATATCAATCTCAAAAGATACATAAACACGAAAGTTCAGTAGCTTCTTCAAATCACACACACACAAAAACCAATCTGCAACACCAACACAAACAAAATGGTTAACCAGTTCATATTTTTCAAACTCTGCTTTGTAAAACTATGCTACAAATGAATGTTCAAACTGAAGAAGTATCATTAGAAATGTGATCTGAACATTTGTAATGCATTTTCCCCCTTCAAGTATAAAGTTTAAAACATGAGACTTTCCATCTCTGAGGTCCCTCTTCTCCCTCCCATTTTCATCTGACCCTTTAGAAAATATAGATTATCTAGAATTTCTAAGAACATAAGGTATCCTGTTAGTTATAGGATATACGGTTACCACAATTTCCTACAGCAATTGACAAGGGATGGCAATTCTCCATCTTCCTTTTCCCTTGTCCATTCTGATAGGCGAGGTTAAATCACACACTAATAAGGCAATTAGCATTTCGAAAGAGCTCTTAGCCTTCAAAGCACCTTAAACTGCCAACCAATTAATCTGTGACATCCCTGTGAGGTACGGTAAATATAGTCTTCGTTTTACAGCTGGGAACAATTGCCTATGGGAGCAGAACTGATGCTCTGCACATATATTTGCCCACTCCCTCTTTCTTGTGGTACAGCCTCAAATTCCTTTTGGGGACTTCAGTGAGTTAAAGATCTTCAAATGTTTTTGTACTTAGAAAAGCAAGGGAAATGGAGGGAAAATGCACACAGACCTGAAAAGAGGAAAGGGATCTGGTCGAAGAGTTTAAAAAGCAAAAGAAGGGAGTGACGTCAGCATCATGGCGGAATGAGATTCCCTCTTTGAATCTCTGCCCCCTACGACACAACGAAAACATCATTCACATTCCAACAGAGCTCAATCAAACACTACGAAGGACTTCTGAGAAACCCCTGCTGCCATACATCGGACGCTGGAGGCGCGGGAAGCCCAGGAGAACGGGAGGAGAGGTAGGAGATTGTACTCCCCCTCCCCAATCGATGGGCAAAAACAGCGCGGTTCGCGGACAGAGGGGGGAGGGGCGGCCCACAGCGGGGAAAACTAGCGCCATCCAGGTGCTCTCACAGACTGTCGAGAGATCCCCACTGGGAAGCGACGACGGACTCTTTAGGGGGTGTAGCAAACACCCTAAGAGAGCCAGAAAGGAAACCCCCGGGTCAAGCAGGAGAAAGAGAGGACCCCTCCCCCCACACACCCGGCGTTTCAGCATAATCCCTCCGGGGGCTGCAGCCGCGTCAGAGCAAACCGCTCGCGATCTCCATCTAGTGGCAGCAGGGGGAAACTGCAGGACTAACTTTAATCATGAGGGGTAAAAATAAAGCCGTCCCTGTCAGATCCTTGCGAAAATATGTCAGGGCTACAGACCAAAAGGAAAATGACAAACACCCAGAAAGCAACCCTGAAGGCACAGAATTTGATAACCTGAATGAGAGAGAATTCAAAATAGCTATCATAAACAAGCTCAACGAAATACAAGAGAACACACAGAAACAAATCAACGAATTCAGGGATTATGTCACAAAAGAGATTGAAACCCTAAAGAAAAACCAATCAGAATTATTGGAGATGAAAAACAAAATCAACGAGATAGTGGAAAAAATGGAGTCTTTAAAGAGCAGAACTGACAATATGGAGGAACGAATTAGCACTATTGAGGATAGCCACGCAGAAACGCTCCTGGTAGAGGAGGAGAGAGAGCTAAGACTAAAAGGAAATGAAGAAATTCTTTGAGAAATATCAGACTCAATGAGGAAAAGCAACATAAGGATAATAGGTATTCCAGAAGGAGAAGAAAGAGAAAAAGGAGCAGAGAGTTTGTTCAAAGAAATAATAGCTGAGAACTTCCCCAACCTAGGGAACGAGAGGGAAATAACAGTGAATGAAATCAATAGATCACCTAAATATATAAACAGGAATAAAAAATCATCTCGCCACATAGTAGCAAACTTGAAGAATACCCGAGACAAGGAAATAATATTGAAGGCAGCTAAACAAAAAACCAAAATAACATACAAAGGAAACCCCATCAGGCTCTCAGCTGATTTCTCGACTGAAACTCTACAGGCTAGGAGAGACTGGAATGATATATTCAAAATCATGAAAGACAAAAACCTTCAGCCGAGAATACTTTATCCAGCAGAAATATCCTTCAAATACGATGGAGAAATAATAACTCTCCCTGATAAACAAAAGCTAAGAGAGTTCGTCACCACAAGACCCCCACTACAAGAAATGCTCAAGAAGGCCCTTAGGCCTGAAAAAAAACAAATGAGAAAGGGGATACAAAGATTTCAGCAAGGAGAAAAGCAAGGAGACTAAACCAGAACAAAATACAGTTGGAAAACATCAAAAATTAATTCAAGCTCATCACTGGAAACACACATTCATGACACAATCTGGAATAAAGAGATAACAAATAAGGAGGGGAAGAGGTAAGGGATTGAACTGACCCAGCCTCAGAAAAAAGGAGGCATCTGAAAATGTACTTTCTTATCCAGGAGATTGCTTATATAAACCGCACGGTAACCACTAAACAAACAACCAGAAGAGAACCACACATGACAAATAAAGAGAAAACCAAGAGAATGAGCATGCAGAAATACCAAATTGAATTTGCAGTCCGAAACACAAGGGACAAGAAACGAAGGAAATGCAAAAGAACCAGAAGATGAACAATAAAATAGCGACATTAAACCCTCATATATCAATAATCACTCTAAATGTAAATGGATTGAATTCTCCAATCAAAAGACACAGAGTGGCAGGATGGATTAAAAACCAAGATCCAACAATCTGCTGCCTCCAGGAAACACATCTCAGCTCTAAAGACAAACACAGACTCAAAATAAAAGGATGGAAAACAATACTCCAAGCTAATGGCAAACAAAAGAAAGCAGGAGTAGCCATACTTATATCAGACAAAGTAGACTTCAAGATAAAAAAGGTAATGAGAGACAAAGAAGGGCAATATATAATGATAAAAGGGATACTTCACCAAGAAGACATAACACTTATAAATATCTATGCACCCAACACAAGAGCACCAAAGTATATAAAACAACTGCTAAAAAACCTCAAAGGAGATATTAACAATAACACAATAATAGTAGGGGATCTTAATACCCCCCTTACATCAATAGATAGATCATCCAGACAAAAAGTCAATAAGGAAATACTGGACTTAAATGAAAAACTAGACGCAATGGATTTAATAGATATATACAGAGCACTCCACCCAAAAAAAGCAGAGTACACGTTCTTCTCAAGTGCACATGGAACATTCTCAAGGATAGACCATATATTAGGAAACAAGGCAAACCTCTATAAATAAGAAGATTGAAATAATTACAAGCATCTTTTCTGATCATAATGCTGTGAAACTAGAAATCAACTGCAAGGAAAAAACTAGGAAAGGGACAAAGATGTGAAGACTAAACAACATGCTACTGAACAACCAATGGGTCGTTGATGAAATTAAAGGAGAAATCAAAAGCTATCTCGAGACAAATGAAAAGGAAAATACACCATACCAACTCATATGGGATGCAGCAAAAGCAGTCCTGAGAGGGAAATTCATAGCAATACAAGCTCACCTTAACAAACAAGAAAAATCCCAAATAAATAACCTTAAATTGCACCTAACAGAGTTGGAAAAAGAAGAACAGACAAAGCCCCGAATCACCAGAAGGAGGGAAATAATAAAAATCAGAGCAGAAATAAATGAAATTGAAACCAAAAAAAACAGTAGAAAGGATCAATGAAACAAAGAGCTGGTTCTTTGAGAAGATAAATAAAATTGACAAACCCTTAGCCAGACTCACTAAGAAAAAAAGGGAGAAGACTCAAATAAATAAAATTAGAAATGAAAGAGGAGAAATTACAACAGACACCACAGAAATACAAGGGATTATTAGGGAATACTATGAAAAACTTTACGCCAACAAATTGGACAACCTAGAGGAAATGGACAAATTCTTGGATGCGTACAACCTCCCAAAACTGAATCAAGAAGAAATAGAGAATCTGAACAGACCAATCACAAGTAAAGAGATTGAAACAGTAATCAAAAACCTCCCAAAAAATAAAAGCTCAGGACCAGATGGCTTCCCTGGAGAATTTTATGAAACGTTCAAAGAAGATTTAGCACCTATCCTTCTCAAACTATTCCAAAAAATAGAGGAAGATGGAATACTTCCCAACACATTCTATGAGGCCGACATCATCCTGATACCAAAACCAGACAAGGACAATACAAAGAAGGAAAACTACAGGCCAATATCGCTGATGAACATAGATGCAAAAATCCTCAACAAAATATTGGCAAACCGAATACAGCAATACATCAAAAAGATCATACACCACGATCAAGTGGGATTTATACCAGGGACACAGGGATGGTTCAACATCCGCAAATCAATCAACGTGATACACCACATTAACAAAATGAAGAATAAAAACCACATGATCATCTCAATCGATGCAGAGAAGGCATTTGACAAGATCCAGCATCCATTTATGATAAAAACTCTCAACAAAATGGGTATAGAAGGAAAGTACCTCAACATAATAAGAGCCACATATGACAAACCTACAGCAAACATCCTACTCAACGGGGAAAAACTGAAAGCCATTCCTTTGAGGACAGGAACAAGACAAGGGTGCCCACTCTCACCGCTCTTATTCAACATAGTACTGGAAGTTCTGGCCAGAGCAATTAGGCAAGAAAAAGGAATAAAAGGACTCCAAATAGGCAATGAAGAAGTGAAACTCTCACTATTTGCAGACGACATGATCCTATACATAGAAAACCCCAAAAATTCCATCGGAAAGCTACTAGAAACAATCAACAACTACAGTAAAGTGGCAGGGTATAAAATCAACTTACAAAAATCAATTGCATTTCTATACACTAACGATGAAAAAACAGAAAGAGAACTCAAAAAGACAATCCCATTTACAATTGCAACAAAGAGAATAAAATATCTGGGAATAAATTTAACCAAGGAGGTCAAAGACCTATACAATGAAAACTATAAGACACTATTGAAAGAAATCGAGGAGGACATAAAGAAATGGAAAAATATTCCATGCACATGGATTGGAAGAATAAATATAGTTAAAATGTCCATTCTACCTAAAGCAATCTACAGATTCAATGCAATCCCAATCAGAATCCCAATGTCATTCTTCACGGTAATAGAACAAAAACTACTGAAATTCGTATGGGGCAACAAAAGAGCCCGAATAGCTAAAGCAATTCTGAAAAAAAAGAACAAAGCTGGAGGCATCACAATCCCTGATTTCAAAATATACTATAAAGCTACAGTAATCAAAACAGCATGGTACTGGTACAAGAATAGACACACAGATCAATGGAACAGAATTGAAAGCCCAGAAATAAAACCACACACCTATGGACAGCTAATCTTCGACAAAGGAGCAAAGAACATACAATGGAGAGAGGGAAGTCTCTTCAATAAATGGTGCTGGGAAAATTGGACACCAACATGCAAAAGAATGAAAGTAGACCATCTCCTATCGCCATATACAAAAATCAATTCAAAATGGATCAAAGACCTGAAAGTGAGACCTGAAACTATAAAACTCCTGGAAGAAAATATAGGCAGTACACTAATTGCGATTGGACATAAAGGGATCCTTTCAGATTCCATGTCTACCCGGACAAGGGAAACAAAAGAAAAAATAAACAAGTGGGACCTCATCAGACTAAAGAGCTTCTACAAGGCAAATGAAACCAGGATCAAAATGAATAAACAACCCACCAGCTGGGAGAAAATATTCGCAAATCGTTTGTCCGACAAGGGATTAATCTCAGTAATATACAAAGATCTCATACAACTGAGCAACAAAAAAACAAACAACCCGATCAAAAAATGGGCAGAGGATATGAACAGACATTTTTCCAAGGAAGAGATACAGATGGCCAATAGACACATGAAAAGATGTTCAACATCACTAATCATCAGGGAAATGCAAATCAAAACTACACTGAGATATCACCTTACACCGGTTAGAATGGCTACAATCACCAAGACAAATAACAACAAATGCTAGAGAGGTTGTGGAGAAACGGGGACCCTCATTCACTGCTGGTGGGAATGCAAACTGGTGCAGCCTCTATGGAAAACAGTATGGAGAGTCCTCAAAAAATTAAAAATAGAAATACCGTATGATCCAGCAATACCACTCTTGGGCATCTACCCAATGGACATGAAATCAACCATCACAAGAGGCGTATGCACCCCTATGTTCATTGTAGCATTATTCACTATAGCCAAGAAGTGGAAGCAACCCAAGTGTCCCTCAACTGAAGATTGGTTAAAGAAGATGTGGTATATACATACAATGGAATACTACTCAGCCATAAGAAAAGACACAATTGTCCCATTTGCAACAACATGGAAGGACCTAGAGGGTATTATGTTAAGTGAAATAAGCCAGAGAGAAAAGGACAGACACTGCATGAACTCACTCATATATGGAATATAAGTGAACACACGGACAGAGAGAACTGATTGGTGGTTACCAAGGGGAAGGGGGGTGGGGGGGGCACAAGGGGTGAAGGGTTACATCCACAAGGTGACGGACAAAAATGTACAACTAAAACCCCACAGTGTTATAAACTAAGACATCAATAAAAAAAAAAAAAAAAGCAAAAGAAGTCCAAATACCTGTGAGCCCTCCCACCCCCACTCTACTCTGTGTAGCAATGTCAGAATTCAGCACACAAAGCAGAAGCTAGCAGTCCCAGGAACAGGGAGGACACTATGGCACCTACATTCCACTCCTCTCCCAAGGGCTATCTGGGCCACCACTGCCACTGAATGAGATTTTCCACAGTAAAGGCAAGGCTCAATGCTTTTTAATTTTTCTATGAGTAAAGACTCCTTTGACAATTGGATAAAAGCTATTTACCCTCTCCCCAGAAACATTATACTTGAAAAATAGTGTGTGCAATTTCAGGGGATTCATGGATTTCCTAGGAAACCTTAAGAACCGCTGTCTTAACTTGGTAGAATGCCTGTTCAAGAGAGATGAAAAATCTTAAAGAAAAAGAATAGCTCATTACTCTTCATAGTCAGGAGATGTATCACAGTTAAGACACATCTGAGGTGAAAGTGAAAGCTTCCCAACCCAGTTTGCATACTATTCACAGGTTGTTTGGAACTTCTCACCAGTGCAGGTAGTTAATTGAATAGCTCCAGTGGTCTTCAATATGCCAGCAGAATGATGAAAAGCACATTCCCACATACAACCAAGGAAGTTTCATGCCACATATATCAGCAGTAATGTGGGCAAGGACAGACTGCTCCATCACCGGCATATTGTTCAAATTCCATCCACTATCAAGATATTCCTAAAAATAAGGAGACAAAAAAAGTATAAAGGTGTAGCTATATCAAGTTAGAACTGTGATTGTTTCAAAAAGCTGGCTGGAAATAGTCTCCTCCAAAGTACAAAGGCTGAGGTGGGAGGAAGGGAGGAGAGGCCACTAGGCTGACTTCTTGGATGCCCACAGAATAGTTTTACCCAGTTTTGAGCTTCATAGAAATGGACTCAGATCGAATATACTTTTGAATCTGCCTTTTTTTTGTTTTGGTTTTTGGTGGAGGGCCTCTACAGGAGTATACACAGTATGAATCCATTTATATAAAGTTCAAAAATAGGCAAACTAATCTATGGTGTTACAAGTCAGATGGTGGTTGTTCTGAGATAGAGAAGGTAGTGAAGGAGAGAGGACAAAAGGGAAGCTTCTGCGGTACTGGTAATGTTCTATTTCTTGTTCCTGTGCTGATTACATGGGTGTATTCAGTACGTGAAAATTCATCAGCTGTACACATGAGATTACATACTTTTCTGTGTGTATGTTAGATTTCAAAAACGTTTACAAAAAAATCTCACTTCCTACTAGGATAGAAAAAAAAAAAACCTTCCTAGGAGCTTGCTAGTGTGGAAAATAATAAACTCATAAACACTAAAGTGCAAAGATAAATAGGTCTGGTCCCAATCTCTCAGATTTTTTTCAAGAGAAACCAAAGTTTTAGAATCTGAAGGCAAAGAGGGGTAAGTAATTTTCCCATATCATCATAATGCAGTGGCAAAATTAGGACTAGAATTCTGTAGGTTCTTTCTACTTTTCTTGAAATTGTTAAAAATCTGGTAATTAAGAATTTGCTGAAAATAATCATAAATCACTCCAAGCCAACCAAATAGAATTTCAACTAATAACTCAAGTTTGAAGCTACATATATTTTTTGCAGAAGGCTGCTATTAATCCAGTATTACGCCCTTTAGATCAAGGATACGTTGAAATAGCAGCTTTACATGCAGGTCTCCCCACTTCAAAATATAAGTGTCTCACAGCGAGAGCCTACCTCTTCCTCGGGTGAAAGTTTGATTTTCCCATCGCGGACAGGGAAGCCACTGCCAAATTCCTTTGAGGCGATATCAGCTCCATATTCCACTGTGACATCCTCTTCAATAGTGCTTACCAGTCGCCAAAATTCTTTCTCAACCAGTTCTGTGGGAACCATCTGGAAACAAAACAATGAGGAAGAGAAAAAAATGAATTTTCTCAGACATTCACAAAGTGCCGTGACCAATCTGACTAGATAAGCTAAGTGACAGGAATCACAGGATAGCACCCTGAGGAAACACTGTGCCCATGATGTTCCACAACTGATCGCAGGCAGTTCAGACATGAAAATGATTTTCCAAAAGGAATTCTATAAGAGTTAAGAATTGATTAGGAATTCACGTTTCTCTATCACCAACCTGGCCACTACTGTTAAAAGGAGTCAAGGGAAGCAAAATGCTGGCATGTAAGAACTGGGGATATTTTTTTGTTTCAAGGATGTGACACATAGCTTGGTTGACTACTCTACAGTAATAGCTGTGTTTGAATGATGCTTTAGTCTTTGAGATACGTTCAAACACATTACCTGAGTCCATCCTTTCACTCTATTCACTTGACCTGGCTGAGAGTAATGTAGACAACCATGATGAAAAAGACAGGGTGCAGAAAATGAACAAAAACAGCAATTACTTTGCAGCAGCATGCACTAACAACATAAAGAGCCACGAGATTGAGTGTCTACGATCTGTGGTTAATCTGATGCAAGTCCAGAGGCAGGTAACCTAAAAGCCTACCCTTCAAAGTCCTCACCTTTTAAGTAAAATAAACAGCCAATCACAAATAGAAGAGGTCATATGCACGTCACCAGGACCGGTTAAGCAAACATATGGGGAAATAATATAATGCATGAGGGGTCAAAAGGACTGAAAATTCAAATGGAGTATAACATGAATTTATAAGCCCATTAAACAAGCAAACATTTTAAGTAACTTAACAGCTAATACTGGTGATGTTAGGGAAAAACAGGTTCACTCATACATTGCTAGGGTCCCATAAATGATACAGCTATTATCTATTATTAACTATTATTGGGAAAAGAATGGACAAATACTCTCATCTGATCTCAGTAATCATCTCAAAAAAAGAATCCAACTAAAAAGATCTACACACATGAAGTGTTTGCTGTAGCACTTTGTTAATAGTAAGAAAAAACACAGCTTATGTATCCAGAATTATAGTGGAAAACCATTTCATTTTGATGTACTCATTTGATGGAATATTAAATGCTGAATGAAACATGCTTATGCCTCTACGTGAATAAAGGAGAATTTAAAATGAACTCATCCTAAAGTTTACAATACTAACTTATAACAATATATAAATGTGTTCCCAATTCACAATAGCACACTGATTGGCACCTAGTTTGAGTTGAAAGGATTGCTGGTGATTTTCTTTATTGGTATTGTTACTGTTGCCATACAATCTGTGTGGAAAAGCTTATCTTGAGAGAAATCAATTGAAAAATTAGAATGCATTTTAAACTATTATGGAATTTTAACACCACTAAAAAAATTAAAGGTTTCCTTGTGCATGACAATGACTATCAGAGATAAGCGCCAACTCAAATTTGCCTTCAGATACATCTTTCTCCAAAAGTTACTAAAATCCTAATTCAAAGCACTATTTATGTACATACATGGACTGGCATGTTGAAGTAATCAGATTTGAATGCATCTGCCATTTCCCCAAAAGTACGGAGGGTATAGTCCCTGGCTGCTTGTTCAAAGCCAAATGCTTCTTGTGGCTTACTACATTCCTGGCGGGGAGGTAAGAAAAAGAAAAAAAACATTTTTTACTTATTATATATACATATTCGTTTATATTTCATTTCTTTATATATGTGTATATATATAGCAGATTACTAAAATTACTTATGTGGTTTAATTGAGTTTGATTAAAATACCAAAATATTGATAGTGGTTATCCATGGATTGTGAAATCATTTATCTTTTAAGTTGTTCGGCGTTTCAGACCTCCTTCCTATTCAGGTCCAGCCCAGTTCCTTCGTGGGCCTTATATTTATCAATTAACAAATCTAAAACCCAAAGGCAAAGAAAAAATATTCTGAAGGGAATTTTCTAAGGCTACCCCTGCCATCAATTCTCACCTGAGCCAAACACTTAGGACACCTCCAGTCTCCCTTGGGAACATCATGGAGAGGCGGGATCAAGCAAAAGGTATGGTAACTATCATCACACCCATCACACAAGAGAAGCCGGTCCTCATCGTTGCCACTGCCGCATAAAAGGCAGACATACAGGTCCACCTGCAGCAATGATAATGGGTACAGAACAAAGGGACATGAGCTACTGTTTGATTTTGTGAAATTCTAAGAATGAAATGGATCTGAGGCATCATCTAGTCTCTCTACCTTGCTTCCAATGAAAATGCTTCACCTCTGTAAGGAATATTTTAAATAAAAATGCTTCACCTTCTGTAAGAAATATTTCATAATACCTCACGCATCCCCAACTCTAAAGTGTAATCCCCAAGCTTTCTCAATTGTGTGTTTTTTTTTTTTTTTTTGTGGGGAAGACCAGCCCTGAGCTAACATCTGTTGCCAATCCTCCCCTTTTTGCTGAGGAAGACTGGCCCTGGGCTAACATCCGTGCCCATCTTCCTCCACTTTATATGGGACGCCGCCACGACATGGCTGACAAGCAGTGCGTCGGCGGGCGCCCGGGATCCGAACTCGCAAACCCCGGGCTGCCAAGCGCGGACTAAACTGCTGCGCCACCGGGCGGCCCCTCAATTGTGTGTTTTAATTAAAGTTTGTTATTTAAATATCCAGCTTTCAGTAGTTTAGAAAGATAAGTCTTTAAGAAGAATAACACGTTAAGGTAATAAATTATCAGCCTAACCAAAAATAGAATTTATAAAGGAAAAATTCAACTTTGCCATGTTTAAAAGGAAAGAAAACTGTGTAAGTTAATTACCCATATTAAATTACCACTTTGTATTCTACCTAAAGAGTCATGGTTAAGAAGTTCCCCAAATATACAGTGATGAAAATAGTTATTACCTGTTATGGGCTGAATTGTGTTCCCCCAAAATTCATATCTTGAAGTCCTAACCCCTAGTACCTCAGAATGTGACTTGGAGAAAGGGTCTTTAAAGATGTAATTAATTAAAGTAAAATGAGGTTTTTAGGGTGTGCCCTAATTCAATATAACTGATGTCCTTACAAGAGGTAGAGATTAGGACACAGATATGGACAGATGTAAGCCATGTGAAGACACAGGGAGAAGCCATCTACAAGCCAAGGAGAGAGGCCTCAGGAAAAACTAACACAGTGGACACCTTGATCTCAGAGTTCCGGCCTCCAGAACTGTGAGAAAATAAACTTCTGTTCTTTAAGCCACTCAAGTCTGTGGTACTTGGTTATGGCAGCCCTAGCAAACCAATACATTACCCAATAAGAGAAAGCTAAGAATTCACCTAAACAGGGAATCTCACTTTTTCACAGTCTTTTCATTGTAGTAAATAAAAACTTGGGTTCTGCTAGCTTTTGATTGTAATTTTTGGGGTGATAGTGGGAAGGGGAGATGATATTTATGAAGAGAGCATTTAATTGGAATAGTTTCAAATTCCAAGATAAAAAGCACTGTTGTCAAGCTACTCACTGGGCTCTCAGAGGAGGAAAGAGAAGAAAAGCAACCAGATCCTCTCTAATACTCTCAAGCTTGACTTCAAATTTCCATGTGAGTAAATGGCTGCCCAGTCCTCCAAACTCTGCTGGGTCCTCATCTCCTACCTCCTACCCCCCAACTCCTTCTTTTTCCTTTCCTTTTCCTTCCTTGTTGGAAAGCTGGAAAGCATCAACTTGAATTCTGATCTAGCCTTCAAGCTCATCTGGAGGTGGGCTAGTGATTTATGAAAACTCTATATATGATCTAGGACACCATCATTCGGTGCTAAACTGAACGTACTCAAGAAAAACAGCTGTCAATGACCCTCAGATATTACTACTATCTTCATGATGCATTCATGTATTTCCTCAACTATAAACTGACTTGAAAAGGTCTTTTCATTGTCAGACACTCAGCTAGCAGTCCTAAGTAAGGAATGAAAGTATAAACTGGGGAGTTTCAACTCACAGCATTGGTAGTTTTTTTACATCGACTCTTGGGTTTTTCCTTTTCACTTTCTATAATATACTCTTTCTTCTCAATGGGTTCTTGCTTGATGTTGCTTTTCACTTCTTTCTCTGTAAGAGGCAATCCATGTTAGCTCTTTCTGTACTATGCTTTTCTCAGCTTCCTCCCTCACCTCATCACATCCCTCCCAAAGCACACACTGGACACAACTTTGTGTTTCTTTTCATTTTAGCAGAAGCAGCACCCAGTGTTACTACTATATTCAAGGGCTCAGTGATGATTACTTCGTGATAAAATGCAAACTCTCACACCATTTAAATTCCAACATGTGGGTACTTCTGGAGATGTTGCTCAGGTTTGTATGCTTTTAAAATAAGAGCGTAGACATAGTCTTCTTGAGACCAAAACTTAACATATATTGATGAAAGCAAGTTCCTCTTCATTTTGACTGTGAGAAACTGACAGTTCACCAAATTGCTCCTCCTCCACATTACAGATTAACCCTCCATGATCTAAGATTACTTACCTCTCCAACTTCCTGATTCCAAAGACTGATAATTTTGGCTAAAACACTGGCTATCAATTAATGAACTATCCTGTGGTAGGCATCAAGCTAAATGTTTTCCATAAATTATTTAATCTTCTGCAACAAATCCATTTCAAAGATAAGAAAAGTGACATTAAAAGAAGTCAAGAAATATCTCTAAGGTCACACAACTAGTTAGTGGTTGGGCCAGGATTCAGATACAGATCTGTATTTTTAAAAATCCATCTACTTTCCACCACATTGTGCTGCCTTTCCACTAACTCACCAATCACTAAGAAGAGCCAATTTTAATAACTTCTTAATTTGCATGTGCCTGCCTATATAGGATATAGGATATCTCTTAAGAGTCCCAAACCAGTGACTGACATCAAGCAATAGCCAGCAAGCAATTATCAACTAAAATTCAAATTCAGAAAGCATGTCTGCCTGCCACGCCTGAAATAAACCTATCAGACATTCAGTAAAAGGCACCCATGCTTTTCACAAATCACTTCTTTTCAATGAATGTGATTGAGCCAAATTTCAAAGTAGCAACTAGTGACAGTTGAGAAACTCAAAAGCATTTCTAATATGCATATATTCATCTGTTTACCTCTCCCACTGGTCATTTAACTATGAGAACAAGAACGTTAACATATTGCAATTTTACTTCTCAAGGCCCAACCCCGTGACTAGTATGTAACAGTTCCTAGAATGTTCTCTTAACAAATGAATAATTGTTTTTTACTTTTTATCGCTTATGTCTTCTATTTGTGGATAAACTTTCTTACCATTTTCACATTTTGGAGTTGGACAACCCATTCGACGTCTCAGGTTATGAGTTCTAGCTTCTGTTGTCTCTTCTGGTTCTATTTTAATATTCATGGCCTTTAAAAAAATTGTCATATATATGAATATTTCCTTTAAAAAGAAAGAAATCGTCTACAACGCAATTGGAATCTCAAGGTAACTATAATCTTATAAATCATCTCTATTAATAGGGCATTCAAAACATACTTCTTTCTCCCCTTAGAGGAGAGATCTTACCCTTAAAATTACTATTATTTAAGGGATGGATGAGAAATCTTAGAAGTTACAAAAGTATTCTCCACTTCGACACGTGAAAAGATAGAGAAAAGTCAAAGGATCAGGAACAAATTATGCGAAGTGTTACTACTCCAATTGGGAAAAGCTCTTATTTTCCTTCTAGAAGCTTCTCAGTTCTCATTTACTCACCTTATGCTGTATTCAGTCATCACTAAGCCAAATCTTAAAGTTATATAAATATTATAATTTCATTAGCCTATAAAGGTTTGCTGACTTCTAAAGTTTGCCAGTATTTAACAAAAACTCAGCTTCCACAATAATTTTCCATTAATTCTTTTAGTAAACCATTATTAAAAACTACTCTTCTAACATCACTAAATTATTAATGATTCCCTTTGTCATCGAGGGTATATAAGCCAGTCTCAGTTTCCACTGTTTCTTGCTTTTTCTTTTAAATAATGATACTGGTTCATATTCTTTTTTTTTTTGAAGATTCGCCCTGAGCTAACATCTGTTGCCAATCTTCCTTTTTTTTTCTTCTCCTTTTCCCCAAAGCCCCAGTGCATGGTTGTATATATGCCAGTTATATGTCCTTCTAGTTATTCTATGTGAGCCGCCGCCACAGCACGGCTACTGATAGATGAGAGGTGTGGTTCCATGCCTGGGAACCAAACCCGGGCTGCCAAAGTGGAGCGCACAAAACTTTAACCACTAGGCCATCAGGGCTGGCTCTTCCATTGTTTCTTGAAGTGCTAATACCTATTGGTAAAGCCAAACAATTTTTGTGGTCTGTAACACTTAAGTATTTGTGGAACTATACTTGATCATTTTTGCCTGTGTTCATGCATACATATTCAAGATGTCCACTGGTAACAGAGTTTCTTCCAAGGAGATATCAGCACCATTATATGTCATCAAGGCAAAGCTAGGCATCCACAGCATTAGGGCATGACTTACACATTTAAAGAACAAGATGTACCGAAACAAGAATTAATTCTTAGACTAATGAACTTTAAGCATGCTTATGGGCTTTCAAATAACCATATTTTCCTATTTTGAGGAAGTCTTAATTTAGAGAAATGGAGTCACTAAATTTTTTCATATCTCCAACTTACCTAAGTGAAAAACAATTCCCTTATTTATCCATTTCCTCAGAAAACAAAATGGATGATTTTTTTCATCCTCAACAATAATTACTAAATAACCACAGACTGATTTAGAAACCCAATTAATGCAATGAGGCTTCCCAGCTCTAAACTGTTCCTAATATATTAATCACTGACTCCTAATACTCACATGCCCATCAAGCAAGACAGGAACCCAGAACCTTCATGCCTCTGTATGGGAATAAGGTAACTGGGAAAAGACTCTTCTCCCTTTCTCAGGGGAAATCTCTCAGAGCAGAAAAATGTTAAAGCAAACTGTCCTTCTTATCAGTCTTTCACTCCTCCCGATCTTCCCTCAAGTTTTACTTTCATCTTATATATTCAACGCCCCCACCCCTATGCTGCCTATTTATTTTCTGTCTTAGCATAAATGTTTGCCATAGACTCCATATTCCTTTTTAGGAAGTCTGAGAAAAATAGGTTTCACTATCTTCTAACCTCTCTTTTAAAAAATTTTTTTCTTTTCAGCAAAAATCTCCCCAGCTTCACGTCTACTAGTCTTAATCCCCAATAAACACTGCTTAACTTCATGCAGGTAACAGACAAACCAAACACCATCACAATGAACATCTATTCTTCGTAAGGCTCTAACTGGTAACAATTGAGCAGCTGTCTGTCCAGACACCATAAACTTACAAAGAGTTCTTCAATTCCTTATACCCTTTGACAGGACAATTCTCCCAAGTGTAAAAAGCTAGACTATACGTAGCATCCCTCTGTGAGGTAAACATGGTTCAAAGCTCTGAAGAGTATACATGTACGAGAAATACAGTGTCCGACAGACATTTGTAACAGGGCTCGAGAATTCAGTCTGATCACCTCACCTCCGCTCTCATGCGTTTTGCTCGTCGGGCTGGGGGGCATGTTTCCAAGGGCTGCACAGACTGCCTCTGGGGAATATCATGGGGCTTGTACTCCTTGTCCTTTGTGTCTGTGGTCAGGTTTGGCTTCTGCAGACACTAGAAATAAAATACAGTTGTACTGATGAATTTCTCCCTTTTTTTAACCCTAGGGAATTTCACTAGATTTCTGTAAGGTATATTTTACAATTATTTATGTAGATACTTAACAGGTCCGCAAGTTTTAAAATCTAAATTAACACAAAGACATGTCTGCAGTTACCAATCTCTCTCTCTCACACACGTATAACAGCTTAAAAAGTTCTTTTAGCAGGTGAATGGTGCTGCTTCAATTCATTTTAATTGTTGATGTCATCAGATTACAACAGGCCACACAGCAGGCGCAAGGCACTCCCAATGAGCCTGCTGCAATTATCCCTGCTTGCAACTGTCAATTAATTGAAGGCCCAGATTGTTAAAGGCTCTTTATAAGTTCCCAAAATAACTTTCCATATTGAGCATATCTCATTTTTTTAAAAGTGTTCAGAGTACTAAAATAGGGAATATCACAGGTTTTCTAAATTTGACAATCCTGTAGCTTTAAACCTAACTAGCAATGTTCTAGTCTCAAAAGATATCATCTGAGGTGAGAAAAAAGTCATTTGACTACAGTATTCTCCCATTTACTTCAACATATTCCTACAAAGTCTAACTCACATGGCAAAGGTTAATAAGTAGCCCACAGCAATAACTTTGGTTCTGATCAGACAAGAGTCTCTTCTTGTCTGATTTTTCTTGTTAGTTTGATTCTAAGCTGGCTGAAAGAGGGTATTTAATGCCAATACAACAAAATAGAATGACAACAAAATATTACCACTTAATCTGATAGAAACTTCAAGGAAGTACTCCTTTCTCAGAAGAGGACACATAAACATCACGAGAAGCATCTTTAAAAGCAGGTTCCAAAATGTAATACTTAGAGTATATTATATCATCTATACTTGGAATAAGATACACTGAAATAATAACCTCCTAGAACTCTTGGCTCTTGGGCACCATTACTACCAGACTGTCTCACTAACAAGACTGGCTCCTTCCTCCTAACATTTGAAGCAAGAATCCAGAGAATGGGAGAAGGAAAAAAGAAAATACAGAACAACCATCTAATAAAATCTACTTCTAACATTAAGAAATGATATACTATAAAAATACTTCACAAGTTAATGAATCTACCACTGGTACAACTTATAAATATTAAATATTCTACTCATTCTAATTAAACCTATACATTGATTTGATCTGGAAATGTTAACTAAATTAGTATGGAATATCACCCTCCATTCTATAACAAGTCCTCAATTGAGCATTTAGAGTATGTTCAATGAGAGCATGCAGATGGGAACAAAACCTGCCCATCATCTAAATTAACCTCTTCTATGTATTGCATGAACTTTCTATTTGAGACCTAAAAGTACGTGATTGTGGAGACACAAATTGAATTGAATGACAAATTTTATTAAGTGGATAGTCAGAAATGCAGATATTATATATTTGGTCCCTATTTCCCACTAGCCTAAATGATTCCATAATCTATGGTCTACTTGGTTCCATAAGGACTTAAGACACCTAAGGTAAAATCAAGTGCAGAAGCTTTTTAGAATACATATGAAGAGCTTTATTATTTTTTTAAAACCTCAATTCAAAACACAAACCTGATGTGTTCGTTCTGTATCTAATGCTATCACATACAGACTCTTTAATTTTAGCCTTTATTTGAGAAACTGGGTTGCTTTCAAGTTTTGGCAATTATGAACAATAAAGCTGCTGTAAACATCCATATGCAGGTTTTTGCGTGGACATAAGTTTTCAACTCCTTTGGGTAAATACCAAGGAACGTGACTGCTGGATAGTATGGTCAGAGTATGTTTAGTTTTCTAAGAAACCACCGAACTGTCTTTCAAAGTGGCTGTACCATTTTGCTTCCAACCAGCAATGGAAAGAGTTCCTGTTGCTCCACATCCTCACCAGCATTTGGTTTTGTCAGTGTTCTGGATTTGGGCCATTCTAATAGGTGTGTAGTGGTATCTCGTTGCTATTTTCCATTCTTTTTTAAAATATATATATTCAGATTCTCCTTTCCTCTAAGAATTATTTTCAAAAATAAGAAACGGGCATAAAAATTTATGTACAAAGAATGCCCATCATAGTATTATAATATAAAAAAAAAAAAAACTGGAGCCAACCTAAACATTTAGCAATAAGAGAAATCAAATCAAGGTCTGGCAACGAAAATGGAATGCCATGGAGTCATTAAAAAGTCTATCTTCAAAAATATTCAATGACAAAGCAAATGCTTGTGTATGTTAAGTAGAAAAAAAGCAGGATACAATACTGTATATGAAGAATACATTCCCAATTTGTGTTTATATGCATAAAGATAGCCTTGAAAGGAAAGACAAGTGAAAGGATTAGGAATGATTTTATTTTCATCATACTTTCCTTTGTTTTTAAACTTCCTAAAAATTAATAGGGATTAGTGCCTAGAACATACTTGGCACACAGGAGGCCCCTGAACAGATATTTGTCTGTGCTGTAGATATAACATTTATAAAGGGTTATCTTTATAAATATCTATTACTTTCAGACTCTTTATAAATGCTTATGTGCTTTTCAACTATGACACTAAACTGCCTCTCTGATGACATGGATGAGATGTTTCTAAAATGTTGCAAGCCATAAAGCAGGTAGATTCTCTCTTTCCCCTTATTCACTGTAACTTCCACCTAGAGAAAAGAAGGTTAATAAGGAGAAAATCTATTGTGAGCAACTGTATCTCTAGATCTGTTTGTGAAACAGAGGCATAAAGGTTCCACATACAATGTTCTAAACAATTTCATCCACGGGTTTGTTAAACACACAACAAACATTTGGGAAAAAAAAAAATTCAGGGCCAGCCCAGTGGCATGGTGGTTAAGTTTGGCGTGCTCTGCTTCGGCAGCCCGGGTTCACGGGTTTGGATCACGGGCATGGACCTACACCACTCATCAAGCCATGCTGTGGCAGTGACCCACATACAAAATGGAGGAAGACTGGCAACAGGTATTAGCTCATGGCCAATTTTCCTCACCAAAAAGAAACCCAAAAAAACAAAAGGCCTCAACAACTTTCTGAATATTAGATTGGTTATATTCTTCTAGACTGAAAAGAAGGCTCACCTGGAATCAAGAAGGGAGAGAGGGAAGAAAAACACAATGCTACAAATATCTACAGTATTTAAGCATTACAGATGGTATGTCTATAGTATTAAGACAGAGTTTTGATTAGTAGTTTACCCTCTGAAACTATGTTATTATCTTCCTACCTGTCTGTCGCACAGTAACAATTCTTAAAATTATAGGGCCCACTGCTCTAGTCTTAGAGTAACTCAGAAGGTGTAAACGAAGTATTACATTCTTCTTTCTACCAGAGTCTTGAAATATGTGGAAGGTTTTCATAATATTGTTTTACTTTGATCAAAAGGTTTTATATGAATAATTTATCTCAATACCATCGTTGTAAAGAAATAAACATGGCTACATAGGAACTACTAGAAAAGGGATCCCACAGCTTTCCAGCATTATTAAGTCCCCTAATCTTTACCAATAACAATATTCTATCTGAAAATCTCCTTGGAGATCTCAGCTGGCAAGAGAACAGGAAGCCAAGTTGTTTCACATCTTGTACCTTCATGTGACAACCAGAAATAAACTTTAAGTAGCAAATGAATGCAAAAGCTCCATAATAAGTAGATAATAACCAACTCCTTGTTCTAAGGAAGAAACATCTATAGTGAAGTTAATACAGATTTTAGCTTTTGACAGCAAAAGGATATTTCCTCTACAATCTCATTCATTCCAAAAACAAACTTCTAAGTATGGCTGCTCTCAAAAAGAACAACCAAAACATTAGAGGAAAACTTCACAAAACAAAGTCCTCTAAACAATGTCTTCCACACAGATCAAGGCCTTTTCATTCCCCCTAAAAGACAATGTACCAAAAAGCAGTGAAATAAAACAGGTTAAGGCTAGTCCCAATACTCACCCTCAAACTGTCTCCAGACAGGAATAAGTTGTAGGGGTTGAGGATTCGCTCATAATGCCCTCTGATATGGGAGCCCACAGCTTTGCCAGGAGCAAACCCCATCTTGGTGGCAATTTTGGTCCATTTTCTATCCTTGCAAACCACTGCAAATCCACCTTCTTCTGCAACTAACTGTGAAAATGGCAAAAGAAATTAGAAACACCTATGTGGAAATCAGTTCTAACTCCCTCATGCCTAGGTACAACTCCAAGAACACAATGTTCTTGGCTATAAGTAATCTTTTAAAAATACATTTTCTGAGTCAAAAGAAAATACATATGCACTATTAATTTTACGCTAGAAAATTAAAATATCACTTGTGACAGCATAAATATTTTCTACCCACCAAAAGCTACTTTTCAGTTCCCCAAAGCAGTCAAGATTTTCTAGGAGGAAGAACAAGATTAACAATTAAATCTCTAATAAAAAAGGGTCCTGGTACTTAGTCCAACTCAGTGACCCCTAAAAATCTCCATCAGATAAGGAGTAGGCAGGATGGCAGCACGTTTGGTGGGAAGTATGTAGGCTGCAGACTGACGTGAACTTGAAGTTAAGGTACTGAGTTATGACTCAGCCTTTTTAGCTTGGTCAATTTTCTCCCTGAGCCTCAGTTGTCAGACTACTGTTAAGTTTTAAAAAAAGGACAAAAAAAGAAAGAAGTGGCAACAAAACATTTCACAAGATGAGGCTTTCAGACCTGACAAGTAGAACCTGATCAATCCCTAGACTGAATGAAGAATCTCATTTTACATATTTCAAACAGTAAGTTTCTTTTTAAGGCAAAGAAGATCAAATTCTTGCTGTCAGAAGGATTATTAAATAGGAGAGATGGGCATTAGCCTTTACCTTATTAAGTTGAAATAAGTCCAAGATCTTCCTCTCCACATGTGGAATTTTCAGAGTACTTCCCTGTAACTCCCAGTACTTTGCAATCTGGTCCAAGAAATTCAATTTTACACGTGTTTGGGCCTAAATGACAAAGAACTGAGTTTTAATCTTAATCTAGCTTATTTCAGAGTTCTTGCCTACTACCTACCTGTGCATGTGGTATTTTCATTCTCAGAATATTTAAGTGCACTACCACTTTCAAATTCAATAGAGAAACTGCCAAAAATATACAAAATAAAACTGGTTAAGTAATTATACATTATCTCAGCAAGAATTTAATTTAGCCCCTACCATGTGCCAGGCAAGGAGTTAAACACTCAGTATGCCTCCCATAACAATAAGTAGGAGCTCTGAAAGGTGCTTCGTTTAAGGAGTACTATGAGCACAACTTTATGTTATTGGTTAAAACTACATGACAAGTAAGCTTCTATGCCTCCCTTGGTCTTTTTTCATTTTAGGTATTTTAAAGGCCTGTGCTTTCCAAGTACAAATTTTCTTATTTGCTGAATCACAAATATAAAAACAGATTTATAATAGTGATTCTATACTAATTTTATTAAGTCCTGATAACAAAAAGATAACAGAAAAACAGGGAAACTTTCTTATAGGTTATTCTTTTAACAGATTACTTCTGTCATCTACAAGTCATTTAAAAAATTTTTTTGTCATTTTTCTTTCCCCTCCTTGTAAAACGTAAGTCAGACAGTTTTAGTTTTATCTTGCATAAGACGAAAATTGAGATCAGTGTCCAGATGTTCCCAACCACATTCCAAGACCTCAAAGTTAGTACCCATCTCCTATCTTTCAAGCTCAACTTGAAAATACACTGAAACGCTGGAAAATACATACACTAGATGCTACTACCAATGTCCACAGAATTCCAGGGGATGTATGCGCCACTTAAGAATGTTTGTTTTAGTACAGAAAAACAAAATATGCTTCAATACGAAAATCAGATTAGCAGAACATTAATGTAAACAACCTACCTCTCTGTTATCAATACCCAAGCCTTATTCACCCTACACTCAAGGATTTCAGTAGTATAAAGACTGAAGAAACATTACCTCTTTTCTAGAGAATCCCCTGTATTCCTCACTCCTCCTTGGGAAATTAAAGTGTATTATTAAATCTAAGTAAAGATATATATTTGGAAGAAAATTAAATCTGGAGAATCTTTTCCATTAGATGGCTCTCAAAGTACATGTCTTTCAAAACCTAAATTCTAGTGGTTGTCACCTAAAATTTAGAAGGATTTAAATGAATTAATTGGCCAAACAGGACTGACAAAAATTAGTGTTTTTAATGAAATCTGGTTTGCTGCAAAGGAGCAACTTATTGACATTTGTTTTACCACGATTATCACTTACTGGCTATATTTCAGCTTCCCTACAACCACTAGATTTGTGACAAAGCCTCTTCAAAGTACCATGTAGAATACAAGCTATCAGAACAGTAGCTAAGACATTACCTCCAATTCATTCAGCCTCTGGATACGTGGAGTAAAATGAAGTTTGTCAACATCACATGCAAATGGTGGCTGCCAATCCTAGGGTAGAAGCAAAGACTTTTATTAGAAGAATTTATAATTCTGACAGCTAAAAAATGGTTTTACAGTTAAAACCCCAGCTAAGTAAAGCATGTGTCATCCCTAACCAGTCAAACAAAACAGAACATAGGGTAGCAGTTTCTCAACTTTTTATCTACCAGAACAGCAGAATATGTATGACTACCCTTGGCCAAATAAATGGTACATCCTGCACACACCCTCAACTCACACCCTTCCAACTGAGCAATGTCACTGAGCCTCAAGCTCTGTTTAAAAATCAATAATTTGGGCGAAAGAGACTTTGACTCCTCTATTCCATAGAAATATCTCTCTTTTTACAAAATAGCTATATGTATTAATGTCAAGTTTTCTATTAACTATATGTTTACATATGTAACCTTCTGGTTACATTAACTTTTATTATAAAATTAAGGATAAGTTCTTCTGTGGAGGGAAAACAAAAAAATTGACATCGAATACCAATTTAAAAAATCATCCTTAACATATCTACTGATACGGGTATCCCTCACTTTTTGAAAATTGCCTTTATGCAACTTCGCTTTTATGAAAGACCTACATTTGCACCTGTTTTCACTAACTGAAAGAAATCCAAAGAGAGTGACATGAGAATCATGGCAGAGTGAGCTGTTCCCTTTGTGTCGCCCCTCTAAGTTACAACTAAATGGACATTCATTAACCAGCAGAGGATTACCGGCACAGCACAAAGGGCCATCTAAGAGATCCACACAGCTGCACATCTGAAGGTGGGTGGACAGGATCCCAGGGAGACAGTAGAACTAGGTGTACACATCCCTCCCCCTTGCCAACAGCAGCAATCTACGGCTGGTGTGGCTGTAAGAGGAGGCAGGGGCAGCCTGGCCCACACGAATGCTTTTGGAGTTGCAGCCTTGCCCATGGGAGAGCCCACTGTGCCGCAGAGGTCCCACAGGTAGGAATACTCCCCTGGCACAGCTCAGCCCCTGCGAAGGAGGCCCCATCAAGCACAGCAGCTCAGCCAAGCCACCCGCAAGCACAGAGCCGTGTGAAGAAAGCACCCCTCCCCTCCAGTGCACCAGCTCGGTCAGTCATCTGTCAAACGCAGTGGTCAGGCACCAGAGCAACCTGCCTGAGCATGCGTGCATGAACTGCCAAGTGGCTGGGGCCAGAGCACAAACGCAGAGCAGCCCTACTGGCACAACTTCCAGCAGACAGGGTGGGATCAGAAAACACAGCTCCTGCCTCAGCCATGAGTGGCTGGTGGAATGTGTGAACTGATACTACCACAAATGCACCAGCAAAGGATCACTTCATCAAACACCATGAAGAACTACAGTAACACTTCAGGGCAGAAGGAAAGTGAGAAGTTGCCAGAAACCCATCCTGAACTCACAGAAATTTACGATCTAAATGACAGCAAATTCAAAATAGTCATCATAAAGAAACTCAACAAGTTCCAAGAAAACTCAGAAACACAGTTCAATGAGCTTAGGAATAAAATTAATGAGCAGAAGGAATACTTTATCAAAGAGATTGAAACTCTAAAAAAAAAACAAACAAAAAAAGGAAATTCTAAGGTGAACCCAATTAATGAGGTAAAAAATCATCTAGAATCCATAACAAAAATAGAGCTGATGTTATGGAGGACAGAATTAGTGATTTAGAGGATAGAAATCTAGAAATCCTTCAGGGGGAGGAGGAGAAAGAAGATGTTAAAAAAATGGAGAAATTATTTGAGAAATATCCAACTCAATTAGGAAAAGCAACATAAGGATTATAGGTATTCCAGAGGGAAAAGAGAGGGAGAAAGGAAAAGAGAGCTTGTTCAAAGAAATAGCTGAGAACTTCCCAAACCTGGGGAGGTAACTGGACTTACAAGGACATGAAGCCAATAGAACTTCTAATCACATCAAGGCAAAAAGATGATCTCCAAGGCATATAATATTAAAAGTGGCAAAAGTTGACAAAAAAGAAAAAAATATTTAGGGCAGCAAGGCAGAAGAAAATAACCTACAAAGGAACCCCTATCAGGCTTTCGGCGGATTTCTCAGCAAAAAACTTACAGGCTTGGAGAGAATGGAATGATATATTTAAAAAATTGAAAGACAAAAATTTTCAGCCAAGAATACTCCATCCAGTGAAACTATCCATCAGATACAATGGAGAAATAAAAGCTTTTCCAGATAAACAAAACCTGAGGAAGTTCATCACCACTAGGCCTGCCTTAGAAGAAACACTGAAAGAAGCCCTTTCATCCGAAACTAAAAAGCAAAGGTTTACAAAACCTTGAGCAAGGAGATAAACTGACAGAATCAGAAAATTGCAGCTCTATATCAGAATACGTTAGTAAACAATTCAATTATAACATAAAAGACAAAGGGAAGGAAAGCATAAAAAATAACTATAAACACTTCAATTTAGTCACAAACAACACCAAGAGAACAATTTGTGACAGCAATAACTCAGAAGGGGAAGAGGAAAGGGATGGAACCTGCTTAAGCTAATGGAGAAAAGAGGCTACCAGAAAATAGACTATCTCATCAATGAGATCTCTTATACAAACCTCATGGTAACCACTAAACAAAAAAATCAGAGCAAAGTCACAAATCATAAATAAAGAGAAAATTGAGAAAACCACCAAACTGAAATGGCAGTCAGAAATACAAGGGAAAAGAAACAATGGAAATATAGAACAACTGGAAACCAAGAGATAAAATGGCAGTATTAAGCCCTCATATATCAATAATTGCTCTAAATGTAAATGGACTGAATTATCCAATCAAAAGACACAGAGTGGTGGAATAGATTAAAAAGCAAGACCCAACAATATGCTGCCTCCAGGAAACACACCTCAGCTCTAAAGACAAACATAGGATCAGAGTGAAGGGATGAAGACAGTACTCAAAGTAAATGGCAAGCAAAAGAAAGCAGGTGTTACCATACTTATATCTGACAAAACAGATTTCAAGATAAAAAAGAAAATGATAAGAAAAGACACAATTGTCCCATTTGCAACAACATGGAAGGACCTAGAGGGTATTATGTTAAGTGAAATAAGCCAGAGAGAGAAGGACAGACACTGCATGAACTCACTCATATATGGAATATAAGTGAACACACGGACAGAGAGAACTGATTGGTGGTTACCAAGGGGAAGGGGGGTGGGGGGGGCACAAGGGGTGAAGGGTTACATCCACAAGGTGACGGACAAACAAAAATGTACAACTAAAACCCCACAGTGTTATAAACTAAGACATCAATAAAATAAATAAATAAATAAAAAAGAAAAAGAAAATGAGAGACAAAGAGGGGCAGTAAATAATGATAAAAGGGACATCCCACTTATGACTATATATGCACCTAACACAGGAGTACCAAAGTATATAAAGCAACTATTAACAGACCTAAAGGGAGAAATTGACAGCAACACAATAAGAGTAGGGGACCTCAACACCCCACTTAAATTAATGGATAGATCACCCAGACAGAAAGTCAACAAGGAAACAGTGGCCTTAAATGAAATACTAGATCAGATGCACTTAATAGATATAGAGAGAACATTCCATCTAAAACAGCAGAATACACATTCTTTTCAAGTACACATGGGACATTCTCAAAGACAGACCATATGCTGGAAAACAAAGCAAGCCTCAATAAATTTAACAAGACTAAAATCATATCAAGCATCTTTTCTGACCACAATGCTAAGAAATAGATATCAACTACAAGAAAAAGGCTGGGAAAGTCACAAATATACGGAGACTAAACAACATGCTACTGCACAACAATTGGATCAATGAAGAAATCAAAAAATACCTGGAGATAAATGAAAATGAAAACACAACACACCAACTGTTATGGATGCAGCAAAAGTGGTGCCAAGAGGGAAATTTATAGCAATACAGGCCCACCTCAACAAAGAAGAAAAACCACAAATAAGTAATCTTAAACTACACCTAACAGAACTAGAAAAAGAAGAACAAACAGAAAACAGTCAAGAAGATCAATGAAAGTTAAGAGCTGGTTGTTTCAGAAAATTAAAAAATGGACAATCCCTTAGCAAGACTCACTAAGAATAAAAGAGAAGGCTCAAATAAATAAAACTAAAAATGAAACAGAAGTTACAATGAATACCACGCAAATCCAAAGGATTATAAAAGAATACTATGGAAAACTATATGCCAACAAATTGGACAACTAGAAGAAACAGATAAATTCTTAGACTCATACAACTTCCCAAAACTGAACCAAGAAGAAAAAGAGAATCTGAATAGACCAATCACAAGTAAAGAGATTGACAGAGTAATCAAAACCCTCCCCAAACCATAAGTCCAGGGCCAGATGGCCTCCCCAGAGAATTCTACCAAACATTCAAAGACTTCATACCTATCCTTCTCAAATGATTCCAAAATATTAAAGACGACGGAATGCTTCCTAACTCATTCTATGAGGTCAACATTACCCTGATACCAAAACCAAACAAGGACAACATAAAGAAAGAAAATTACAGGCCAATATTGCTGAAGAACATACATGCAAGAATACTCAACAAAATATTGGCAAAACAGAATACAGCAATATATTAAAAGGATCATACACCATGATCAAGTGGGATTTATACCAAGGATGCAGGGATGGTTCAACATCAGCAAATCAATCAATGTGGTGTATTTTCGTATTCACAAAATGAAGAATGAAAATCCCATGATCATCTAGAGGCAGAGAAAGCATCTGACAAGATCCAACATCCATTTATGATAAAAACTCTCAATAAAATGGGTATAGAAGAAAAGTACCTCAACATAATAAAAGGGCCATATACAACACACCCACAGGCAACATCATCCTTAACGGTGAAAAACTGAAAGCCATCCCTCTGAGAACAGGAACAAAACAAGGGTGCCCACTCTTGCCACTCCTATTCAACAGAGTACTGGAGGTTTTGGCCAGAGCAATTAGGCAAAAAAAAAGAAATACAAGGTATCCAAATTGGCTGTTTCCAGATGACATGATTCTATATATAGAAAATCCTAAGGAATCCACCAGAAGCCTATCAGAAATAATCAACAACTACATCAAAGTTGCAGGCTACAAAATCAACTTACAAAAATCAGTTGCATTTCTACACACTGATAACAAACTAGGAGAAAGAAAACTCAAGAACATAATCCCAGAAAAAAGAATAAAAGGACTCCAAACAGGCATTGAAGAAGTGAAACTCTCACTATTTGCAGACGACATGATCTTATACATAGAAAACCCAAAAAAATCCATTGGAAAACTACAAGAAACAATCAACAACTACAGCAAAGTGACAGGGTATAAAATCAACTTACAAAAATCAGTTGCATTTCTATACACTAATGATGAACTAACATAAACAGAACTTAAAAAGATAATCCCGTTTACAATTGCAACAAAAAGAATAAAATATCTGGGAATAAATTCAACCAAGGAAGGTGAAAGACCTATACAATGAAAACTATAAGACATTATTGAAAGAAATTGATGAAGACATAAAGAAATGGAAAAATATTCCATGCACATGGGTTGGAAGAATAAACATAGTTAAAATGTCCATACTACCCAAAGCAATCTACAGATTCAGTCCAATCCCAATCAGAATCCCAACGACATTCTTCATGGAAACAGAACAAAAAAATACTGAAGTTCATATGGGGCAACAAAAGACCCTGAATAGCTAAAGCAATCCTGAAAAAAAAGAACAAAGCTGGAGGCATCACAATTCCTGATTTCAAAATATACTATATAGAGCTATAGTAATCAAAACAGCATGGTACTGGGGGCCGCCTGGTGGCGCAGCGGTTTAGTCCGCGCTTGGCGGCCCGGGGTTCGCGGGTTCAGATCCCGGGCGCATGCCTACGCACTGCTTGTCAGCCATGCCGTGGCGGCGTCCCATATAAAGTAGAGGAAGATGGGCACGGATGTTAGCCCAGAGCCAGTCTTCCTCACACACACACCAAAAAAAAGTTAAAAAAACAGCATGGTACTGGTACAAAGATAGACACACAGATCAATGGAACAGAATTGAAAGCCCAGAAATAAAACCACACACCTATGGACAGCTAATCTTCGACAAAGGAGCAAAGAACATACAATGGAGAAAGGAAAGTCTCTTCAATAAATGGTGCTGGGAAAATTGGACAGCCACATGCAAAAGAATGAAAGTAGACCATCTTCTATCACCATACACAAAAATCAACTCAAAATGGATTAAGGACCTGAAAGTGAGACCTGAAACTATAAAACTCCTGGAACAAAATACAGGCAGTACACTAACTGACATCACTCATAAAGGGATCCTTTCAGATTCCATGTCTACTCGGACAAGGGAAACAAAAGGAAAAATAAACAAGTGGGACTTCATCAGACTACAGAGCTTCTACAAGGCAAATGAAACTAGGATCAAATGAATAGACAACCCACCAGCAGGGAGAAAATATTCGCAAACTGTTTATCCGACAAGGATTAATCTCTGCAATATATAAAGAATTCACATAACTGAGCAACAAAAAAACAAATAACCAGATCAAAAAATGGGCAGAGGATATGAACAGACATTTTTCCAAGGAAGATATACAGATGGCCAATAGACACATGAAAAGGTGTTCAACATCACTAATCATTAGGGAAATGCAAATCAAAACTACGCTAAGATATCACCTTACACCGTCAGAATGGCTATAATCACCAAGACCCAAAACAACAAATATTGGAGAGGTTGTGGAGAAACGGGAACCCTCATTCACTGCTGGTGGGAATGCAAACTGGTGCAGCCTCTATGGAAAACAGTATGGAGATCCCTCAAAAAATTAAAAAGAGAAATACCTTATGATCCATCAATCCCACTCTTGGGCATCTACCCAACGGACATGAAATCAATCATCCCAAGAGGCTTATGCACCCCTATGTTCAATTGCAGCATTATTCACTATAGCCAAGAAGTGGAAGCAACCCAAGTGTCCCTCAACTGATGATTGGATAAAGAAGATGTGGTATATATACACAATGGAATACTACTCAGTCATAAGAAAAGACAGAATTGTCTCATTTGCAACAACATGGATGGACCTAGAGGGTATTATGTTAAGTGAAATTAGCCAGAGAGAGCAGGACAAACACCGCATGATTTCACTCATATGTGGAATATAAACGAACACAGGGACAGAGACAACTGGTTGGTGGTTACCAAGGGGAAGGGGGGTGGGGGTGGGCACAAGGGGTGAAGGGATGCATCCACATGGTGACAGACAAAAAATAATGTACAGCTAAAACCCCACAATGTTATAAACTATTAAGACATCAATAAAAATGAAAATTGAAAAATACACAGAAGCTTACTATTGGGGGGTGGGGGGAGGGAAGAAACCCAAAGAGGATTTTTACTTTTACAAAGGAAAAAAAAAGCAAAAACAGCATTCAGCATTTGTTTTGCAGGGAGCATTACAGCGAGTGGCACCGCCAAGCTCCTTCCCCAGGAACACTCAGCATCTCAGCATCCAGCTGCCATAACTCTGAGCTGTGTCTGTGAGCATCTGTGCTTCATCTCAATTTATTTTGTGCATCTGTTAGCAAGATGTGTCCTAAGGTTAACTGCTTCTTCGTTTTAAGCCATTTAGACTTACGAAAGGTTTCATTGGAACACATGCTCTACTTTAAGATAGTGAGGGAAACCTATATAGGTTCTTAGAAGAACTGCTCTCGTGAGGAAATAGACAAGAAAAGCATATATGAATTGTTACGGAAAAGTGAAGGAAACTGGAAACAAATGTTCACAATAAGGGGATAGTAAAGGTATAAAAAGTATGCTGTGTTAATGCGTGTGCAGTTTCAGTTTGGAACAATGAGAAAGTTCTGGAGATGGGTAGTGATGATGGCTGGACAACACCGTGAATGTACTGAATGTCACTGAATTGCACCCTTAAAATGGTTACAATAGTAAATTTTGTGTTATGTATATTTTAATATTTTAACACAATCAAAAGAACAAAAAAGGACCAATTTATGCTGTGGTATAGCTCTATTTTTGACACTGAAAGACTTTTCTTAACACAGGCTATGCAAGAGAAAAATAAAACATTGGAACAATATACAGCGAAAAGGCGAACAGTGGTTGTCTTTGGTGGTAGATTATAGGTGATTTTCTTTTGCTTCCTTATCTATTTTAAATACAATCTGAAATATATTAACTACATCAATCTATTAAATAATAAATAATTTCAGTTTAAGAGAAAAAGTTAATACAAGGAAGTTCATAGGCTTTTTACCCAATTTCATACCCAGAAGTTTCTTCTAAGAAAACAATTCACCCAGAGTCAACAAAATACATGCAGGAAATTACAGTATTACATTAAGAAAATATGATTATTATGGTATTACAGTAATACTGAATATTATACAGCATTTAAAAATGCTAGGATTTACAAAGAGCTCATACCAATAAATGAGAAAAAAGACTAACAATTTACAGAAAAATGGGCAAATTGTACTAATAGCGGAAAAAATGGCCAATCATAAAAAAAACTGGTGTCCAACATCACTCAAAAATTCAAGAAATATACAAGATCTCCTTGTTTTTACCTACCAGATTAGCAAAGATTAAATATATATGTACCATCAGTATTAGCAATATGTGAGGAAATGTGCACCTGATGGTAGATTAGTACACCGTGTCTGGAGGACAATTAGAAAGCATCGTATTTTAAAGGCCCACTGACCCAGCAATCCTCTGATAGGAATTTACAAATACTTATTACCACTCACAACACCAAGATACAGACACAAGGAAATTCACTGCAGAATTGTTTTAACTTAAAACCTTAATATCCATCAGTGTGGAATAAGCTAAATAAATGTTGGTACATCTGTAAATAACAATAAAATACTCTGCAGCTGTAATAAAGGAAAAAAAGTTCTAGATGCTCTAAATATGGAAGGATAGCCAAGACTGGATGACTAAAAAAACCAAAACATGTAAAGTTGTGTTAACAGTATTACACACATATAAATTTTAAAGACTACTGTAATAGGAAGGGGGAAAGAGGGTTTTTTTTGTTTTTTTTTTTTGGTGAGGAAGACCAGCCCTGCGCTAACATCCGTCGCTAATCCTCCTCTTTTTGCTGAGGAAGACCGGCCCTGGGCTAACATCCGTGCCCATCTTCCTCCACTTTATATGGGACGCCGCCACGGCACGGCTGACAGGCAGTGCGTCGGTGGGCGCCCGGGATCCGAACCAGCGAACCCCGGGCTGCCAAGCGCGGACTAAACCGCTGTGCCACCGGGCCGGCCCCGAAAGAGGTGTTTTTTAATTTTAAATCTATTGATTGTTTTTAGTTTAAAAGTAAAAGGAAGTTTTGTTTTAGTGATAGTGAGATAAGTATAACCGTCCACCAGCAATACCTATTAAAATATTATGTTAAAAAGTACATTATTTTTTATCACAATTAAAAAGAAAAAAGCAGATTACAAATTGGTACAAAGCTATTTTCTACCACACCAAAAAGAAGAAAAAAAACGGCAATTTTTAAGAAGGCAATTACAAATAAGGCCTTCATACCGCATCTTCAACAAAGACTAAGGCTAATGTTTAAAACATCAATTAAAGACATACTGTACTTTGTTAATAAACTTAAAAATACTACTTATTCCATACTGGGTCAAAAAGAAGAAAGTAATTTGTTTTTTGTTTAACTTGATAACTAAAGAAAGCAAAGTGCGCAGAATACAACGTAGTAGAAGGAAATCGCATTGCTTCTTAATACTCTATGGCAGGCTAACAGAAGACTTTATATTGCTCAGAGCTTTGCTCTCTAATACTTTATGAAAGCTGTCGGCTTTCTGAAATGAATTGATCAGGGCTGAAGCTTAGACCAAAAAATATCAAAGATAATGTGTTAGAATATGCAAGTAAATGATTAACATACTGTCCAAATGGCCTGAAAGTTTTATAAACTAAGACTTACGGATAACATATAATGATATTCCCTGATTAATCAAATATGCCTTCTAATCCCAAAACACAATGATACAGAAATTAATTTCATCTTAAGTCTGTATACTAAAGTTTTTAAGTTAAGATGAGCTGTGCCTATGTATGTGTGTGTGTGTATTATATAATTTATGCTTATTTTAGCCTGAAGCTTTTTCAAATAAAACTGAATCCTAAAAATGAAGCAACAAGAGGAAAACAGTACTACATAACTGTCACCAAGGAAACACACAGGGGTATGCTTAAAACTAAAAAAATAGTTTCAGATCTTGCCTTCATAAAACACAGGTCACTACAAACTTTGTCTTCTCTTCTGGCTACAAAGAATGAAAGAAAACGGATAAATGTCATCCAGTTTTGAGATTTTCATTGTCAGCTGTAAAGCTCTACTCCAAGAAAAGAATTACATACTATTTGCAATGTTCACTGTTATATTAGAACTAAGATAACTTTGGCAAAGTCTGGCCACACTGGACTACGACATTTACATGGGGTGTGGGGAGAGGTTGTGGAAAGCCATTCAAGAAGAGAAGAGACCATAATAAAGCTTCTAAGTGAAAATTTTGAAACAGAAATATAATTCTCAAATTAAGTAGTCAAATAAACAATGAAAATGTCCACTTAAGAAACACAGTGATAATTTTTCGTTTGACACAAGTATCTAAAAGAGATATCATATAATCTAACCAAAACTTTTAGCTTCTACCAATAAAATGGTTCATAAATCCCTTTTTCTAACATAAAAACAGCACCTCCCTACCAACCAGGTGTTATGAGTTAATAGATTGCAAGCAGTCCTATATAAATTCCCTGCTGAGATCCATCTTAATTTACTTTTAAAACTTTAAAATAGTTTTATTTTAACCCTTTCAAAATAAAAGTCCAACTATATTGTTTAAAAAGCTCAATTATTTTCCTGAGCACTAAAGAATATATTCCTTGGTAAGGGAATCAAGTAGGAAGTTGAAGCTTCAAAATCCTCTGAGAGGCCTGAGAAACATCAGGTAAACATTTTCCTTAGTCCTATCTTAGGACTTAGCAACAAAAACTTACAGCTCATTTTACTGAGAGAAATGTTTGATAAAACTGACCAGTGTGAGAATAACTTTCCCAGAATGCTCAAGATTCTTGGAAAACGCCATGAAAGTTCACTCTGTAAATAATCCACTATTAGCATCCACCTACCTAACATATTAGATGACTGTTTCAAATCTTTCTAATTATACACAGGCTGTCATCATTTTGAGATCTGAAAATTAGCAAAATGAGAAAGTATAACTCTCTACAGAGGCTATAAAAGTTGGTTCTCTGACTCCCTGCAGACAAAACTAATTAAAAATCAGTGTCAAAAGCACATTCTGGTTAGTTTACAAAGAATAACAGTAACATGTTATTCTTCATAAGGACTTCAGAAGGACCAAAAGCATTTTTCTAATTGCACATGTTCTATCAAATCCAGTCATCATAAAATAAATGCACTCACAAGACTTTAATTTGATGCCAGGAGAGCTAAACTCAAGTGTTCTAAATCCAGATTACAGTTTCTAGGTTATCAACATTAACACAAAACTGTAGTGCAAAATTTTAAGGATCCAAACAAAGAATTTATCTTAGTATTTTAAGTTAGAAAATCTTTCAGCTGCGCATGACAAGATTTATCAACCTTAATAAAGACTTCAGTAACCTATGAAATGCAATTTAAAAGACTACTTTCCCATCAATTAAATAGTTTTATGTCAGTAAGATGCCTCCAAAACATGTGAACAAATGCAAGAGGTATAACTAGGCACACATCATAATCATTATAAATCTCCATTTATAAATTATAAAAACAAGCAGAGTTACTATTCAAGAACCCCTCCATGGGGCTCTTATGGTGGTCTTATGGCCACTACTGATGGGTGTCTATCAGGAAAGCTCTGTAATACAAAAGACTTCATTCAATGTTTTTCAAACAGAAATAAAACATGTTAGATATAATGCTGCTATTTCTTCCTTGCTTACTTCCCTCAGGGTAGGCTTCACAGCAAGTAGCTTTAATTAGCCACCCATTTGTTCCAAGTCTAAGATCTCCCATCCTTAGCGAGCCTCTAGTAAAAAACACTGAGGATTTTCTTTTTAGACTATGGAATCACACTTTTATACCTTAAAATCAGAGGCTCTTAAGTTGTACATAAAAGTGAGTGTACGTGGATTTTTCTGGGAAGGTCCATAGCTTTCACCAGTCTCAAAGGGGTCCGTAACCTTAAAAAAAAAACCCACAAAAATCCTGAGAGTGTCTCCCTTCCACAAAAAATTTTTGTACCTTCAAGTTCTTATCTCACTACCCCAACCTACTTTCTTTCAATCCCTCCTCCCTGTGCTTAACCAAGATATGCTGATGGATAAGACACTTGTTCCTCAGAATGTCAGGAGGCTACAGGGCACAGGACAGAAAGAGAATGCACTAAGTCAGAAGACCTGGATTTGCGTTTTGGTTCTTTATACCACCACTTGAGGGACCTCGACTTTTCTGTCTGAAAAGTATGAACAATAGCTACCTTTAGGACTATGGTGAGAAGTGAAATTACAAATACAAAGGTGTTTTTTTTTTATTGTAAATCAAAAATAAAAGTATTATATTACATTAAGTTCTGACCATTGAAATATAACTTTCCTCTAGCAAAAAGTCACTGCAACCTCAACTTTCAAGGAGCACCTGACCTCCAAAAGCTTAACCTTTCAGGACTCTCCTTCCAGCCTACTTCTAGTTGGCATCTAATTGCCGATGAGCACTTTTCATCACAGCAATTTCAATACAGGCAAAAGGGCTCCCCTCTATTTACCCTCTCTGTTACATCTCCAATGCTCATTTTGAAAGCACAGTGACACCATTTACCTTTCCTTGTACAGTAAAGCAGATGTTAAACAGGACAGGCTCTGGAGTCACACTGCCCCGGTTCAAATCTAGGCTCTACTATGTGACTTTGCACTATAGTTAATCTCCCTGGACTTTAAGTACATGTAAAAAGAGGGAACTATGAATCAAATAAAATAATACAGGTAAAGCCTTTAGACAGGTGCCTGGCATTTACAAAGTAAATGGTTAAAAATGTTAGTTATCAGGAAATAGAAGCCTAACGCAATCTTGATTTTGCGGGGGGGGGGGGGGGGCTGGTTACGTTTAACACAATGGTTTCAGTTCTTTAATCCTGATTATAAAATTGTCTAAAATAGAATTTGTAAATTAACATATAATAGTCAAGGCCCACTAATCTTTTTTTTTCCCCAGTTTTTTAAAGTGGGAGAATATACTGTCAGATTCTGTGCTTCAAGAGCTTCTTCTAAGATTGTTTTACATATATAATTCAAGGGTAGAGGCAGATAACAATGGATCTGCTGAGAGAGGATCTGCTAGGGTGGCAATGGAATTCAACTTCCAGACTGCAGAAAACAACACTGTAGTGGGCAAGCCTATGTATGGTTCCCTGATATCAATATTTGATATTAACCAAGCCACTTCCTGGATGTCCACTATATAAAACTTCCTGACTGCATATTCTCTTATTGGGGTAAAAACTGAGTAATAGAATAGGTTCAAAATAATTTGTCCCAATACGAAAGTAATGCTTATTGCCAAAATTTCAGAAAATATATATAAAGAAGAAAAAATTAGCCATAATCTCAGAGAAAATCTGCTTTATTTTCGTACACATTCTTCCAGTATTTTTTGTAAAACATTTATCTTCATAATTTTAAACGAAAAAAATTATATTGCCTTTTCCTTACTATACTGTGAACATCTAATATTTCATTGTATTGATACTTTTTAAAATTTTTTATTATTGGATATTCAGGTTATTTCCTTTACTTTCCAATGTTACTCATTATAAACAAAACATCCATACCTTCTAGGAAGCTTGTTTTAGCCTCAATCAACGGTCATATTTTACATATTGCAGTTACAGGAAAAAAAGAAATCAACTTGATCACAGTGGTCACAGTGGCTTGAGACTCTTTTAAGAATGATGGCTTATTCTGGTTCTATAGACAACCAGTTACATAAAAGTACAAAAATGGTTTTTAAGGAGTTTTAAAATTAAAACTACCTTCATAGATCAGTGTTATGGATGTCCAATAAATGTTACTGAACAAGGGGCCGGCCCAGTGGCGCAGCGGTTTAGTTCGCGCTTGGCAGCCCGGGGTTCGCGGGTTCGGATCCTGGGCGCCTGCCGACGCACCGCTTGTCAGCCATGCCGTGGCGGCGTCCCATATAAAGTGGAGGAAGATGGGCACGGATGTTAGCCCAAGGCTAGTCTTCCTCAGCAAAAAGAGGAGGATTAGCAATGGATGTTAGCTCAGGGCTGGTCTTCCTCACACACACACACAAAAAAACATTAAAAAAAAAATGTTACTGAACACGTAAAAATTCTAATTAGGAAAATTCATTTTAAATGTCTCTATAAAGCTAAAGATGAAAAGTATAAACTCAAGAGCTGACTGCTAAAAATTTGCCAATGAAGAAAACTTGGTGACAAGACTTTGTAAACAAAGAGAACAACAGTTTAGTAAAAACGCTCCTTGAGAGATATGGGTAATTGTAGCAAGTGAGGTTCATAACGGTAGCACAGGGTTTACCTTACTTAAGGTGATACAAAAACTCCCAAAGCTTTAATGTTTAAATCATTCCACGACAACAGGAAAGATTGCAACAATAGATGTCCCACTTAAAAAAAAAAAAAATCAATTGCCCATATACCCAGTCGTACCATGAGAAAAACATCAAATATATTCCAAAAGTGGGAACATTCTACAAAATAGCCAGTCATTACTCAAAACTGTCAAGATCATCAAAAACAAGGAAAGTCTGAGAAACAGCCACAGCTAAGAAGAGCCCAGAGACATAACAACTAAACCTAACGTGGTATCCTGGATAAGATCCTGCAACAGAAGAGGGATATCAGGTTAAAACTAAGGAAATCTGAATAAAGTAGGGAATTTAGTTAATAACAATATGGGTTCATTAAATATGACAAATGTATCACACTAATGTAAGATGTTAATAAAAAGGGAAACTAAGTGAGGGGGTATAAGAGAACTCTACTGTTTTCTCAATTTTTCTGTAAACCTAGAACAGTTCTAAAAAAAATTAGGTCAATTAAAAAAATCATTTGGATCAATTTTTATGTTTTAAGTTTCAAACTCTTCTGACTCCAATAGAGAGAGCTCTCAAGAAGCAAAACACAATCACATCTTTTTATTATATATTTTTTAAAACTTAATAAAATGACAAAGTGAGACCAAAAAGGCCCACTTCAACATTTAAGTTCTTCTGGTTGTATGCAAAAATTTATTGTTTGCCCTTTAGAAAACATTTTTCAATTTTCACTTCATAGAAGCAACTTATAGGTGATTAACTGAAGTTTTTACCAAACCTTCTATTGGTTTTGTAATGGCCTCTGCAAAGGATGAGCACAGAGAGAAACCTGCTATACACAGATTCTACATTTATTTCCAAGTCAAGCCTTTACAGAAGTTAAGTTTCCCTTTTTACTACTACAATAACTCTCAAATTTTTGGCCTTAGGACCTCGTTAAACTCTTAAACTTGAGGACTTCAAAGATCTTTAGTTTATGTGGGTTATATCTATTCATTTTTATCATATTAGAAATTAAAACATTTAAAAAATAAATTCATTGAATAATACACAAAAAAACAGTGAGAAGAGAGGCACTGTTATATTCTGCAAATCTCTTTAATGTCTAGAAATAAGCTAGATTTTCTTATCTTCTGTAGTCATTCAGTTGCAGCATGTTGTTTTGGTTAACATATATGAAGAAGAAAATCTGGTCATAGATATTTAGTTGAAAAGAGGAAGTTCTCATGGACCTGCTCAAAGAGCCTTATGAGCCCTCCAAGCGTCCGGAGCCCAAACCTTGGAAACAACTGCCCTAATAGACCCCCTCCAGGATTCTCTATCCAATCTGTCCCTCCAAAGAACTCTGTCCATCCAGATTTTAAAAGCAGCCCCTTCAAGTGTTTTCTCCATTCACTAACAGTGATTTCTTGACCTATTTGTGTAATGCCAACATTTTTAGAAAAGGTATACCTATGTCAACCCAGTCTTCCCTAAAGTCCTACCACCAAAAGGATCCTGAAAATACCAACACAATCATTTGCAAACATACACGAACTTTTAATAATCGTATTAAAGTAGTTAAGTACCAAGTGATAAGAATTTTTGTTAAAATTATAACTCGTATAGATAGATAGGTCCTGGTAGAACCCATCAATTTTCAGTTTTACAGAACTTCTCGTTTAAAAGAATATTTTAATTTCTGAATATCAAATATTCGGAAAGACAAAGCAGTCTCTCTGGACCATCTATTAATAAATGATAACAGACTGCTAAGAAAGGGACATGCCATGGTATTTACTCTTTAAGTATTAGTCCCAATAAGTTCCTCTTTCACCACTTTCAAGAAAACTTGGCAATAATAATCTGTATTTGCAGGGCCTCTATATGACAAATTTATTACTGTCAAAATCATGTGAAAATAAAGAATGGTCGTTCCATTGATACTGCTCCCCAAACCTCAAACAGTTTCCTTTCAGGCCACTTTATAAGAACGAGCTAAGTGCCATCTTGTTTACAAACAATAAGAGTAAGGGAATAACTAGATCACCTGAAGACCTTCTTACTCTTCCAAAATGTCCCTAATACACCTCTACCAAAGTTACCTACTAGAATGATTCATACAGATTTTTGGCATATCCCCAAAGTCTTATCAGGCCTACAATGAAAGCAGCCTTTTAAAATTTACCAAGGATTCTAAGAAAGCTAAATCCTTAGAACAAATCATCCTCCACTCTAACAGGCTGACATCATGATGGGTCAATCATGAAAGCATTATTTCTTTCAGGTCATTCACTGACACCTTACGGTACAGAAGTCACTGAATGGGATCTGAAGAAATTTCAGATCCTTCTCCCCAACACCAGTTACGACTGGCGCAAATATTACTTCAATATGCCATGTTATGATCAAGTGGCTATATGGCCACAGTTTTTCCCCCAAGGAAATTATTTAACAAATTGCTTTCATTCTGTTTTCTTTCATACCTAGGATCCCAGTGACGAAAAGACAATTTCTGGCAGAAAACTGAGACTGCTAAGATTAAGAAAAGATTACATACTTCTGAAAGGTTCCAAAAACGATTTGTTTATCAGCAGAAGGGGGTTAGGAAAGACGTTGGACCTTCCCTCACCAACCCCCAAACCTCCCTAGGCACCAAGGGCAGGGAAAGTTAAACATCCCACACGCTAACTTTAAGGCCTCATTAGATCTGTAAACACATGCTCTCTCTTTCAGTACTTTACAAACTGGTCACTCCTGGAGATTCAAAATCAAGGTCAGGAAAGGGACAGGAGCGACACTAAGAAAATCAGCCTGAGCCTCAGAGAAGATACTAAAAGACCGCAAAATCTTTGTTTTGCTTGAGGTTCCACCTGAAGACACATTAACAACTGTACCAAAAAAAAGAGAAAAAAGAAATGTAAATAGTAAGCTAGCCCTGCTACAATTAAGATATATTAACTGTAAGTCTAACGTTAAAAGTGAAAATAATTTTAGAACATATATGATCCTTAACAGCCATATGTGAAATAAAAGACTAAAGCTTGAACCTGAAGTGGGATTGCTAGGAAGCTGCTCCATTTATCCAACTGCCAGATCATTTAATATTTACACAAGGGCAACCCACCTGTCTATTCAATATGCTATAATTCTGCTAGATCTAATTCAAGGCTAGATCTCCTATTTCAAAGAAAAAAGAATGTACCTATACACAGGCATGCTCAATTTAGGATGGTAGATAATAGGTCTTAACTCCAAAGATCTTAAAATAAATTTATCCTATGATATATCTCAGACCATGCTGTGTGTTACTGTTGTAGAGATTGCACTATCAACTGCCTTATTTTTTCACCTTTATTGCCACATTTAATAATCACTTGATTTAAAAAAATAACCCCCTTTAACGTAAAATATGAGGAAGTTGCAGCCTGATAAAACTGGTCCTCATTTGAATGGCTGCCTGGTATCAACGGGAAACACACACTATAAAAACTCTTCCATTATCTACTTTTCCAGGTTTTTATTAGAGGATTTTGCAGCTGTGCCTAGAGTTGAGACCTAAGAAAATGATCGCCATGAAGTTGTAAGTCTGAAATACTCTCAACAAACTTGCTTCTTGCTTCTTGGCTTCCCAGCATGTTTCCTGCTGCCTCCAACTAGATCCTCTTCCTTCCTTAGATGTTAGCGTTTCTGGGAGTTCTGCCATGATCCTCATTCTCATTCTACACCCCATTTCCTCCCTACCCCTGTCCTAACCCAAAGCCTTCCCAGATATCCCAGACAGCCCCCTCTCCCCATACTTCACCCACCCCCATCTCCCCCCAACCCTAGTATCTTCAACCATTCTATATACAATTTCCATTACTTGCAACACATCATACCATCTGCTAGTTGCAGATCTTTCTCACCAGTAGACTATGAGTTCTTTTAAGTGAAAGCTGTTTAATTCATTTCTAAAACTCTAGAACCTTAACATAATGCCTGGCACTTACTGACATATCAATAAATGTACTGAATCGAACTCACAACAAACCCCAAGGACCTAATTCATTTCTTCATTCACCAGAGCTGACAAAAAGGATTCTCTAGTTTCCTACAGTAGAGCTGAAAATTTGTTAATTAGAATTCAACAGGTAAGAGAATTCCTTACATTAACAAATGCCTAAACCTCATCAGGGAATTAACCTAAACTGATAGCTCTCAAACTTAGCTGAGCTTCAGAAGGACCAGCAGAGCTTCTTAAAATTCAAATACTTGAGCCCCACATGAGATTCTCACTCAGTTCTTCTGGGGTGGAGCCCAGAATGACTGATGGGAGGCAGGGGTACATTCAGGGGGCCTCTGAGCCCTAAATACTCTTCCAATTGAAGCTGAGTGGTCACTGAAATTCATGAGCCAGGAGTTCCCATACAAATGAGCCAAACAACCAACAGTACATGAAATGGCTAACCTCACACATACTGGTAAATTAAAAGAATGAGGGTATATGACTTATTTAAAATTTTATAACCAAATACAATGGACAAAACAAAATGGTATTTTGATATCATATATGGGCAATTAATATTTTTATTCATTTCCCTGCAGTTGTGCCTAGACGGGCAGAAGAAAGCGAGAGAAAAATCACACAGCTTCCCAAAGAGCCTGTAAGGGGAGATGAGAGAAGCTGACTGATTTCTGGAATCTATGAAGGGAGCTACTGTGTGTCAGTCAGAAAGAACAATGAACTTGGAAGTAAAAAGCCATGGTTTGGAATTCCCCAAACCTTCAAAAGCTGTATCACCTTAGACAAATCATTTAACCTCTCTTAGCAATTGCCTTATCTATAAAATTGTCCTCCCTTAGCAACAAGAACTAAGTAACAAAATGTGTTTTGCTAAATTTATCAGAAAAAAACAGCAGCCTACCAGGATAGAAAGTGTATAAGCAAAAAGAATAATAAGATTCGTAATTTTCCACCAACCATCTCATGTAATCAATTGTATCACTACTACAGATATATAAGAGGCAATATAAACAGTGGTTAACAGCACTACCTTGGGACCCATACTGTCTGGGTTCAAATCCTAGCTCCACCACTTACTAGTCAGGTGACCCTGAGCAAGTTTACTGACCTCTTTAGGCCTCATTATGTAAACCAGGGCCAGTATTATCCCCATTTTATAGGCAGCCTAATGGAATGAAACTCTGAAAAGAGTCATGATCCTCTTAAGGCTAGCAGCTCAAAGATAACAATAATGGAACACACACCAGAAGCTAAACGTCTTTGTTCCTACTCGAGTATTCTTTCCATGAAATCTCTATTGTCTTCAAGTTTTTATTTCCTAGCTAGCTAATACCAACCTCCAAAACCAAATTATCTTGGATCCTAAATCAAATTCTAAACCCTGTTCCCCACAAAAAATTCTGATGAGCAATTATCAATTACATAAGTCAAAGATATATTTCACAAATAGAAGATGGAAAAAGCCACAAGGTTAGCAGTGAAAAAAAGTAGTTATAGAAAATACTGGGAGTGATGTCAGCATCACAGCAGAGTGAGCTTTCCCCTTTAGACTCCCACCCCACAAGATACAAAAGAGGACATTGGCATACCAACCAAGAACACCAACACAACACAAAAGATGTCTGAGAGACCCACACAGCCGTACACCTGAAGGTGGAGGTGCTGGAACCCCTAGAGGAAGTAGGCAGAGGTAAGGAGAAATCCTCTCCCTCCCTGTTCTATCAGCGACTCCGGGTACACATGGCTACCAGAGAGAGTGAGGAGGAGAGGCCCTCTGTGGGAAAACCATCACTCTCCAAGCTCTCTCACAGCCTGTGGGAAATTCCCATATGAAAGAGAATGAACTGTTGCAGGGGTGCCATCAACATCTGAGCACCCTGGGAGAGCAGATAGTGAGGGAAAAACAAGAAGCCCCAGGAATAGGGCAGGCGAAAGAGAGAGCCCCTCCCCTGCACGCCTGGTGCTTCAGCACAACCAGTCGGCCAGAGCACCTGCTTATGGCAGTGGGCTCAAAATACACACCTCTTGAGGCCGGCCCAGTCACGTAGCGGTTAAGTTCACACGCTCCGTTCTGGCAGCCCAGGTTTCGCAGGTTCGGATCCAGGGCATGGGCACCGCTTGTCAAGCCATGCTGTGATGGTGTCCCATATAAAGTAGAAGAAGATGGGAACAGATGTTAGCCCAGGGCCAGTCTTCCTCAGCAAAAAAAGAGGAGGATTGGCAACGAATCTTAGCTCAGGGCTTGTCTTCCTCACAAAAAAAAACCACAGCTCTTGACCCCCCACCCAGTGGCAGCAGGTGGAAACTGCGACCAGATATTTTTAGGATGAGGAAAAAATAAGCCAACATCCGTAGGCACAATGCAAAAATATATTAACTCTCAAGACCAGAAGGAAAATGACAAGCATCCAGAAATCAGTCCTGAAGGCACAGAAATTTATAACCTAAATGACAGAGAATTCAAAATAGCTATCATAAAAAAGCTCAACAAATTACAAGAAAACACAGATAGACAATTCAATGAAATCAGGAATTTCTTCACAAAAGAGATTGAAACCATAAAGAAAAATCAATCAGAAACGTTAGAGATGAAAAGTACAATGGAGGAGATAAAGGAAAATCTGGAATCTTTAAAGAACAGAGCAGACGATATGGAGGAAAGAATCAGCATTATTGAAGATAGGAATGCAGAAATGCTCCAGATAGAGGAGGAGAGAGAACTAAGACAAAAGAAATGAAGAAGTTCTCCGAGATATCTGACTCATTTAGGAAATGCAACATAAGGCTTATAGGTATTCCTGAGGGAGAAGAGAGGGAAAAAGGAGCACAGAGCTTGTTCAAGGATATAAAAGCTGAGAACTTCCCAAATCTGGGGAAGGAGCTGGAAATACCAGTGAACGAAGTCAGTAGATCTCCTAAATATATCAACATGAAAAGATCCTCTCCAAGGCATATAGTAGTAAAGCTGGCACAAGTCACTGATGAAGAAAAAATATTAAGGGCAGCTAGACAAAAAAATAAATAAATAAATAACGTACAAAGGAATCCCCATAAGGCTCTCAGCAGATTTCTCAACAAAAACTTTACAGGCTAGGAGAGACTGGAATGATGTGTTCAAAATTCTGAAAAACAAAAACTTTCAGGGCCAGCCCAGCGGTTTAGTTCATACTTTGGCAGCCCAGGGTTCATGGGTTCGGATCCCGGGCACCTACCAATGGCACTGCTTGTCAGCTATGCTGTGGCGGCGTCCCATATAAAGTAGAGGAAGATGGGCACAGATGTTAGCCCAGGGCCATTCTTCCTCAGCAAAAAGACAAGGTTTGGCAATGGATGTTAGCTCAAGCCTGGTCTTCCTCACACACAAAAAAAAGACATTCAGCCAAGAATACTCAATCCAGTAAAAATATCCTTCAGATATGACAGAGAAATAATAACCATCCCAGATAAACAAAAGCTAAGGGAGTTCATTGCCACAAGACTCCCACTACAAGAAATGCTCAAGAAGGCCCTCATGCCTGGAAAAAAAAAGGGGGGGGGGGGGGGAGGGGATACAAAGCTTTAAGCAAGGAGAGAAATAGACAAAATCAAAAATTGCAGGTGTCTGGCAGAATAGGTTAGCAAACACTTAACTATAAAAATCAAAGATTAAAGGGAAGGAAAACACCAAAAATAAATATAACCTCATCACTTTAAACACACACTCACAACACAAGATGGAATAAGTTGTGACAATAATAACTTAGAAGGGGAAGAGGAAAAGGACTGGATTGACTTAGTCTAAGGAAATAAGAGGTCACCAGACAATGGACTATCTCATCCACGAGATTTTCTATACAAACCTCATGGTAACCACTAAACAAATAATCAGAACAGAGTCACATACGATAAATAAAGAGAAAACTAAAATCATCTTCATACAGAACTACCAAACTAAATTGGTAGTCCAAAACACACGGAGAGAGAAACAAACGCAAAAGAACTGGAAAATGAGCAAAAAAATACCAACATTAAGCCCTCATATATCAATAGTCACTAAATGTAAATGTATCGAATTCTCCAATCAAAAGACAGAGTGGCGGAACGGATTAAAAAGCAAGACCCAACAATATGCTGCCTCCAGGAAACACATCTCAGCTCTAAAGACAAACACAGACTCAGAGTGTAAGGATGGAAGACAACACTTCCAGATAATGGCAAATAAAAGAAAGCAGGTGTTGCCATACTTATATCAGACTTCAAGATAAAAGAGGTAGTGAGAAACAAAAAGGGGCAACATATAACGATAAAAGGGACACTCCACCAAGAAGACATCAATTATAAATATATATGCACTCAACACAGGAGCACCAAAGTACATAAAGCAACTATTAAACCTAAAAGGAAATATTAACAAGAACACAATAATAGTAGGGGATCTTAACACCCCAGATACATCAATGGGTAGATCATCCAGACACAAAGTCAATAAGGAAATAGACTTAAATGGAAAACTAGACGAGATGGACCTAATAGATATATACAGAACATTCCACCCAAAAACAGCAGACTACACACTCTTCTTAAGTGCACATGGAACATTCTCAAGGACAGACCATATGCTGGGAAACAGGAAAGCCTCTATAAATTTAAGAAGATTGAAATCATAACAAGCATCTTTTCTGACCATAATGCTGTGAAACTAGAAATCAACTACAAGAAAAAAACTGGGAAAGTGACAAAGATGTGGAGACTAAACAACATGTTACTTAACCAATGGATCACTGATGAAATCAAAAACTATCTGGAGACAAATGAAAATGAAAATACACCATACCAACTTACATGGGCTGCAGCGAAAGCAGACCTGAGAGGGAAACTCACAGCAATACAAGCCCATCTTAACAAACAAGAAAAATCCCAAATAAATAACCTTAAAATACACCTAACAGAAGTAGAAAAAGAACACAGCCCAAAGTCAGCAGGAAGGAAATAATAAAAATTAGAGCAGAAATAAATGAAATTGAAACCAAAAAAACAGTAGAAAGCATCAATGAAACAAGAAGTCGATTCTTTGAGAAGATAAACAAAACTGACAAACCCTTAGCCAGACTAAGAAAAAAAAAAGAGAGAAGGCTCAAATAAATAACATTAGAAATGAAAGAGGAGAAATTATGATGGATACCACAGAAATACAAAGACTATGAAAAACTATATGCCAACAAACTGGACAATCTAGAAGAAATGGATAAATTCTTAGACTCATACAACCTCCCAAAACTGAATCAAGAAGAAATGGAGAATCTGAATAGACCAATCACAAGTAGAGAGATTAAAACAGTAATCAAAAACCTCCCAAAAAATAAAAGTCCAGGACCAGATGGCTTCACAGGAGAATTTTACCAACCATTCAAAGAAGATTTAATACCTATCCTTCTCAAACTATTCCAAAAAATAGAGGAAGATAGAACACTTCCTAACACACTCTATGAGGCCAACTTCACCCTGATGCCAGAGTCACACAAGGACAATACAAAGAAGGAAAATTACAGGCCAATACTGCTGATGAACATAGATGCAAAAGTCCTCAACAAAATATTGGCAAACCAAATGCAGCAATACATTAAAAAGATCATGCACCATGATCAAGTGGGATTTATACCAGGGACACAGGGATGGTTCAACATCCACAAATCAATCAATGTGATACACCACATTAACAAAATGAAGAATAAAAACCACACGATCATCTCAACTGATGCAGAGAACGCATTCGACAAGATCCAACGTCCATTCATGATAAAAATTCTCAATAAAATGGGTATAGGAGGAAAGTAAACATAATAAAAGCCATATATGACAAACCCACAGCCAACATCATACCTCTGAGAACAGCCACAAGACAAGGGTGTCCACTCTCGCCACTCTTATTCAACATAGTACTGGAGGTTTGGGCCGGAGCAATTAGGCAAGAAAAAGGAATAAAAGGACTCCAAATAAGCAACGAAGAAGTGAAACTCTCACTATTTGCAGGCAACATGATTTTACATTTAGAAAACCCTAAAGAGTCCATTGGAAAACTATTAGAAATAATCAACAACTACAGCAAAGTGGCAGGATACAAAACCAACTTGCAAAAATCAGTGGCATTTCTATATGCTAATAAATGAACTAACTGAAAGAGAACTCCAAAAGATAATCCCTTTACAATCACAACAAAAAAGAATAAAATGTCTAGGAATAAATGTAACCAAGGAAGTGAAAGATCTATACAATGAAAACTATAAGACACTATTGAAAGAAATCGAGGAAGACATAAAGAAATGGAAAGATATTCCATGCTTGTGGATTGGAAGAATAAACATAATTAAAATGTCCATACTACCTAAAGCAATCTACAGATTTCAATGCAATCCCAATCAGAATTCCAATGACATTCTTCATGGAAACAGAACAAAAAAGAACCCTAAAATTTATACTAGGCAACAAAAGACCCCAAATAGCTAAAGCAATCTTGAGAAAAAAGAACAAAGCTGGAGGCATCACAATCTGTGACTTCAAAATATACTACAAAGCTATAGTAATCAAAAGAGCATGTTACTGGTACAAAAACAGACACATAGATCAATGGAACAGAATTGAAAGCCCAGAAATAAAACCACACATCTACAGACAAGTAATCTTCAACAAAGGAGCTAAGGACATACAATGGAGAAAGGAAAGTCTCTTCAATAAATGGTGCTGGGAAAACTGGACAGCCACATGCAAAACAATGAAAGTAGACCATGTTCTATCGCCATACACAAAAATCAACTCAAAATGGATTATGGACCTGAAAGTGAGACCTGAAACTATAAAACTCCTGGAACAAAATATAGGCAGTACACTATTTGACACTGATCATAAAGGGATATTTTCGGATTCCACGTCTACTTGGACAAGAGAAACAAAACAAAAAATAAACAAATGGGACTTCATCAGATTAAAGAGCTTCTACAAGGCAAATGAAACCAGGATCAAAATGAATAGACAACTCACCAGCTGAGAGAAAATATTTGCAAATCATATACCCGACAAGGGATTAATCTCCATAATATATCAAGAACTCACACAACTGAACAACAAAAAACAAACAACCTGATCAAAAAAGGGCAGAGGATATGAACAGACATTTTCCCAAGGAAGATATACAGATGGCCAATAGGTACATGAAAAGATGTTTGACATCACTAATCACCAGGGAAATGCAAATCAAAACTATACTAATATATCACCTTACACCCATTAAAATGGCTATAATCACTAAGCCAAAAAACAACAAATGGGGAGGTTGTGGAGACACGGGAACCCTCATTCACTGCTGGTGGGAATGCAAACTGGTGCAGCCTCTATGGAAAACAGTATGGAGAGTCCTCAAAAAATTAAAAATAGAAATACCTTATGATCCAGCAATCCCACTCTCGGGCATCTACCCAATGGACATGAAATCAACTATTCCAAGAGGTTTATGCACCTCTATGTTCATTGCAGCGTTATTCACTATAGCCAAGAAGTGGAAGCAACCCAAGTGTCCCTCGACTGATGATTAGATAAAGAAGATGTGGTATATATATATATACACACACAATGGAATACTACTCAGCCATAAGATAAAATTGTCCCATTTGCAACAACATGGATGGACCTAGAGGGTATTATGTTAAGTGAAATAAGCCAGAGAGAGAAGGACAGACACTTCATGAATTCACTCATATACAGAATATAAATGAACACACGGACAGAGAGTAATGATTGGTGGTTACCAAGGGGAAGGGGGGTGGGGGGGCACAAGGGGTGAAGGGATGCATCCACATGGTGATGGACAAACAATAATGTACAACTAAAACCCCACAATGTTATAAACTATTAATACATCAATAAAATAAATTTTTAAAAATTGAAAATAGAAATACCTTATGATTCAGCTATCCCACTACTGGGTATCTATCCCACGAATCTGAAATCAACAATCCAAAGAAGCTTATGCACCCCTATGTTCATGGCAGCATTATTCACTATAGCCAAGAAGTGGACAAAACCCAAGTGTCCCTCCATTGATAAGTGGATAAAGAACATGTGGTGTGTGTGGGTGTGTGTATATATATATATTTATATACACACACCCACACACACAATGGAATACTACTCAGTCACAAAAAAGACAAAATTGTCTCATTTGCAGCAACATGGATGGACCTGGAGGGTACTATGTTAAGCGAAATAAGCCAGAGAAAGAAAGACTAACACCATATGATTTCACTCATACGTGGAAGATAAACTAACACACAGACAGAGAGAATTGGTGGTGGTTATCAGGGGCAACGGGGATCGGGGGTGGGCACAAGGGTTGAAGGGAGGCATTTACATGGTGACCGACAAACAATAATGTACAACTACAACTTCACAACCGTATAAACTATTAAGACAGCAATAAAAAAAACAGTAATAGAGAAGAACCCAGAAGAATGGGCTGCCATCAAGTAAAGTTTTTTAAAACCCCAAACCCACACCCTACACAAGTCCCTGAAGCCAGCCTCCCACTGTAAAATCTGGTGGCTGTTCTCAATTTGCCCAAAATGCATCCTAATATTGAATAAGAGCCTCTCTGGGAGAAGAAAAAGCTTGCAATAACTGGAATTTTACAAATAGAGGTTATACTCCAAAAATTGTCTTTACAGACCTCTCTTCATCTCCATCCCCTCGCACCCTGTCCCACAAATAAAAAGATACCAGAATACAAACCCTAAGAGATCCTGCTCTCCCCACCTCTTCCCTCCAAGTTAAAGCCTGACAAGGATGAGACATTCCCATATGGTTTAAATATCACCAAATGATGAGTTGGTACAACCACACAGAAAATTGGGAGGATCTTGCCTTGAAGACCTTGTAATTATGTGGTTTCGATAGGGATTTGTTCTGTTTCTCAAGTTAAGAGATTAGAGTAAGACGGTCATGTTTCGGTGTCTGCAGTCGGGGGTACATGTGCCTCATAGGGGTATGTGCTTAATAAAAGCTCCAACCAAGTGCTCAGAACACATCAAGTGTTAGACTTTAGTTCTCTGAACATTACAATTTGGTCCAGCTGGTAAGATGGCCAAGAATTAACCCAGGAATGCACAAAAATCTGCCTAGGGCCACACAAGGAGCATAGCTGGGAAGAGAAATCTTAGCCTAGCTGCATGCTCACAACTAAAAAACTCAACATTTAGAGATTTAAAACTTGATATATTCACCATTGGAGAGTGTTTTAATACGTCTAGAAAGCAGTTATGAATAAACCGCTTGATTCAAAAAAAAAGCCACAGTAGTAGAAATACAGTATCTATGGGTCCACCTTAAAAGGCAATGTTATGGTGAGGTCCAATAACAGAAAATTTATTTTAACAAAAACTTGGGGAATCCAGATCTATATGACTATATGAGTTCTAAAAAGTTTGCATAATTGTTAGTAAAGAATAAAATATAATCTGGCTCTGTCCTGAGAATCAAAGTAAATCTTTGCTCTGCCATCTCTTCTACTTTTTTCCCCACTTTACAAGATAATTGCCAAATAATAAAAACTCAATCTACTAACACTCCTGTCAGGCAAGAATCAGGATTATTTAAATGATGTTAGATAAGATATAATGTCCTCCATTTGCAGGGCTTCCACAGCATCATAGCCATCCCATACTAGGGGAAATTAAAATAATTTTACACATTTCTTAACACAAAGCTCACCAAATACAAACTCTTGCCTGTATATACACACCACACAAGACATACATAACACACATGCACCTGCAAATTTTCTGAAATAATTTATAATAGCTCTACTTGGAAAAAAATTTTAATCACACTAATTTTTTAAAATATCCAGGTACAGAAAAGCCTTCAGTTAAACCAGTAGAATTACATTCTGCATGTTCTAGTTTTGAGGCTGGGCTTTTGACTTTTCAAGTTTCACTTTTAAAAAAATCCCTTCACTATAGGAGAAAATGAGGGATATGTATTTAGCACTAACCCTTGTCTTGCTAAATCTGTCCCCAGACTCTTCTTAGCAGTGAGCAAATAAAGCTGTGGGATTTAAGCTCCTTGCAATCCATCAATTAATTAATCTGGACAGCAGCCCTAGGTCAGTGTCAGATCCCCTTATAGAAGATGCCTGAGAAGGCACACGGAGAAAAATGACTTTGTCCAAGGTCATGATGAAATAAGATTCAAGGGCCTGGCCCCAATGGCCTAGTGGTGAAAGTTCGGTGCACTCTGCTTCGGGGGCCCCGGTTCGGTTCCCAGGTGTGGAACCACACCACTCGTCTGTTAGTGGCCATACTGCAGCAGTGGCTCACATTAAAAAAAAAAAAAAAAAAAGAACAAACAAGAGGAAGATTGGCAACAGATGTTAAGCACAGGGAGAATCTTCCTCAGCAAAAAAAAAAAAAAAAAAAAATCAGATTCGATTCTACCCACTTATGTTAAAAAATCTAGAAACAGTGACTCCTTCTTTTACATGATAGAGCAACTGACTTTTAAAAAGTAATAAATAATGTTGGAGAGGTTGTGGAGAAACGGGAACCCTAATTCACTGTTGGTGGGAATGCAAACTGGTGCAGCCTCTATGAAAAACAGTATGGAGATTCCTCAAAAGATTAAAAAGAGAAAAATACCTTATGATCCAGCAATCCCAATCTCTGGCATCTACCCAATGGACATGAAATCAACCAGTCCAAGAGGCTTATGCACCCCTATGTTCATTGCAGCATTATTCACTATAGCCAAGAAGTGGAAGCAACCCAAGTGTCCCTTGACTGGTGACTGGATAAAGAAGATGTGGTATATATATATACACAATGGAATACTACTCAGCCATAAGAAAAGACAGAATTGTCCCATTTGCAACAACATGGATGGACCTAGAGGGTATTATGTTAAGTGAAATTAGCCAGAGAGAGAAGGACAAACACTGCATGATTTCACTCATATGTGGAATATGAACGAACACACGGACAGAGAGAACCAGTTGGTGGTTATCAGTGCGAAGGGGGGTGGGGATGGGCACAAGGGGTGAAGGGACGCATTCATATGGTGATGGACAAATAATAATGTACAACTAAAACCCCACAATGTTATAAACTATTAAGATATCAATAAAAATTAAAAATTTTTAAAATAAATAAAAATGCACACATACTCCCCCTGATAAAGCTTATTTTTATCCCTGCAATATTCCTTAAATTTCACACCTGTTGTAAAATAACAGATTACCCAGTGAAATGGAATCAACAAGTTCTAAAAATCCATTCATTATGTGATCTTCTGCCTGGTGGTGTTTAGTCTCCTGAGAAATGAAGTTGGGGGGAGGGGCTTAGATTTTTAAGGGGTTATTGATAGAAAATACTTGTCAATGACCAGATTTTTAAATTGCTCATTTTGAACAACTGATACCACATTAACGTTAATTAGTAATTCTGCTGGAACAGAAACTGCACCATCAAGGCTCAAAGTCAAATTACCATTCTTCACAGAAAAGTGAATCTAAGAACCTATCCAACAACTCATTAGACTCTTTTGATTCTCATTTCCTTAAAACTCCTTTTCCAGAAAGGGACTTCATTCTATTTGTTGGGTACTCCTGACTCCCAGCTCTGTTCTGCTGAGATCAAGTCTGACAGATGGGAAAATGAACAAAAAGCAGAGAATAGAACGATGCTGGCAAAGAATGCCCTCCATCCACCACCTACTCCCACCACCACGACCAAACCTCTGTGTGACAAGAGCAGGCCTGAAGATGGTCAAGTTTCTGCACAGGTTCCAACAAATGTGTAACAAAACCATTAGCTAAAATTGAGAAATACAATCCCCATCCTAACTGGGTAAAGTGATTATTACTCACTACAGGCTAGAAACCTCACTCCTAATTGCCCAAATCTCACTAACACCTTGAATAAGACAAAAGCTAAACTAAGTTGTTCTCTATAACTGAAGGTCACCAGTTTGCCCTCAACCCCAATGTTGCTACTCTGTTTCCTGCTCTCATATCCAGGAAAATAACTAGAGACTATATTCTGTTTACTTTTGTGTATGCTTGGAAAAAAATGTAATTCACACCCTGGAAACGATGGCTCTGGCAGAGCAAAGTAACTAGTCTTTACGTCCAGAAAGAAAACTTAAATAATAAAAAGTAAAATAAAGAAAAGATAGGATGACTCTAGGCCATGTCTAAAGGTGTATGGCTGTGATGCTTTTTTTTTTTTTTTTGTGGGGAAGAGCAGCCCTGAGCTAACATCTGTTGCCAATCTTCCCCTTTTTGCTGAGGAAGACTGGCTCTGGGCTAACATCCGTGCCCATCTTCCTCCACTTTATATGGGACGCCGCCACGGCATGGCTGACAGACCGTGCGTCGGCGGGCGCCCAGGATCCGAACTCGCGAACCCCGGGCTGCCAAGCGCAGACTAAACCACTGCGCCACCGGGCGGCCCCCTGGCTATGATGCTTTAAGAGGAACTGTCCACAATTAAAGATTTGAATGTTTAAAAAAAAAGAGGACTGAACAAGAATGCATTTAAAAATTCCACATCTTTGTTCCAAACATCTTACAATTATGGAACAGAAATATCTCACTGCCCTAGAGATTGCTTTTCCTCATTAGTCTGGTTCATAAACTTGGAGTTGTAAAAAGCAAATTCACCACAGAGCTCATCTAATAGTTAATGACCAAAAAAGGAGCACTTTTGGAAATATCTCATTTCCTCTTTAATCTCATGCTAGGACACAACAGTTAATAAATGCTTAGGAAATTCTTGTTAGGTGGTACATAATTCTCTCATCTAAAACAAGTTTCTCAACTCAGATTTTAAAATCCAGTTATTAGTTTCTCAAACTTTAAGTAATCTAAAGTAAATGGATTAAAAAATTAAAAAAAAAAAAAAAAGTAAATGGGAGTAGCCCGACCAGGCTTTTCCAAAGTATCACTCCACCCACCCACTCACCCAAAGGGACTCATCAGTATGTCTCTGGTGATTCCTCTTCAAGTGACTCCAACTTAGAAATTTCAGAAAGGAAAATATAGCCAGCTCTTCAGCTCCCAACATTTATTCCACCTAATTTTTTTTTTTTTGAGGTTGGCAATGATCTTCTGCACTTAAAACAGGTATATCCAGCATAATCTCCAGAGAGTATCTATCTAATTCTCTTAGAAAGGAAAAAATCACACCAGCTCAACACAAATCAAGTTGAAAGGACTGTGCAAGGAGGAAAGCAAGTTTTTTTTCTAGGTTACTGGGGTTTTTTTTTTTTTTTTTGTGAGGAAGACCAGCCCTGAGCTAACATCCGTCGCCAATCCTCCTCTTTTTGCTGAGGGAGACTGGCCCTGGGCTAACATCGTGCCCATCTTCCTCCACTTTATATGGGATGCCGCCACAGCGTGGCTGACGAGCAGTGTGTCGGCAGGCGCCCGGGATCCGAACCTGCGAACCCTGGGCTGCCAAGCGCGGACTAAACCGCTGCGCCACCAGGCGGCCCCTAGGTTACTGGTTTTTAAACCAGTAGATGGCCTTTGGAAAGAGGTACACAAGTAGGCTTCTCAGAACCTAAGTCCAGGAACCTAATTAGCACTTTGATTTGGGGGGCATGAGTTTTCCGTTACCCTTTTCTATAGCCAAACTTTAATGTGGCCCAATTAAGACAACAATGAGAGATTACAAACGTCTACAGAAAGATTCTATTTACAGCATGTAAACCAGATTTATTTTTTTTTTAACCAAATAGTTTACAACAATATTGTCTGCCTTTCTAAAAGAAGATTCTCTCACTGGCAGATTTCTGTCTACCTATATTAAAGTATCGTAGACATCCTGGATTTTGTTAATATCCCCCAAATTTAACAAACATACTAATTTATCAACCAGAAATACTCTAAGTCTAGGCCAACACATCATAAAGAAAATTAAGAACCTTAGAGACAGAGAATGAAATTGAGGGTTAATAATTTTCTCTAATTTTTATCAGTGTCTCTTAATAATGAAAGAAATCAAACTCCAGCTTTAACACAGAACATTTAGTAACACTTTCAAAGGCAATTCTCTACTCATTTTGTTCTTTAAAAAGGTTTACATTGTATGTTTAAAAACAAATCCTATAATCACAGGAAGGGATATTTTTCCAGTGGAGCTGGGTGCATGAATTTTTAGCCACTTCACATACTCACAGACCATTCTAAAAGTCTATTATTCCGTTAAAGAGTTGCAACCAGATGTATATGTTGGTGGCTCCTAGTGTGACCAACTTACCACCAGCAAAGTCAAATTTAGCTAAACACCCATTCAAAGACTATAACAAAAGAAGTTTGTTTTTGCTTAAATTTAAGGCAGACACTCTTGAACTAGAACTGTAGGACTTAATCCAGCCTCCTACCAAGTGAGAAAAAAAAAGTTTTTCTTCTGAGCAGTATAGCCCTAAATTTGCCTTAAAAAGTAGTTATAAGTGGGTACAGGGTTTCTTTTGGGGGTGATTAAAGTGTTCTAATATTGATTGTGGTGATGGTTGTACAACTCTGAATATACTAAAAACTACTGAATTGCACACTTTAAATTGATGAATTGTATGGTATATAAATTATATCTCAATAAAGTTATTTTTAAAAAGTAATTATAAGTTCTTCCTTTATTCAAGGATGTTTCCATTTACAAGCCCTTTCTCCAAATGTTAAGGGTTCAAGGTGGCCAAAGAATCACAACTAGAGAAAAATTTCGTGACACCAAGGAAACTGGGAAAATAACAGACAGGATTAGGCTAGTCAATCAAACCTAAAATTAGAGAGAATGACAGGCTGGAATGAGAGTAAATGAGCTCCATATCATTAACACCTCTAGAAGACAAAGAAATGTGTATTTAAGTTCCTCCCTGTTCCTAAGGGTGGAACCAAGAGGCTCACTCAAAGATGCTGACTCTGCTACAAGACTTAAACGTTTTACACTTGGGCTATAAAGATGAAGGAATCAAACTAATGACCACACAAGTTAAAGTTGAAAAAAATGTGTCTACTGTGTCATCTGGGGTTTGATTTAAATCCTTGCCTTTTGTATACTGCCAAAGAAGAAATCTGTGGAATCTGCCTCTCCATGGCCAAATGTTAGATGTTTGAAAGCAAGAAAGAAAGTTAGTAAAGCCATCAAATATATTCCAATCAAACTTGGGAGACTCAAAGCAGCCAACTATTTTTTGCCTAACAGTTGCATCCCCTAAAACTAATCATCTCCAAATACCAAAGTGACTTGGAAAATTTAATTTGTCCTTAAAAAGACATCTAACTACACCAAGGAGGAAATGAAAATTTGCATTTTAAAGGTAACAAAACCAGAAATCAAGTTAATTGCAAATTAAAAAAAAAACAACAGGAAACAAGTCTGGTTATCCTACATACTTGTAATTTAAAACAAAGCTGTGTTTATTTCCCTCTTTAAACTTTTAACTCAAGATTTGAGTAGTCTTGATTTATTACCTTTTATCTCATTTATCTTACTATGTATTCACAAATTTCTGTGAACCCCAAGTTTTCAGAAGCCAAGCAGTTTAGAACCCTCACTGAGAAAGCAGCTATATACTGAAGCTATGTAAGTGCCATTAATGAACGATACAAAGATAAGAACAGAATGAAATAGAAATGCTCTATAATTCTTCCCTTTGCCCCCTAACAAGTAAAATATCAGTAGCCCCAACAAGTAAAATATCAATAGCCCCAACCCCCATTTTAAGACAACAACTTGTATTCCAAAAACTTAGTGAACAAAAAACATCCAGAAACACAGGCATTAAAACGCTAATGCCATGGAAAATACTTCATACTTCTTGGGTATTTTTGTTGCTTTATTTCACTTGTTCATAGCTTCTTAAAACAAACCTTGTTTCTCTCTCTTAAGAAGTCTTTGTTCCAACAAGACCCTTCTTCAAGAGCTACAACTTCTGGAAAATTTTCCCTTTTTGTTGGTTATATCAACAACAAATACTCTCAAACTCTTTCCATTTGGCATAGAAGTTTGTTCAACAAAGGAGGAAGCAAGCCCCCTCCACACAAAGGAGGTTTCCAAAACAGAGCATTGGTTATGCGTGTAGATTATTTGTGCCTCTAATATCCTTTCCCAGGTTGTAGCATGTACCACTCTCAATACAAAATGGTGGCCATCATGTCTGTCTAACATTCAGAACGGGAAAAGGCAATAATACCATCACACATTTTGCAAAGCTTACCGCCAATAAAGTCAAAAAGAGGAAATGGGTAGCCAAACCTAACCAGAGCAACACTATCTTTTTGGGAAAAGAGCCCTAGAAAAAGCAAAGGATAAAAGATAAAGGGTTGACCTAGTACTATACCACAATACCAACATGGAGGACAACTCACTCCCAGGAACCTGCCTCCACACATTTGGTTACCAAAAACTTAAACTGCCTAATTTCTGAATAAAATCCCATTAAGGTAAACGTACAATATTCATATTCACGCTTCCCAACATATGACATAAAACTAAACTGCTAAATATTTGAAACATGACCTATTCTACAAGAATTAAAACCTTGGCTCTGATCAGCCCGGGTTTTAACTTCTGCAGGCCTCTTTGCTCTTTAAAAGAAATGCACTTCCCTTAAACAAGAATCAACCTTGTCCAGTTCTTGTGAGAAACGCATCTATTTTCAAACATTTCCCCCATACTCGCTGAGCAGTTAATATTCTGAGGCATATACTTCATCTCCATTGTCAAACCTGTCCAAGAAAAACTAAAGTATGGTGTTTTAATTTGGGGGAGGGAGGGAAGAGATAAGGAAGACTTATTGAGGCATCTCCCTCAAAACAGCTTTCCAAAACACAATGGTTACGTACAGAGTCCCCGCAACTCCAACTGTCATTACAATGAGCAAGCTCAAGAAAGGAAAGGACGGGAAGGGTATCTTCCCCCAAGGGGGTAGGGGTGGGGGCGGGGGAGGGGGGTGGGGAAGACTCAAACTGTAGAAAAGGCAGTTAAACCTCCCTCCCAACGGTCCCAGCCCGTCCAACCGTCGTTTAGGCCAACTCGGACTCAGACTATCCGAAAGGTGGGCAGAACACGGTGGGAGCGCCTCCGTTTCCGGCTGGGGGGGGACAGGGAAGGAGTCGGCCCGGCTCCCTGCAGCGAACATTGGGGCCGTTAGGGGTGACTGCTGAGACCCATGCCCTCACACACAGCCCCCGGACCTGGCGCCCCGCATGGGGCTGGAGAGCTGAGATGGGGGACGCGGACGTGAGCGTTAACCTCCCCAGGTCTTCTCGCCGACGCCCCACCCCAGCCCGCCGGCACTGCCCGCACCTCCGCGGGGAGCCGAGCTGACCGGCCGGGGCGGACACGGCCCCACCGCCCCCAGCGCCCCACACACGGCCGCGGCGAGGCCGGCCCGCGCCTCCTCCCGGCCCCCAGGGCGCGGGGCGCCCCCCCTCGGCCCCGGCCCGGAGGACACGGAGGCCCGCGGGCCAGGGGAGTGGGCTCCCGGGCCCGGACGGTGGGACGCCCAGGTGAGGCCGCTCCGGGCCGCCGCCGCCGCCACACAAAGGACCGGGCGCCGCCGCCATATTGAGAACTTTCCTCGGCGCGACAACTCGCGCTCCCCGCCCCCACTCTCCCCGCCGCCCCCACCTCACACACGTCCCCCTCCACACACCCGTCCCCCTCCTCACACACGCCCCCTCACACACCCGCGCCCCCACCTCACACACGCACCCCTCACACACTCGTCCCCCACCTCACACACCCGTCCCCCACCACACCCGCTCCCACCTCACACACCCGTCCCCCCACTCTCCCCGCCGCCCCCTCACACCCGTCCCCCTCCACACACCCGCTCCCACTTCACACACGCACCCCTCACACACTCGCGCCCCCACACCCGTCCCCCCTCACCACACATCCCTGCACCCCCACTCTCACGGCCCCCCACCCGCACCCCACTTCACACACGCCCCCCTCTCACGGCCCCCACACGTCCGCCCCTCACCCGGCCGCACGCAGCCCGCGCCCCGGGACCAAACCCCGCGCCGGGAGGCCAGCCGGCCGCCGAGCCCCGCGCCCCCTCCGCGCCCCGGGCCGACCCCGCATCCGGCCCGAACTCCGGCTCGGCCGCGCGTCCCCGGCCTCGGGCGCCCCGCCGCCCCTCCTCCGCCCGCCGCGGCCGCGAGCGGTCGGGCGCCAGCGACTCACCGGCGGCGGCCGCACCTTACAGATGCCCGTCTGCTCGGCGATGGGCCGGATCTTGTGGATGAAGGCGAAGGGGTCGGCGAACTCCTCCCAGCTGGGCTCGAAGACCGGGCACTCGGGCGGCGGCAGGAACTCGCCCAGCGGGCCCGGGCCCCCGAGGGGCAGCGCGGCGGCCGGCTCCATCCCCGCGCGGTCCGGCGGCGCCCTCGGCCTGCTCTGCCTCCTCCTCCTTCGCCGCCGCCGACGAGGACGTCTCGCCGCGAGCCCACGCCGTGCGCCTCCGCCGCCACGGCGAGGAAAAGGAGTCCCGCCCCACCCCCACCCGCCGCCCCGGATCGGGCGGGGCCGGGCCCCAGGGCCAGGGAGCCGACTGAGCGGGCGCTCGCGGCGAGCCCGCGGCCCTCCGCTCAACAAGTTACCGGCCTGGTGGGAGGACGCGACCCCGGGCGGACTGTTGGGTCACGTCGGGACTCCGCGGTCGGCGCCACGATAGCAGGGCGCACGCAGCAACCCGGCGGGCAGAGCGCCGGCACGGAAAAGGGTTTTCCGGGGAGAAGGAACCGCTCCAACCGGGACAGCGTGGACGGACGCGAGGAAACAGTTACAGAGATGTCAACAGGCCAACACTTTTGAGCACTTGCACATTCTAAGTGCTTTGCATGATTAATGATTTAATCTATACAACAACCCTATGAGGCAGGTACTCTTCCTTCCACTTTACAAATAAGGATAGCGAGGTACAGGCTGATTAAGCGATTTGCCCAAATTCACACGCTAGTAAGTGAGGGAGACTCTATCTATTGGAAGGTGGGGTGTTGCAGGGAAAGAGTGGTCCACGAGCAATGTGACCGCGAGGTTGGATGTGAGGGAAGCAAAAGACTTTTGAAATAATCCGGATGAGAAATGAATGGGCCTAAATTAAGGCGGTGGAGCTATTGATTAGGAGGAAGGGATGGATATGTAGGAGATAAAATGAGGACTCGGTAATAAATTGGGGACAGTAAGGTATCAAGGATGATTCCGGAGTCTAGGGTGCTTGCCTGAGTGGATGCTGGCCCGTTGGCATTGCCAGGCATTCACCTGGATTATATGAACAAGAATCAGTTTGGGGCGGAAGACAACCTGTTCACTTCAGGACATGCTGAGTTTGAGGTGTCTTTGCTACAGCTGAAGATATCCAACAGGCTGAAGGATATAAATCTGAAGGGGAGAGATCAGAACTAGAGATGTAAATCTAAGAGTTACTAGCATATGAGCGATAGCTATTATTTATCGAACGCTGCCTGCCTGTAAAGCATTGTTGTAAATGCTTTGGTTTTGAAAGCTCATTGAATCTTCACAACTATCCTATGGGATAGGTACAGCTATTTTTCCCGTTTTGCAGAGCAGGCAGTGGAGGCACAGAGAGGTTAAGTAGCTTTAAGAGAGATGAATGCTTTTGACACACTTTTGGGGGGGGGGTGCGTAGTGTCCTGCCCCAGAAAAGGGGAGAGAGAAAACTCAAAAAGTAGGACTTCAACACTAAGAAGACCTCTTATCCAGAAAGCAGCCCAACCCATGGAAGGCCTGTTTGCCAGGGCCTCCTTAGGAGTCGTCAACGGAGTCTTAGCCCTGCTTTTAGATTCACCTACAGGAAAAAAGTCTTATCCTTAAGGATTCTTCAGTTTAAAAGGGGGGTGGAGGGGGAGCCTCCTCTTCAGTGAAGTCTTCCCAGAGGTACTTGGCCCCCAAAAGAGTTCAGAAAGGTCCTTGGAGAAGGTAGTCCTTTTCTTAGCTGTCTGGGCGCCAGGACCCAGGCAAGCCTTTTCCTGCTCCCCCCTGCAATGGACACTTACGGGGCAGAGTGCACACTACAGAGAAAAAATTATCAACGTAAGATACGAGATATAGCAAGCTATGACAAAATGTTAATGGTAGTATCTGGGTGGTGGGTGTAGAGAAATCTGCTGCAAAATTCCTTTAACTTTGCTGAATGATTGAAAATTTTTCGTAACAAAACGGGAAGAAAGTCATCATTGTTGCTGTTTGCCGCGGGCGGTCTGCCTTTGGGGGTCCTGCTGGAGTTGACTTCCCGTCCTGCGCTCTCGGGGAAGAGCGGTAAGACTCCTCACACGCAGCGCTGGCATCCTTCCGGCCAGGCAGGTACAACTGGGAAGGACCCTGGACATAAGTGAACTATGACCGCCGCTTACCCAGGGTGCGCGGGAGGAGCGAGCCCGCGACGCCCCGCGCTCCTGCCCGCGGCACATTTCCCCGCGGCTCGCGCGGCGACGCCGAGCGCGGCGGTTGCGGGGGCGCCGGTCCCGAAGCGCGGGGCGGCGGAGGGACCGCCCACCCAGCCTCGCCTCGCACGCGGCGCCCCGCCCCCGCCGAGTGTTTACATGGGCGGAGGGATCCCTCCCAGCTGACAGCCGCACTCGCCGGCCCTTCTTTCTTTAAAGAGCCCGGCCGCCCGCGCTGATTGGCCGCGCCGCCGGGGGCGGGGCCGGGCCGCATTGTCTCCGCGGGGCCTTGGGGCGCCGGGCCGCACCTGGCAGCGCCGCCCGGGCTCCGGGCCGGCTCCCCGACGGCCGGGGCGAGCAGGCGGGGGCGGGCTGGGCCCAGACGGCTGGGGCGGAACCGAGCCCGCTCGAGTGCCACGTCTCCAGGAAGCCCTCCTGACCTCGGATAACTCTCCGCCCCGCCGGGCCCCGGCTCCAAACCACCCGCTTTGTGCAGCCCCGCGCCGCGAGCACCTTCCCAGGGGTTTCCATCCTCGGCGGCCCGCTCGGCCCCGGCCTGCGTCCCAGATGCGCCGCCTGGGGACGACGCGCTCCCCGCGTCCCTGCGGTCGCCGCGATGGGAAGGCCACGCCCCTGGGCTCCAGCCTGGGGAGCGCCCCTCCCGGCCCCGCGCCCCTGACCCCAAGTCCCCAGCGCACGCCCGGGACCCGGATCCCAGGCGGCGGTTCGCAGCACGTAGCGCACGTGTCGGGCCGCGCCCGCCGCCTCCTGCCCCGCCCCCTCTACTCCCGCCCACCCCCTCCCCCCACCCCGCCCCCTCCACCGCCGCCCCCCACCCGCCTGCCCCGGGCTCCTGCTGTGGGCCGCGCGCCTCCCTTCCGCCCTGACCTCGGGGCTCTGCCCCTTCCCATTGCGTCTGCGAGCACCACCCTTCCCAGCCCTGTTGATCCCCCTCTTTCTCCTCCCCCCCCCTCCGTTTCCCCAAAGCACAGGCCTTCCCTCTGAGCTCCTCCTCTCCCCCACCACTTCTGGTGCCCCGGAATGCTTGTCAGATGTCCCCTGCAGAAACCCACAAACCCTGTTTTACTTCCTCAGTGTACTCCCACCACGTCTCGTTACGACTCTCTGTTACCGCACTTAGAACTCGGTCTTCGTGTTTTTCCACTGCCGCCCCTGCCCTCTTCCCCCACACAGTCCTCTCCACCGGACTGTAAGCCGCTGGAGGGAAGGAGTAATGGTCTCCAGCTCTGGCACCAGGCGCGTGGTAGAAGCTCCACAAATATTTCTTGAAGGGGAGGGGGAAACGACCGTGAGTGTCTGTGGCTCCGACTGGCTGAGAATGGAGATTTGGACTGTTGCCCAGGTGAAGCAGGAGGAGCTCTCACAACAGATCAGTTTGTGGAGTGTTGGGGAGGCCCACGTAGTGGGATGAACCCCTCTCCTCCTCCATTCCCCTGCTCGCTTATTGCCTTGGAACCAGCAACCCTTTCTCCTCTGCTGGGCTGGTCTCTTGTGTGGGACTTCTGTGCTCCCTGTTCCGCCCTACCCCCAGCTATGGGGGCAGCCCTTTGGGGATCAGCTCACACCATGACAAGGGTCTCATCTCTGGGCTTCTGTCTCTAGGAAGACACCTGGTAACTACCTCTTCCTACTCCGAAACTCCTTTTCCTCTCCAGTCCTGGGATCCCTTCTCTGCTGACTCAGCCCAAGTTTACCTGGGTGTGGGGCCCAAAGGGCTAGACCTTTGTCTGGGCCCCCTCCTCAGGGAGCCCCCAACAGACACTGGCAAGTGGGACGTTCCCATGGTGCAGTCAGCCCTGCCCATAAGGGTGGGGAGAGGCAGTGTTACCCACACTAGGGCTTCAGGGTGTGTTTCCTCCTGTTCCGGTTGAGCCACTTGAGAGGCCCTGGACTCCCAAAGAGCAAGCTAGTGCTGCTGAGAGGCAGAGAGGGAAACTCATGTTCTCTGTTCATGCTAGAGCTGCTGCCACCACCCCTAACTAAGGTCTGGGCTGAGGGGCCCCTCTCGGCATGCTCTACTGCCTTGGATAGTTGGAATGTTTGGAATTCTGTGTATCCCGGATGAAAGTCTTCCAACAGGAAGAAAACGGCTTCCACACGTTATATCAGAACTCCACAAAGCACTAGCAATCTACCATGCTCATTTGAAATTCACTGTTCAAATTATGTTGAGTGTCAAGCACAGGATCTGACTCACGAAATGCTAACTGCTAATTCCCTTTCTTCTTTCCCTTGACAGGAAGGGGTGATACATAGCAACTAGAAATACTGTACTAACAGGAATAAGATAGGGCCAGTGGCTGGGACTAATTCATAGTCTACTGGACATATCAGCCCTGTGAAGTAGGGGGGTATTATTGTCACCATTTTTTCGGATGGAGAAACTGAGACTCAGGTTAATTAGCCAAAGTCACACAGATGCTAACAGAGCTAGGACTGGAATGGTGATCCTGGAGCCTTCGATCTTTCCCCAACACCAGGCTGACTCCTCTAAAGCTGAAGAAGGGGGACACAGAAACCCCACCCCGAATCTCACCACCAGCTGCCCCTTAACCTGCCAACACGTATCCATTCTCCCCCCTCTGAGCCGCATTGGCTTCACACTTTGTGATCTCCAGTACTTTTGTTTACATACCAATAGTTCACAAAACAAATGATACTTGCCCTCTGCAGTGATTGATGCACTTATGCTGGTTGAGACCCATGAAGTTGGTTTTGTAACCCATTAATGGGTTGTGACCCTCAACTGGAAAAATGCTGCTCTGAGGTTCGTTTGTCCTGCTGTTCAGCAGCTTTCAAGAGGATATAGATCAAGTGGTGAGTTTTGTCTACTCATACCCATGTCATCTTGAATTCTGGCCACTGCCCCTTTTCCCCCATGTTCCCCCTAAGTCCTCCAGAACACCGTCTGCATCGTATACAAAACCAACCAGGATCTCTTATCCTGAGAAGAGATCATCTCCTATTCGTTTTCCTCCTCCCTCTGCCCACCACCCTTCAACCCAGGGATCACTTAGTGCCCCATCTTTTAGCACCTTATCCATTACAAGTGCCCAGTATATTACCAGGATCTTCTAGCATATTCTTCATGTCTCCCAAGACCTGACTTAGAGCAGGGTCAAAAACCCAAACGCCTGCAGAAGACAGAAGTAAGCGATATCAGCTGGATAGAGCCTGAAACAGTGAGAATGCATGTCTAGCTACCAGGGCCACCACTACTAAGGCCAGGGTGGTGGCAAGTTGTAATTTTCCAAGAGAAGCCAGAAGTCTAGGTTTTTATACAAGCTCTCCTAATTTGTAAATGTTCAGTCTTCAATCGAATTTTTAAAATACTGTGTGGGCCAACCAAACGTACTTGTGCCAGACTGTGTTCTGTGTGGAGCCTCCTCCCTGGAGAGGCTAGTGGGATGATGGGCATGCTGACCTTCAGAAAGGACAATGGTTACCAAGGGAGCACTAGCTGAGACACCCAGAGATGAATGCTGGAATGGAGGGAGCTCCTGCCCCAGCCCAGCCTGCGGGTCCAGTCCATGCTCCCAGGCTTCACGGAGACCTCTGACTTCCAGCAGCAGACACACGTGGCAACAGGCAGAGTCACAGATGGCCTGCCCCTAACTGCAATGTTGTTGAGGAACCTGGGGGTGGGGGGGGGGTCAGGGCTTTTTAATATTTATTGTCTCTTCTCCCTCAATTTTTTGCCTCTTCTAAAGCCCTCAGAGCAGTAGGAATCAGGTTCTCAAAGTGCTGTGCGTGTGCAAGAATTGAAAGTAAAATTTGGGTGGGGATTTAGGAATAAGGGGAGATGGACCTCTCAAATATGGGGGGAAAGAAGGCAGTGCTGGTCTCCATGACTGAAAACAGTAGTTGTTCTTTTAATAAAAAGGCTAACATTTATTGAGTGCTTGTGATATGCTAGGCATTTTTGTGTGGATGATCTTTTTTTGTGTGTGTGTGAGGAAGACCAGCCCTGAGCTAACATCCGTTGCCAATCCTCCTCTTTTTTTTTGCTGAGGAAGACTGGCCCTAGGCTAACATCCGTGCCCATCTTCCTCTACTTTATGTGGGACGCCGCCACGGCATGGCTGATAAGCAGTGTGTCAGCGGGCGCCCGGGATCCGAACCCGCGAACCCCAGGCTGCCAACCGCGAACTAAACTGCTGCGCCACAGGGCCAGCCCCCTGGATGATTTCTTTTAATCCTCATAAGAACTGTTGAGAGTAGCCATCATTATCTTCATTTTCTAGATGAGGAACTGGGGTTCAGAGGGGCTGAGACATTTGGCCAGGGTCACACGGCCAATAAGTTTAGCAGAACCAGATTCTGGCCTAGATTCTAGACTCAGGCTGCCTGAGTCTAGAATCTTAGCTCTTAACCATCACCCACATATTGCTTTCTCTGGTGACTGCCCAGTCCACCTGGCACTGTGTCCCCCGCACCTAGCAGAGTGTTTGTGGAAGAAATAGACCATTCACCATTATCACATAATCCCTGATCATTAGTGAGTTAATAAATACTTGTTGAGCACATTCTCTGGGCAGGTACTATGCAAAGTGCTGTAGACATAGCATGGAGTAAAACCAAGTCCCTGCCCTTCAGGGGCTTATATTCTAGTCTAGTTGACAGAGACAGACAAGAAACACATACAAGTAAGATAGTTTCTGGTAGAAACAAGTGCTAAAGAAAATATAATACATGATAGAGTAATGAGAAATGAGGTGGGGCTAATTCATAAAGATGACTCTTTCAAGGACTTTTTCTGTGTAGGGTTGTAGAGGAATAGGGCAAAATTTGGAGAGAACATGAATTCAGGGAGGGATTGTGCTTCCCCTCCACGAGAAGATGGCAGAGCTCCTTCTCATAGTGCCAAGAATGGTCCAGTAGAGAGGGGAAGTGGATGGTGCAGAGTAAAAAGAGGGTAATTGCAGGGTGAAGAAATTGAGAAGGAGTGAGAGCCAGGGCACAGCTCCCCCAGGGGAGGAAGATGGCGGTGAGATGCAAAGAAGCGGAGGAGGGGAAGTTCTGTTTTCTCTGTTAAAGATACTGATGCTGGTCTTTGGGATGCATAATAATTAATAGCTACCAATTATTAAGCATGTCCACGTGTACCTCTGATGATGGGGAGGAAGTGGGGAGGACACAAGAGTAACATCACAGAGAGAGCCTAGTTCAAGGGTGGAAAACTGCTCTGCCCTCTCACTTTGTTCATTGCGCCTGGAGCCACTGGTCCTGGGCAGCCCAGCTCCTCTTATCCCTTCTCTCTCTCCTGCCTCTTCCTGAAGCCTGTCCATCTCAGAGGGCTGAACAAGGACAGTGCTCCCAAAGTGACTGGTGGATGACACAGGAGGTGCAGAGGGGAATGGAGGTGTGCCTGTGGTGTAACTGTACAGCCTTTTTACTCAGTGTATGTATCCATGTATTTCTGTTCTAGGGAAAAGAAACCTATTTCTTTTACATAAAGTTGTTTGTATCTGAATCACCTATCTGACTAAGAGTCCAGGCTTAAGGAAACCAGGTAAGAAAAGTTCCATCTGTGAAGCCTTACTACCATACATGAGTATTGTTTTTATAACTCCCATCAAAAAGCTAAATGGTGAAGGGAAAGAAGCCTGTTAACCTCTACCAAAATACTAAACTGCAGGGATCCATGAAAACAGGGAGATTAGAGAGTTCTACAGTCTCAGGAGCACAGAAATGACTGACTACAATTTCTTTCCTTTGTGTACTGAACACGCAGGGAAAGAATCAGGAGCGGTTGCCGAGGCATATTAAAGCCTTTCCTCTGGTCATTTAGAAACAATCAGAGAAACACACTCTCACTAGAGACAAGACACTGACGGGAAGAAAGCAGCATGCAAGCGCGTTTGAGGCTGAGCCAGCCTGAACTCCAATAGCACAACACTCACGAAAGGATTTTTTTTTTTTTACACTACATTAATGACGTTCTAATCAGGGTCTGTGAATAAGATTAAAGATTGGAATAAATTAAGGGTATCCTTTATTAAAAAAGTAAGAAAGGCACCAAATTGCTTAGCACTTAGCAACACTTGAAGTTTAACTATTTTAAGAAATAGTTTGACTTTTGTTTAAAAAGCAGGGGTGGGTGGTGACCATCTGTTTTCTAAGATAGACAGGCCGTGTCACAGAAGTCCCAGCTGACCCTCATCATTTTGAGAAGGGAAGACTTTGGGAAAGTTGAATCTCCAGACAAAGTGACACAGAGAAGGCAGCAAAGGTGACCTTCCTTCCTCAGGCAGGGATAAGACTGCATCCCACCAGGGTCCCAGCCCAGATTAAAAGGCAGGCTTGGGAAAAAGTTAACGATGATAAGCAAGGATAGAATATGGGGGCTGTGACGGGAAGGCTTCCAGGGACAAAGGGGAAGTTCCAGGCATGGACGGGACAGAGCGAGACCCCAGCTGCACACGTGGACTTTTTGCTACAGGAACCTCATCTCGTCACAGACAGCATGCGGTGCTCCATCAGGCGCTGCTTCGTGACTGCAGTGGGCAGCGGACTCCTGTGGTTCTTCATCACTTTGAAAGTCCCCACGGAAATTGAAGATGACCAAAATGTGATGACAATCCAAGGCCAAGTAGCCACCTTTGCTCCCAGGGTGGGACTGGGGGGGGAGGGTGGGGATGGGTGGACAGGTAGACTCTCAAAAGCACCTGTACTGTTTCACCTGAGAGCAGGAAGCTTCAAAGGGAGTTGGGGTATGGACCTGGATCCACTGGTCCATAAAGAGGCTGCATTTCCCCTGTATTTGTTAAGGTAAGGAAGAGAGCAAACACTGCTTGAGCTCTGGATACTCTGGCCAGTGGCCAGACATCCTGAGGACGTGCCAGGCTCACTCTAGGGAGAATGATCCACTCCACCTCTTGTCCTGGAAAAGCTTATGAGAAGCTACTAGGGGCTAAACCCTGTTCTTTTTATGAAAGCAGGTACCTGATTTGCCTTTGTCAATGTCCCAGGAGGACAGTTCTAGCAGAGTGGAGGACCTGAAACCACTAGAAGACTGGCAGAATCTCACCTCCAAATATATGAAAACAATTCAGCAGAGAAGAAAGAGTGAGTTCCAAGGAAGGCAAGGGGCACCCCAGGAGAAGTAGGGCCATCAAGAGAAGTGTAGCTAGGAAGGCAAGAAGGGGAGGAGAGGTAGGACTGTGCCCAGAGAATTGGAATCTGGCAGATAATTCTCTCCCCACCAAGACATCTATCTATCCAGAATGAGGAAGAGGAGGGAAAGATAAAGAGAGTTGCTGTAGGAAGGCAGAACCACTGGATTAGAGAGCATTTGGATTAGAAGAGGCCTTAGGGTCACATGGTCCAACTCTCTCAGTTTTATCTATCAGAACTAAGTGCCGGGTGAAGGGACTTGCTCAAGGTCACACAGTCAGTGGCAGAACTGGAACAAGAACCTTGGGTTCCTGACTTCTAAGGGAAGTGCTTTTCCTAATATATCTTCTTCAAAGGAGAGCTTTGGGAAGATGAACTAGATAAAAACAAAAAGAATTATAATAACTATAATAATAGCTAATATTTATTGAGCACCTAAACCATGTGCCACAAAATTCTGGCTCAAAGAAGACTCAGAGGGAACCACAGGGACTCAGCATCACCTAGCTCAGTACTTCTCAAACTTTAGTGTGCATACAAGGCACCTGATGATATTGTTAAAAAGCAGATTCTGTTTAACTAGATTTGAGGTAAGGACCCCAATTCTGCATTTCTAATATGAGGCTGATGTTGCTAGACTAAGGACCACACTTTGAGTAGGAAGGGTCTAAACATCCCCTCTACCAAAAGAGAGGACAGATGGGAAACAGGAGAGGGAAAAAAGGAAGAGAGCAAGTCCCAAAGAGCACCCCAACCCCTAAGCCTGTGACCACCCTCACCACCAGCGCACACTGACCAGTGTCCCTCTCACACTCTCCTCAGCATGGCTGACGGTGGGGATCTCCTCAGTGCCACGACCGGACCGAAGCAGCCTCTTGTATACCCTGCTCTCCCTGTTCCGTGCTTCCTCTAAGGCTGAGCAGAAACGTCTTACAGTGCTGGTCCACCTGGCAGATTCTGACCTCACCTGGCTCAGAGAAACCGTTGTCCACATTTCAAGCCTCTTTGGTCCACAGATCTTGGCAGGGCAGTTGCTGCTGATCCATGCTCCACCGGACGTCTACCCCACTGCGGAAGACATCAGGGACGAGGCCTATCAAGGGGAATTCGACGCCAAGCAGAATATAGATCACGCCTTCCTCGTGAGCTTTGCCACAAAGCTCTCTGATTACTTCCTGTTACTGGAAGACAATGCCTTTTGTGCCCCCAACTTTGTCACCCACATTCATTGGAAGGTGAACACCATGAGGTCCAACCCCTGGGTGCTGCTGGAGTTCTCTAATATGGGCTTCCTCGGCAAACTCTTCCACAGCAGGGACCTCCCTGTCCTGGCCCATTTCCTTCTCCTCTTCTACAAGGAAAAGCCCCTCGACAGGTTGATCCCTCATTTTCGTACCCTCCTGTCCCAGAAAAACCCAATCCTCTGTAGACCTTTCCTCTTCTACCACAGGATCTCCTACTTCACCTCTAATGACAGCCAGAAGGCCACCATAGTTCAGAAAAAGAACCCCTATGGTCCTGACAACCCACCTGGAGCCATTTTCACTGATATGAAGGTTTTTGATGTTCATTTCCCCTGGGAGGCCTACACTCTGGATGAGTCGTTCTTTTGGACCCACAATGTTAGTGCGGGGAACCATCTGACGGTCATTTTGAACCATCCAGCGAACTTGAGCAGAGTGCAAGTGTTGACAGGCACCATCGTGGATGGAAAGTATGCCCTGGAGAAGGGGCAGGTGGAGCTGGGCTACAACCCCGAGGGGATGCCTCAATACTGTACCAGCTTTGCCCTGCTGGGCCATCTCTTGGAAGGGCAGATGGATCAGGAGATATTTCTGAGAAGTATGAGGTACGACGTGAGCTGTGTAAGGCTGGTGGTGAAAGCTAATCAGGTTGGCAGTCTCATGATCAGACATATTCACCTCTGGGAGGAAAATGCCAAAGTGGCAAAAGCAGCTCAGAGTTGAAAATAAAGCAGTAAGAGTATGAAAAATTAAAATCTTGCAGCTATTTCATTCTAGCCTGCTTGCCATAGGGGAGATGCAAGGAAATGAGGGACAGAGAGAGAAGATTATGGTTCTTTTGGTACCACCAAGATGTCAGGAGACCTATTCCTTCCTTTTTCTACCCAAACAAGCAACTCTTGTAACTTTTTCTGGGGCAGATATCGCTTAGCCAATTTAGGGAAAGGCCTTGTTCATTCTCAGAATCTTTAGATTCCTGGGGTGCTGAGATCAGCACAGATATAGGGTGTTTGTGTGCATACACACACTTACATGTTCACACAGCCAGAGGTGTCATGTGGTAACGGGAGGGTGAATGGGGAAATCGTGGGGAGTCCCTAGAATTGACATCATAAGAAGCCAAGAAAGGGACTCTCACTAGAAGTCGAACTCTCTGAAGTTCAGGAAAGTAGCAGATGGACCGATAGCCATAAAATTAATCCTGTAACTCTGTCCTTTCAAACTGTTTCATGGTGCCAATCCAGTTCCCTCTTTTCCTCACAAACACACTTGGGCATAAATGGTTTGAAACTAAAGCTTCACTTTCTCATCAGCATTGACTCCTTAACTCCCCGCACCCCAGCTTCTGCATCCATAGTGCTACTGAAACACTTCCCTATTGGTCACGACAAAAATGGTCAAAACCCAGTGGTATTTTTTTCAGATCTCAGTCTCCTTAACTCTCTGCAGCAATACACAACACTAATTAGTCTTCCTTCTTGGAAAAGACTTCTTCCTTGACTCAAGATTCGTCCATTCATTAGATATTTACTGAGTGCCTACTATGTGCCAGGCACAAAAAAGCCCATCAGGGTTAAGTACAGGGTCTTTCGGGAGCACAAAGCTGCTGTTCCTAAAACATTCTTGCGGGCTTAGGAAAGGTTTTTGGAAGATGTGACATCTAAGCCCAGACCTGCCAGATAGTTAGACAAGATAGCCAGGTGTTGTGGGAAGAAGGTCAGGGAGACTTTCCAGTAAAAGAAACAGCATGCAGAGAAGTGGGCCAGAGGTGAGAAAGAACATGGCTCATTTGGGAAAACACAAATCCTTTAGTGAGACTGGAGATGGAGGGCAAGCTGGAGTAGAGTGGGGCAGAAGATGAAGCCACAGGACTAAAAAGTGACCAGCTTCAGAAGGGCCATAGACAATTCAATGGGGGAAAGAATAGTCTTTTCAACAAATGGTGTGGGAACAACTGAATATCCACATGCAAAAGAATGAAGTGGGACTCCTACCTCACATCATATAAAAAATTAACTCAAAATGAATCACAGATCAAATTAACTCAAAAAATTAACTCAAGATTACATTTAGCTTTTAAATGTAAAAGCTAAAACTGTTAGAATAAAACATAGGTGTAAATCGCTGTGAGCTTGGATTAGGCAATAGTTTATTGGATATGACACCAAAAGCACAAGCAATCAAAGAATAGATAAATTGGACTACATTAAAATTAAAAACTTTTGTGCCTCACAGGATACTGTCAAGAAAATGAAAAGATGACCCACAGAATGGAAGAAAATATTTGCAAATCGCATATCTGATAAGAGACTGGTATCCAGAATATATAAAGAAATCTTACACTCAATAAAGACAATCCAATTAAAAATGGGCAAAGGATTTGAATGGACATTTCTTCAAAGAAGATATACCCATGGTCAATAAGCATAAGAAAGGATGCTCATCATTAGTCATTAGGGAAATGCAAATCAAAACCACAATGAAGTACCACTTCACACCCACTAGGAAGGCTATAATCAAAAAAACGGAAAATAAGTTGTTGGTGTGTTGGTAAGGATTTGGGGAAATTGGAACCTTCATACATTGCTGGTGGGGTTGTAAATGGTGCAGCCACTTTGGAAAACTGCTTAGCAGTTCCTCAAAATGTTAAGCAGAGTTACCATCAACTGATGAATGGATAAGCAAAATGTGGTGTATCCATACAATGTAATATTATTTGGCCATAAAAAGAAATGAAGTACTCGGGGCTGGCCCGGTGGCGCAGCGGGTTAGTTCGCTCTGTGGTGGCCCGGGGTTTGCAGGTTCAGATCCCGGGTGCCCACCAACGCACTGCTTGTCAGCTCTGCTGTGGCAGTGTCCCATATAAAGTAGAGGAAGATGGGCACGGATATTAGCCCAGGGCCAGTCTCCCTCAGCAAAAAGGGGAGGATTGGCAATGGATGTTAGCTCAGGGCTGGTCTTCCCCACAAAATAAATAAATAAATAAATAAACTGCAAAAAAGGAAATGGAGTACTGACACATGCTACAACATGCAAAAACCTTAAAGACATTATGCTACATGAAAGAAATCAGTCACAAAAAGCCACATATTGTGTGATTCTATTTATAGGAAATGTCCAGAATAAGCAAATCCATAAAAACAGAAGTAGATTAGTATCCAGGGGCTGGGGGAAAGAAGAATGGAGAATGGCTGCTAATGGGTATGGGGTTTCTTTTGGGGGTGATAAAAATGTTCTAAAATTTATTGTAGTAATGGTTGCACAACTCTGTGAATATACTAAAAACTATTAGATTGTATACTTTAAAAAGAGTGAATTTTATGGTGTGTGAATGATATCTCAATAAAGCAGTTATTTAAAAAAAAGCTGTAGAAGCAAATTAAAGTGTTTAGACTATCCCAATGGCCATGGGGAATCACAGGACAGTTTTGAGCAGGAGAGAGAAACGGCCTTGCTGTGCTTTGGAAGATACTACAGGTGCCGCCTGCAGACTGGACTGAGGGTCAAGATGGGGAAGCCAGTCAGAACTGAAGGGGATGATGTGTACTCGGTGTCTGTCCTGGTGCCTGGTGCGGCGCAGCAACAGATGCCTGCTGAGTGACCTTTCCCACTTCCCTTTTCCTTCTCCCTCCTTCCCTTCCATAAATCACACACTAATCTGTATTTCCACAGACCTGACAGGGTGCTATCTTTGTCATTGACACCATTTCCTCCACCCATCCCTGAAGGTGGGAATATTCAAGGCCTTATTCATCTTATTTCTTATTCATCCATATCTGCTTTCTTTGACTTTTCAATCACTCTCACAGTTTCACCTGAAGAACTTTCAAGAACCACCTAGGTCGACATCATCCTCTGAGGTGTCCAATCAGAGCCTCAGCGTCTCGTCTCCAGCTGACAATGGATGCCCTCCATTTGGCTGTTCTACTGTCTTCTCGAGCTCAACACATCTAAAACCAAATTCTTTAGCTTATTCCGAGAGCCAGTACCCCCTTCTAGACGTGTCTGTCTCTGGCCATGGTTACCTTACATACATAAACTCAAAATCTTGAAACAGTGCTTTAAAAAAGTATCTGTGAACCACTTGCATCAGAATCACCTGGAATTGGTTGTTTAAAATGCTTTTACCAAATCTTGCTCATTCTCCAATCTTCAACCTCTGTATTTTCTTATTTTCATATCCACCCCAGTCTAGACCCAGCTATCGCTTAGGCTCATGTTCAAACTTCTCCACAGGGTGACCTCTATGAGCCAAGGAGCACTATGGCCCTGGGCACTGGGGATAAGAGGTCAGAGGCTGTAGACTCTGGCCTTGAAGAGCTCCTAGTCTGGTGAGCGACGACCAAAATACAGAGTTAAGGGAGCACAGAGTGGGAGGGAGTGACTGTGCCTGGAGCCATCAGGGAAGGCTTCACAGAGGAGGTGACAGACATTACTCGGGCAGACAAGTGTGGGTGAAGGATGCAAGCAGAGGGACTGACGCGGCATAGGGCATCCTCTCCCTAAAGTGGCAGGGGCCTGTTCACACGTCTACCAAGGCCCTCAGGTAACACAGGCGAAGCCAGCCCAGTGTAAGAACCCAGGAGCAAAGTTGTCATCAGTGCAACGGAGCCTCAGCCTCGTGTCTGGGAGATGGCGGGGCATGGGGAGGCCTGTGGCCTGGGGGTCCGCAACGCCCCACTTGGAGGGCAGAGCTGCTGCTCAGCTTTCCTGGATTGGCACCATGTGAGAATGTGGGCCCAGTGTTGCTAGATCTGGCGGTTTTTCAGGGGAAGCTAGAAATCCCAATTTTTATGTTAGACTTCCCAATTTTTTAAATGCTAATTCAAAATAAATAAAAACATGGTTTTGGAATACCACGAGCCACTCCTCAGCTCTGCTCTGGGAGGCTTTCCCAGGTCTCCAGTTTCATCCCAGGTCACAGCCCCCTTGATTAGGTGACGACTTCCCTGGATACTCTTCAGGAATCATCTTAGCTTCAGAAGCACTGGTCACCTGGATGGAGTCATGGGACACACCTTCGTCTCTATCAGTCACACATGCCATCTCTGAGTATGAATTACTCTGTGGATGGCTGAATTGACCTGTTGTTCAATTTATTAGCTCCACTTGCAGAGGCATCTTCCTGATATTGACCCACCCACCCTACTCGGCTTCGTGTCCTCTAAAGAATCACACCATTTGGGATAAGCCATCAAATGATTTACAGTGAGTGCTATAATTCAAAAGAAAGCCCTGTCACTATGGATTGGGGTATGATACCAAAGGTTGGGAGGCCTGAAGGAGACGGCCGAAGTGTAGGATTTAGGATGGAGCTCAGGCCAGGTCCTGGCTGGGCGTGACTGAACTAGCTGTGGAGGGCGATGGAAGTCAAAGCCGTATCCGACAAGGTGCGCATGCCCGTCCCCGAGATTGAGATTGGCCTTCTCTCCGAGTGCTGGGTTGTAGGGTCTCACCTCGAAGCAGCTGAACGGTGAAGGTAGACAATGAGGTGAATCGTTACGGGGTTGGCAGAAGACCACTACAGAGTGGTCACCAGGCTCTGGGGATGAGGACCAGGTGTCAGGCTTCCTTAGACCTCTTCTCAAAGACAACCCAGGCAAGGGCAGGGGCGGGGTTACTCGTGCCTGAGGGAGCCTCCCTGGCCCACCTTCCCCACAACCTCCTCCTCTGGGACAGTCTGTCTCCTAAAGCTGATGCCCTGCTCCCTGTTTCAAGTGAGGGCTAGGGCAGGGGAAGCCGAGAAAGTCACTGTTCGATCAAAGTTGTCTTAATTTTCCTTGGGGGAAGTGAACTCTGCTAAGGCTTCTCTGCGCCCAAATTCCGCCCTTGCCCTCTCCAACTCCTGGCCTGGGCTTTTTGGGATCAGTGACATGCAGAAGCTTGGGTCGATTTCACCCTGGGGCCTTCATACACACTTCCCTTACAAGCCTTCTTTCCATGTCCTGGTAACCTTGCTCTGGCCTCTCACAAGCCAGACACTCTCCTACAAAAAGCTAAAGGAACTGGATTTTGCTTGAGAGAAAGACGAGGGGTGACCTTCTTAAGGAAAGGAAATGTTGTTTTAAGAGGATGTTTTTTAAAAAGGAGGCCTTATGGTGAGTGGTTTCAACCATGGCCTTTAGAGTCAGCCCAACAGGGTTCAAAGCTCAGCTGTCATCTACTGGCTGAGTAACCAAGGTTACTCTAACCTCCAGACCTCAGTTTTCTCACCAGGAAGAATGGGGGTAACAGGTAAGAGGTGAGAAGTACCTTGAGCACTTAGAATGCTGCTTGGTACTTGCTAAGCACCAGGTAATATCACTAGTATCACAGTAAAAAGTATTACTAGTAGAAAGTATTACTAGTAGTATCGCTAGTAGAAAGGAGAGACCACATAGCTCCCATCGAGGGTGCTGTGGCTCCCTGACCCCCATGCGCCCCCCACCCTGCCTGGCATCCCCTCCTTTCCTGCAGGCTAGCCCCTGCCTCTTCCCCAAGATCCAGCTCAGCGGTCCCTTCAGGGAGCTCACAGGGCATCCTAGTCGTTCCCGTTTACCTCTAATCCGTGGCCCAGACTCAGTGGGTGTGTGTTGCATGAGGAATGACCCCTTGCTTTGTACGTCGCTTTAGTTCATAAAGCTCAGAGGAATACACTGTCTGATTTAATCTTCAGAAGCACACTGGAGGGCGATCCTGGTTTTACAGATTAAAATATGTAGAAATGAGAGACAATTACCTGGAGTCTGCAGGGCACCCACGGGATTGCCACAACTCTGGCTGAGGCCCCTGCATTTGTTACCTGTGCAGCCAAAGGTGGGTGTGGCAGGAGGCTCCCACCAAGGGAGAGGCTTCTGAGAAATCTCCGAGAAGTTACCACCCAGCCCCTCCCCGACCCTGATTCCGGTTGGTCCAGACCCTCAGCCCCCACCTGGTGCCAGCCCTTCCTGGGATGCCTCAGCTTTCCCTGGCGAGGGTAAGGCGGGGTCCGTCTTCAATCAGTGGGGCTCCAGTGGGGGTGGGGAGGAAGCCAAGCAAAGGGGGAGCACAAGCCCTCCATGCCCACCGAGGCTGCCCTCACTTCGGTCCAGCTGTCTTTTTCGCCGCCCTCTTCTCCCTCTAGCCTGCCGCATCCTTTATCAAAAGCACCTGCTTGTGTCCCTCCCACTTCCCCTTTAGGGGAACGGTGTTTGGGTCTCTTGGTTGCTGGGCTCCTGCTATCGAGCATTGGCCAGGCGGGAGAGGCTCTGGCTGCCCAGGCGGGACCGGGAGGCCTTGTCACCCATCACTCCTGGGGAATGGGGAGAAGCCCACACCGCCCGTGGGTCCTTGCCTCCTTCCCCTCTGCCCCCACCCCCAGCACCAGGACCAGCTGCAACCCTTTTCTTCCAGGTTTTTTATTCATCCAAACCTTGACTGAGTTCTCACTGAGTGCTGAGCACCTGAGATGAGGGGTCTCAGTGCAAATCTCACCTCCTCCACGGAGCCTTTGAGGCTCTCCCTGGGAATAAGTAAGCGCCCTCTCTGTTAGTGAAATGGAAAGCCCATACACTTTGGTGTCACCTAGACCTGGGCTTTAGTCTCAGCTCTATTTACTAGCCGAGAGATCTAAAAATGTGATTAACCTCTCTGAGCCAGTGTCCCCATCTGTACAACAGGGATTCCATCCGCCACACAGGGTTGGCATGGGGGTTGAAAGAAATCAGATGGAAGGCAGATGACAGACACTCCAAGAACCTCAGCTCACCCTCCCTTCGCTCCAGGAGACGCCTAGCACTCGGACCCTCTTCCCTCCCATCCCACCAGTGGAGGAGGACCACAGGCTTTGGCTCACTCCCAAGGGCCTGCTCCTTTGCAGCTGTGCCTGGGGCTGCTCCCTACTGACACATCACCAGGGCTGCACAGTTGGCCCTACCACAGGGTCTGAGCTCCCTCCCTCTTTCCCGGGGAGCCTCAGACAGGCCCAGGCAGGTGGGATATTTCCACGTGTGGCCAGCCCTGCCCCAGGTGGGTGGGGAGGGGCAGATTTTCCCACCAAAAGGCCTCAGGGCACGATTCTCCTCTTTCTGGTTGGGCTACTTTAGAAGTCCTGGACACCCAGGGAGCAATATTATCACCAAGAGGACTCAGAGACAAGACAGGGAAACCTGGGCTCCCTGCCCCTCCACAGGCATGTCCACCTCCCCACAGTCCACCTTATAGGGGAAGGGAAAGGGGTGGGATGGTCTGGAGCTGTGAACTCAGACACCTGACCTCTGTGACCCCAGGTAATCCGCTCTGTGGGATGAAGACACCATTCACCGGGGTTGCTGTGGGAGTCCAACGAGATGAGGGTGTGTGAGGCTCAGAAATCCATCGCATTGGGTCATGACAGGACCTAGTCTGCAGCCCTTCAACTTCCCCACAGCTCTTGCGTAAAAATGTTTTTAGTTCCGCCCACAGCCGCCTCGCTGCTAACCTCACCCTACCCTCGCAGCCACACGCTCCTGCGTTCTCTCCTGGGCCTGAGCGCATGCCCGAGCTGGGACTTTCCCACGGGCTGCTCCCTGGCCTGGACCTCCTCCACCCAGCTAACTCCTCCTCTTCAGAGAAGCCTGCCCTGACCACCCCAAAGCCAGGGCCTCCTGTCACTTGCTGTCTTTGCACAACTCGAGTTATGTAACTGTTGAAGGTTTGCAACCCCCCGGAGGGTGTGTTCCTGAGACAGGAGCCCCACATGTCTGTTTTGTCCACCACTGTATCCCCAACGCCTTGCAGAGTATGCAGCAGGCATTTTATTATTTGTTGAAAGAAAAGGCAATAGAATCTGAGCAGCTTCACCCCAATCTCATCAGCCTCCCCTGAGCCTGAAGTCTGTGGCTGTCACAGCCCCCCACCCCCGCCACTACTCGCAGCCCAGCACCTGCTCTCCGCCTGCAGAAGGGGAGGCTGCTGACTTCCCCTCACTGCTCCCTGTCAAACCCCGAAATTCTTCTCACTTGTGCCCCCCCCCCTTTGCTCCCTTTCATGACCCCAGAAGAACGTGGCCTGTTGCCCCCGTCTCCTTACTTTTAGGTTTGGGCTGTTCTGCAGGTTCCTCACCTGTCAGCAAAGCTCCTGAGGACTGCTTCCGCCCACCTTGGTCAACCAAGGAGCAGGGCCTCTCCCATCAAGCGGCTCACGCCCAGGTCTAGCTGTGCCCTGTTCTAGCTCTCAGGCATTGGACAAATCACCTGGGAGCGTTTCCTCGTCTACAAGACAGGGGTACCACTTCACAAAATGGTTGGCATCAGGAGGTCACAGATCACTACCCACGTGCCAGACGCTGTGCCAAGCACCTCACGGGCCCCATTCGGTGCAGTTCAACACAATGGGATCCATCCACCTTATTTTACATCGGAGGTCACTGAAGCACAGAGGGGCTAAGCCCCGACTTGCTCACACTCCTCCTAAGTGTGGACTCAGATGAGCTTCCTCCAGAGCCCCGAGCTCCTTCCTAACCACAGGCGCACTCTGTTCAGTCAGGGGCTCAGAAGGGGCTCGTAGGTTCAGGCTGTTTGGATTCAACCTCAGCAAGCTATTGAAGGCAGCTGGGAGGTGTGTGTCCTGAAACCCACCCAGCTTCTACCAGTGTGTGCTCACGTTTGAGGCAGGGACGGGGAAACATGAGGAATCCCTCCTCTCCCTCCCTCTGAGGAATGAACTCCCAGCTCTCTCGGGCCGTGTGACCGTGCTGGTAGACAGAGATGACGGGACAAGAAGCAGTTACAGTGTTCAAGAGAGGTGAAGGAACTTGCAAGTCAGTCAAAGTCCTTCACCTCAGGAAGTTAGGGAACAATTTTTTTGTTCATTTTTTAAAAGCTATATTTTGTTTGAGCCAAGCATGTCAGATCGAGGAACAATTTTTCTAAAAAGTATGCACTGACACGGTTTTATTACACTCTGCATCTTCAGAGGTCTGGGGCCCCGTGGGCAGTGGTTCCCAACTCTGGCTGCACACTTGCTTCACTAGAGTCCTTTAAAAAAATACCGGAGCGTGGACTCTAGCCTAGACCAGTTCTAGGAAGCCCTAGGGTAAGGCCCGGGTGGTTCTCCTGTGCAGGCTGGGCCGCGAGCCGCTGCCCCAGAACAGCGCCCTTCACCGTTTGCTCTCAAACCAGCAGCCTCAGCATCACCTGGGAACCTGTTAGAAATGCACATTCTCAGGCCCCACCCTGGACCTGCTGACTTAGAAACTCAGGGAGGGTGTTCCAAGCCTTCTGGGGATTCTGATCCGGGCTAAAGTTTTAAAGCTGAAAACAAAAAGGACATCTTCTCTAAGCTGGTCCTTTCTGCAGTGGGAAAAGGCGGAGAGTTAAATAGCTTCCCCAGGCCTCCCATCAGCCTCTTGACCGAGTCCAGCCCAGAACCGGGTTTTGCCCTCTCTTCTCTCATCTGCCCCCTCCGTTGTCCTGTTCGCTCTTGAGAGCCTTGTAGTAGATGAACTGCAGAGTCACAACAATGGCCCCATCCCTATACACGTGTGTCACCCTTCCCAGCAAGAGGTGGCAATGATTGCCCTTCCATATTAGTTTGCTGGGCTGTTGTAACAAAGCACCACCAACTGGGTGGCCTGGGTGGTCTCATGGGTGTGGAGGCCGGAAATGTGAGGTCAAGGTGCTGTCAGGGCTGTTCCCTCTGAAGGCTGTCGGGGAGGCTCTGTTCAGGCCCCTTTCCCGGCAGCGGGTGGTTGTGGCAGCAGGACTGCGGTCTTCACACGGCACTGTCCTTGTGTATGTGTGTCTGTCCACATCCCTCCCTTGTGTGAGGACATCGCTCATTTGGATCAGGGGCCCACCCTACTCCAGTAAGACCTCATCTTAACCAATTACATCTGCAACGACTCTATTTCCAGTTAAGGTCACATTCTGAGAAAATGAGAGTTAGGACTTCAATATATGATTTGGGGACTCTTTCTTTTTGTGAGGAAGATTAGCCCTGAGCTAACATCTGCTGGCAATTCCCCTCTTTTTGCTGAGGAAGACCGGCCCTGGGCTAACATCTGTGCCCATCTTCCTCTACTTTATATGGCATGCGGCCACAGCATGGCTTGGTAAGCGGTGCATAGATCCACGCCTGGGATCTGAACCTGCGAACCCCGGAGCACATGAACTTAACCACTATGCCACCGGGCCGGCCCCTATGATTTTGGGACTCTTAAAGAGTTCTCACAGCTTCTGTTTTCACTCTCTGGAAGCTGGCTACCATGTAGAGAAGTCTGACTACACTCCTGGCAAGAAAGGCCCTGGAAGATGAGAGACTCAGAGGAGAGAAAGGGAGGCCCAGGCCACCCCCAGCCATTCGGATCACCTCACCTCAGCTAAGGCGTCAGATGTGTGGGTGAAGCCACCTCAGGTTCTTGGGTTGCTGCCCCAGCCAACCCCACGTACGGAGAGTGAGCCGCCACCCCCAAGCTCTGCCCAAATTACACAATCATGAGCAAATAAATGGTGGTGGTTTGAAGCCACTAAATTTGGGGTGGTTTGTTTTATATAGCAGATAACTGCAAAAAGTCTCAGACAACAGGGCCTTCATAATTAACGCTCGATTCTTTCTGTTGGAGGCCCCTCTGCAGGAGCCCAGTGCCTGCCTATCACTCAGATAAAATATTTGGGTCTCATTGCTGGCTGAGTGGCTGGGAACTAGGACACAGTTCTGCCTGTACATAGTGAACAGCAGCTCTGACGTACCTAAGAGCTTCTGAGAGCGTGGGTGACGCTGAGGTTCCAGCTGTGGGCAGGCACGAGCGGGTGGGCACAGGTCCTGAGGGGCAGTTTGTGTGGGTGGGCCCACAGCCAACGCTTGGATGCACAGAGCCAATTGTGTGGGCTCCAAAACACTGGGACTCAGGCAGGGGCACTAGTGGTGAGAGGCCTTGGCCAAGGGGAAAATCAGAATAATTAACCACTGAAGACGAGTGTCTTCAAAAGAGCTAAATTTGGGGGAAAGGAAGAACTACAGGAAGCACAAAGAAGTAGGACTAGGAAGAGAGGACTGTTCTATGGAGGACAATGACAGGAGATAAAGCGCCCAGACGGGGGCTACGCTGATGCCACACCCATCACACGAATGCCACAAGCACTCGCTGTGGACCAGGCGCTTTCCTCAGCGCCACCCATCTCATCCTCACGACAACCCCACGAGCAGGCTCTGCTGTTGTAGTCTCATTTATCGGTGAGGAAACTGAAGCCCATCTCAGAACCAGGGCCACACGTCATTCAGCAGCAAAGCTGGGCTTCCGATCGGGCGTTCTGGCCTCAGAGTCTGTGCTCCCAGTCACGAGTCACGCTGCTCCATCCTTTTTAAAGCCAGCTGAATGGATCTCCACACTGTCCCTCACACCTCTGCAGAGCCTTGAACTGGCAATTAGAAATGACTTGTGCTCAGGGCAAATAAAAATCCACTCCAAGGCGCCCAGCCTTCAGGGATGGGGACTGTTCCCCGGTGGGCTGCTCTCTAGAACAAGATGACCAAACAGGCCAGGATCCACTGCCTCCCCCTTACTTGCTGCTGCCTGAAATCCTGCATGGCACTCGCCTGCTGCCTTTCTGATAGCCTGAAAGCAGCCCCTCCCAGAAAAGGCAAGCCACAACCTTCCAAGGGACCTGCCCGGGGCGGGGAGCCTGCTCAGACTTGATGGGAAGAACCAGACTCTAGATCAGCAAGAAGGGGTGGGGGAAGTGCCTGCCTGCACCTCAGACACCCCCACCCTTCACTTCCTGGCTGCCTGGGTTCTGTGTCCTTGTCCATAGAGACATGGGGAATGTCCTTAACTCCCTGGATGTACAGACAAGGAGTGTCCAGAGGAGGGAATTACTTCCAAGTGAGAGGTGGGTCATCTGTCTTCCCAGCCTGCCTCGCTGCACTGTCTTTGTTCTGAAGACCGGGGTGAGGAGGGGAGCAGAAGCGCATGCTCATGGCAGGCTTCCTCCTTCCTACTACCGAGGGAATCCCACAGTGCCACCTCACCTGAGTCCTGCCAGGTCCTTCCAAGCAGGTGTTCAAGTCCACGGGTGAGCCAGCATCAACAGCCCCCTCACCTGCTCCTCAGGGTGGTCAGACAGCCCCAGGAAGTGGCAGAGACAGTCTTAGCTTGAGGCTGAGGCCCAAACCCTGTCACCAACTTTGTTTCTAACTCTGTTCCTTCCTTCCCTGGGCAATGAGAACAAGCCAGCCTCACTGTGAAGTGGGAGGGAAGGTGCCAGGGACACAGGAATCACTGACATTTATAACCATTCCTGGAACCTTAACTCCAGACTTCTGAAGTCCTCGGTGGTGACCATCTTTCTCTGCCCATAACTGGGTACTCCAGCTCCCATCTTCCTGCCTCGCACCTGACTCCTTCCACCTGGCTCAGCACCCCATGTGCACCGGGGACCAGCACCATGTGGGGTGAGACTAGAACACAGACCCTGCCCCCAAAGGCTCACGCACTAGGAGTCCTCTCTTCACACGCTCTCACAGGGCCCTCTTGCTGGGCCGGGAGAACACACAGCCCGCTCCCCCTGCGCTTTCCCATTTCCCCCACTGTGCCTCGTACCTTTAGCCCCAGCAGTAGGAAGCTAGCTGTAGTTCTGAACTGTGATGCTGGCCCTCTGCCTTCTTTCCAGGTCTGCTCCTACTTGGCCTCCACAATCCATTCCGTCATCGAGCCCACGAAGACTGTCTGCCCATTTCTGGACTTTATCCACATTTCTGCTCACCTGTATCCCATTACATTGTGATTTGTTCACACATCTTCCTCTCCCGAACCTTGTTTCTCCCCTTCTAAGCTTGGACTCAGACGGCAGCAGGTCTCAGCCCAAGTGCCAGGGACCCTGGTCGTGGCCACGTTGAGTGTTCCCGTGCCCTAGGGCTTGGGGGTGGGGCAATGCGTGCTGCTTGATGAGCTGACCACCATTTACTGACTCACTGGACCCTCAAGGATGCCTGGCGGTCTTCTCCCCGCCTAGATGCTTCTTCCCACTCCCCCAGAAGATCGAAAGTCTTGGATGGTGTTCAACTCCTTTCTTGCCATTCACGTGAATGAACAAAAGATGAGTTCTTCTACTCTAAAAATAGAAGCCAGGAATTCCAACTTCCCACCTACACACGTGTCTGTACCAGTGTCCATCTGCCTGTCGCTGCCCCATCTGATTCTAGTATTGAGTGCTCAACATACACCCCGCACCTTCCATGACTACCCTCTCCCTGGTTCTCATCTTGTGGGCTTTGGAGTCTCTGCCCCGTGGACAGCAGCACTCTGAGTTGTCTCCTCTGTCCTTTCATATTCTCCACAGGTGACCTCACCCTGACCCTCAGCTCTAGCCACCCCTACACACCAGTGTCCCCAGTCCTGACTTCCTGGGTTCCACAGCAGCAGCCCCAGGTGCCCAGTGTGCTCTGGCCAGCCCCCAAGCACCTCAAGCTCAACATATCTGTTAGGGGCTGAATTGTGCCCCACAAAATTCATCTGTTGAAGTCCTAAACCCCAGTGTCTCAGAATGTGACTCTATTTGGAGACAGGACCTTTAAAAAGGTAATTAAGATAAAATAAGGTCATATGGGCAAGTCCTATATGACTGGTGTCCCTACAAGAAGAGAAAATGAGGACAGGGACAGGCACAGAGAGAAGACCATCTATATGTCATCCTGTGAAGACACAGGAGAAGACAGCCGTCTACAAGCAAGGAGAGGCCTCAGAGGAAACCAACCCTGCTGACACCTTGATCTTGGACTTCCAGCCTCCAGAACTATGAGAAAGTTAATTTCTGTTGTTTAAGCCCCTGACTCTGTGGTACTTTGTTATGCAGCCCTAGAAGACTAACACAATGTCTAAAGCTGAATTCACCTCCAAATCCAAATGGAACAATGAGGGCGGGAGAGCACCTCATGGGGTCCAAGGCAGAGATCCAAAGTCATCCACAAGTCTCCCCTCCATAGGCCATGTCAGCTGGTCACTGAGTGCTGCCCTTCCCCATCCCACTGCTCTGGTTGAAGTGCTAGTCACCCTCTGGTCACTGCCACTGCCTGTCCCTCTACTGCACTGGAAACACTGTGCTCGGAAGTCTACCCTTCTTGCAACTGCCAAGTGACCCTTCAAGGCATGGGTTTTTCAGTCTCAGCACTATTGACATTTTCGGGTGGGATACTTGTGGGGTCTGTCTTATGCTTCGTACGATGTTGAGCAGCATCCCTGGTCTCTTTCCACGATGTGCCAGAACAGCCCCCTCCAGTTGTAACAATGAAAATGTCTTGCAACATCGCCCCAGGTTGAGAACCACTGCTTTTAGGACAGGTTATCCCTGAAGGCTGGCACTTGAAAGCCACTGATGATTTTATATAGGGGAAAGTTCAAACCCCTCTGATCCCCACCGGTTCCCTATAGCATCCAGAATAACCCATGGCACACATTAGGTGCTCAATAAATATTTGAGAAAGAAATGCACAACCAAGGTCCATCAGCTCTGCACCTTTTTCTCTAGCTTCCCCTTCCTCCATCAAGTTCCAGCTGCAAATGACTCAAAGTCACCCAAATATAATGTGTCTCTGTTTTCCATCCCTTTTCCTATTACAGTCTCTGCCTTGAAGACCCTGCCCTGTACCCCAGCCCATCTTCAGTATCGGCTCAGGTGCCAAGTGTCCCAGAAGCCTCCCCATGGCTGGGCTGGGGCTTCCTTGTCCTCCAGGCATGCCGCACGCATTTCTCATCCCAGTTCCACTGAGCTGGAAGAAAGAGGGAAGACAGGGAGAGACGGCAGGTAGGCTTCTCACTGTAGGCGGGAGGACGGGTGCACAACACCCAGCGCCTACAGGAAACAGGATGAGTCACGTCACCGATTCCAAAAGGCTAAGGAAGTTCTGAAGGTGGGGATGCAGGGAAGAGGTGAGAATAGGAAGACTGGTTGAAAATCTTCACAAAGGAACAGTGAGACCCCAGGATCCCATCTTTCACCTTATACAGGCAGCCACCTGTCAACACATCCAAGAGAAAACAGGTCTACAGCCTGCAGCAGTCAAATCTAAAAGGCTCTGGGCTTGGGGACCTCAGGCACAGCTCTGGGTGCAGGTGAGGAACCAGCCCGAAAACCAGGCATTAGCAGGAATCTGTACCACAGAGAAAGAAACAGTCACGGCCTCTGGTCCCATCCGGACATTCCTGGAGGGCAGGAACCTTTTCTTGTTCAACTTCTAACACTTTGAAGGTGCTCTAGTCCTCCTTCCTTCCCTTCAGTCTTCTGTCCTGATCAGTAGCAGGATGACCACCCTGCTCTCCAAGGACTCCACGGAGCCAGCTTTCCACAGGGCTCCTGGGTCCTAAGTCAGCTACAAATGGAAGGTGGTGGTGCTAGCAGGAAGTCATCTAGGTTTAGACCTTGCTACGGCCAGAACCACAGTCCATCTGCGGCAGCTCCGGTAACAACATCTCCGAGTAAATCCCAGCCCAGCAAGGGGAGTGCTTACTTTGTGCTCACACTTAAGTAGAGTACTTGTTAAGACTCTAAATGTCTCTAGTTTCAGACCACCGCTCCTAAGGCAAGAATTTCTCCTCTTCTCTGTCCTCATCCCACCAAGGGCTCCAGAGATTGAAAGGCTCTCCCTGGGGACCCAGGGACTTGGGGCTATCTGGGGCTTGGAGGTGGGTGTTGAGGGCATTGAGTCCAGGCACAGATTTAACAAAGATCTTTCCTGCTTATTTCAAAAATTAAAAAAAAAAAAAAAAAAGGGATGAGAGGTGAGAAAAGAGAACGTGACTTTCCAGTTTGGGGCCGTGAGAGGAGGTAATGGCAGCTACGAGTTTATCCAAGTAAACGATCTCGCTTGCTCCGCCCACTTATAACTGACTCACCCAGCCTGGTCTCTAATCACAGGTGTCCAACCCTCAGTGGCCGTTCTCCTTCCCGTCATCTGTGCACCTGTGGGGGAGGGGTGGTCCCTCTACTTGTGGCTGGAACTAACAGAAGAACTGCTAACATGTATGAATTCACGTGTCCAACAAGGAAGAAAGCAGGGAGAGGAAGAGAGGAAAGACAGTGTCAGTATTCGTTTCTGGGTGAAGATACCAGCAGAGCAGGCTAGACACACCTGCTGAACACCATCAGATCTGGATCCTTGAATAGGCACTGGGCAGGTTTCTCTAACCTCCGTCCCTTCCTACTCTGCCTTCACTGCACTCTAAACCGAGTCCTAGAGGAACCAGGAACAGCTTTGGAGAACAAGATTCTGAAGTAGAAAGTCAACAGCCGTAACAAGGGAGACTAGTGTTGCTTAAGACGGAAGAAAGGGGCACAGGTAAGGAAGACACACACCAGGGTCAGAGCTGGGTTTCCAGGGAATTAAGACAAACCAAGAAAGTAAGACCTTGTCTTCTTGGGACTATGAGGACTGAGGGAAGAGGGAGAAAGCTGAGCTGGACTGTCAGACCTCTCCACTCAGAACCGCAATAGTAGAGGAAGACGGGGAAAGCAGAGAAAGACTGGTCACCTGGGGATTGACACCACTGTTAAAGGCAGGTAGCTACACGGTAGGGTCCTAGTCTTTGGGCCTGGGCAGCGTGCTCATGGGCTCTTGGAGGCCATGCTGTCAGCAACCCCCTCCCTGGGCTCAGTTAAGCAGGGCTCACAGATGTTGGGGATCAGTCCCTAGATTTATGCTAATAACTAGTTCCCTGAACCCAAAGCAAGGGCATTGGTGACATTTCCAGGCAGCCCCAAGTCTTATCGTGCCTAAAAAGAGCAGAGGGCCTACCCTCTGGGGGTGCTGGGCTGGGTTCTGCTCGAGGGTCTTGCCAGGGGCAGGGCCCGGCCCTTGGAGCTCTCTCACCTCCTCTGAGAGCACAAGTCTGCCACTCCCACCTGGCCGAGGGGGCTTTTCAAGCACCTTGAAGAGGAGCCTCCTTGGCCCCGGGTGATGCTAGAAGGGCTATCCAGTTCAGCCCTTAGCTGCTGCCAGGCCCTTTTCTTGACTACTGCACTGATCTGAGACGTGTATGACCAGACTCTAGAACAACAGCTCCTTTCTCATTAGGGACCCCTTTGAGAATAAAAGATACTGATCTTCTTGTCTAAAAGGCTCATAGGCACTTTAAAAATTACTTTAGACAGGGGCCAGCCCAGTGGCGCAGCGGTTTAGTTCGCGCTTGGCAGCCCAGGGTTCGCAGGTCCCGATCCCGGGTGCCGCTCAACGCACGCACTGCTTGTCAGCCGTGCCGTGGCGGCGTCCCATATAAAGTAGAGGAAGATAGGCATGGATGTTAGCCCAGGGCCAGTCTTCCTCAGCAAAAAAAAAATCATTTCAGATATTCACAGCCCCAGGCTAAAGACCCCTGTCTTTTAGGAATCCTGGTTCTTGGACCCTGTGCCTTTATAAAGCCTCAGGGTAGAGCCCTAAATTGTAAGATGTCAGCGGCTGACTGGCCTGTGAATTCATGTGGATTCAACCTGCACTGCCCTCTGTTGGCCATGAGGAGGGGGGATAGGTAAAAATGCCCAATTCCTTCTTAGCACTGAAACTGAGAGCCTGTATTCCCAGAATGCTAGGGGCAGACAGACTTCCCTCAGCTTTCACAGAACCTCTAGAAGGCCTACCTCTCCTGGAGATGGGCTGGGGAAAAGGGGGTACATATGGAACTCCACATGAACCCAAAGCCCCTCAGCCCAGGTCCTGAGCCCCTGAATATTTGTCAGGGTGGTCTGCTCACACAGGACAGCAGTGTCAACCCCCTCAGCCCCTGCTGGAATCACTGGAGGCAGAGGCCACCCTACCCCTTAACTTAAGACAACTGGAAAGTTGGCAGGGTTAGAGAAGGCTGGCTGCCTGGGCAGGGTTCCATGTCACAGACAGGGTCCCACGTCACAGACAGACGACAGACAGGGTTGCAAGTCACAGACGGGGTCGCAGGTCACAGACACACAGGGCTCCACGTCAATTGCAAAACCAATTGTATTTGCAGGGTTAGGGAAACAGTAGAATGAGAAATACAAAACTGGAGAGAGACCGGGCATTGCAGGTGCCAGGACCCCCTAGAACTCCTCTCATCCTCACTGTGTATATACTCTGCATCCACTTCTCCACAATCCTTTTCCAAAACAGCTAGGTCCTCTTGGGCCTCGGAGAACTCCACCTCCTCCATGCCCTCGCCCACATACCACTGCATGAATGCCCCCTTGGTGTATATTAGGTCAAACTTGTGGTTGAGACGGGCCCAGGCCTCAGTGATGGCCGTTGAGTTACTTAGCATGCACACTCGCTGCACCTCGGCCAGGTCTCCCCTGGGCACCACTGTGGGGGGCTAGGAGTTGATGCCAACCTAAGAAGCAACGGCAAGTAGTACAAGCACCTGGTTTTGTGTTCCCTGGAAGGGTCTGTATGAGGCTTCCCATAACTGGGGAGGGGCGGTTGCCTGTGTTTGGTATTTGCCAGTCTGCCAGAAACACGGGGATCGAGCAACAAGTTCACCACCACAAGGAAACAGATGGATTCAGAATGTGGGACATTCAAGACAATGAGACTAGTCCTTTCAAAGTCACAATCCAGCAAAAGGGTGGGTGAACCGTTTTACATTAGAAGATGTGACAATTATAATGCCTCATCCTTGATTATATCCTGATTTTGAAAAACTGACTATAAAAAACATTTGTGGCAACTGGGAAAGTTTGAATACTGATTAGGGATTCTTATTTTGGGGAAGTATTATTAATTTTGCTAGGCACAAAAACAGATTTCTGTACTATATAATAGCTATAAGTGAGTTTAAATGGGTCAGCAAAGCCAAAATAAAGGCAACGTAGAGTTAGATGTTGACTCTGGGCAGTAGGTTCATGGTGTTAAATAACTGTACTGGTCTCCCCACTTTCCTGTAGTTTAGAAAATTAATAGTTTAAAAATATAAAACCTGTGAAGATCTCCAATTGGATCTAAACTTAACCTACTTTAGACATTGCTCTATTCAGTATACAAATACATCTCATATTCAGTGTTTAAAAAAAGTCACCTTCCCCTTGATATTCCTGAAGGCAGCCTACAGGAAGTAGCTAAAGCTTTTCTAACATGGAGCCTCCCAGATATCCTGCCCTTGTGTCTAGTTCTGGGCTACAGGACAACTCTCCACTACTAGCAAGCGGCTATTATCTCATGACCAGGGGCCCTGCCTCCCCTCCTTTTGTGGTCACGTCCGCAGCAGTGTAACAGGGTAGGAAAGCTGTATGTGCTTCTTTAAATGCCACAGCTGTCACCTTTAATCTTTCTAGTCTTACCCCGGAACAAAACCCATAAAACTTAAACTAGGTCATCTGCCCAGTACCTTCTGGGAATGTGAACTGATAAGAGGAGGGGGCATGAATGAACTCTTCCTCATTACTGCAGAAGGAAGAGACTGCATTCAGAGACCTTCTCTCTGAGCCAAGTTTTGCTCATTATTTGAATGGTGGGCCCTTCTGTGCTTCCAAAAGCACTTCCTCCTGAGCAGGAGACATGTTAGGTGGGTTGGTCCCTGCACATGAGAATGATGAGAGCATTGCCCCCAAATGACTGCAAGCCGAGGGAATGCCTACGTGCCAGGCTAGGAGACATGACACACGCTTTTCCTTTCACAAAGGAAAGCCTTCCAATGGACTCAACCTTGGCTCACAGGCCGAAGGCCTGGGGTCTAAACAGGTTGAGACCTATCACGTACTATTGGCCCAATTCGCCCCACCCCTAGCACATTTGTTTTCATGCCTACAGCTCTACAGGAATCTCTCCTCTCAGTGGGCACACAGGCCACATGCTAATCTCCCTTCTATCCCCAACTTGCCTTGAAACCTGTGGGACACCAGTTCGCAAACTGGATGCTGCGCTTGGTCTTGATGGTGGCCATGGCGGCATTCACACCCTTGGGCACATCTCCACGGTAGAGCATGCAGCAGGCCATGTATCTCCCATAGCGAGGGTCACACTTGACCATCTGATTGCAGAGTTCAAAGCAGACGTTGGTGATCTCCGCCACTGAGAGCTACTCGTGGTAAGCCTTCTCGGCTGAGATGATCGGTGCGTAGGTCACCAGGGGAAAGCGGATATGAGGGAAGGGCCTCAGATTGGTCTGGAACTCAGTGAGGTCCATGTTGAGGGCACCGTGAAAACACAGGGAGGCAGTGATGGAGGACACAACCCGGCTGATGAGCCGGTTGAGGTGGGTATAGGTCGGGCACAAAATGTCTGGGTTGCAGCAGATGTCACAGATGGCCTCATGGTCCACCATGAGGACACAGTTCGAGTGCTCCACGGTGGCGTGGGTGGTCAGGATGGAGTTGTAGGGTTCTACAACCGCTTTGGACACTTGGGGGCTGGGTAGATAGGAAATTGCAGTTTGGACTTCTTGTCACGTTCAACAGAAAGCCGCTCCATCAGCAGGGAGGTAAAGCCTGAGCCAGCACCACCCCCAAAGCTGTTGAAGATCAGGAAACCCTGCAGCCCAGTGCACTGGTCTGTCTAGGGTAGGAGATGACACTGCTAAGGATGCAGATGGCATATCACTTGCTAAGCCCTCTTCTCCTGACAACCTTTTTCTGTCTAAAAGCTACTGTGACCTAACTACAGCTGTATTCCCTCCTATATTTAAAAAAAACTTTGAAGCATAATTTATACTTAAGTGTATACATTTTATTGCACGTACAATGAATGACAAGTGTATGTACCTATATAGCCACCAAACCAATGAAGAAACAGAAATTTCCACCACTCCAGAAAGTTCTCTTGTGCTCTTTTGCTTCACCTTTGTAGAGGTGAGAAGATAATACCTACAAGGAGCTTGGAGTTCGTGGGAGACAGATGACATAGAAAGGCAGTGCTGAGTGTGTGAAGTGGCGGGGCAGGGGGACAGTGGAGATGAGGGTCAGGGGGGACATAGGATCCATCGTCAGAGAGCTCAGCCCTCCCACCTGTGTAATTTCGCCACCTGGCTGGAGGAGAGTGGGAGTGGGGGGCAGTGGTGGTGGTATCTTGTTGAACATACAGATTCCCAGGCCCCACCTCAGTCTGGAGCCCAGGAACCTGCAGGTTTAACAAGTACCCTCAGAGTTCCTTGGAATAGAAAAGCCTCAGTCTATACCAGATACCTGGGTAGGGACAATATAAAAGTTTTCCACTTATTCGCAATATATCCATATACCGAATCATGTTGTACACCTGAAACTAATACAATGTTGTCTGTCAATTATATCTCAATAAATTAAAAAAAAGAAAAGCAGGCTTTATGCAAATTGATAACTAAAAAACCCCCAAAACCTCCTTTTAAGAAAGTCTAAGCCTAGGAGGTGGTTTGTTTTATTTTCACACAGACTCCCTTCCTCAGGTCACCTGCGAGTCCTCAGTCTCTACTGAGCAGAGAGGATGTCTGGACCATCCGTCTTGGGGACCAGTGCCCAAGTACTGGCTCCTCATTGGCCTCCCTTCCGGTTCTGTCCTCAGGCAAGGGATAGGGAAACTGAAGCCGCAGCCACGAGCTAAGGAGGAGCCTCTCCCAGAACAACATGGAGCCAAGGAGCCCGCTTCCTCCTACCTGTTGGGGCTAGAGGTGGATCAAAGTTCCGAGAAGGCTTGGATCAGACAACCAGGCCTAGCAAAGGGAGGAATGAGCAAGGCAGAAGCCCGAGTCCCCAAACTCAGGGCAGAGCAGGTCACTCAGGCTTCTAACCCCAGATCCACACCCAGGGCACACAGCTCCCCCTAGGGGAAGCCAAGTGGACAGACAGGCCAGAGGAACCAAGTGGACAATCACCCACACCAGCCCCAGACCCAGGCCTGTGGTTTCCCTTTCCTCCACGAAGGCCCAGCCTCCCAGGCAAGGGAGAGAGGTGAAGATGCACTGATCTCCTGCAGGTGCTGAGGACACTTGGTCCGCTCACCAGTTTGCGGATTCGATCCAGCACCCTGTAGACGATCTCCTTCCCCACAGTGTAGTGGCCTCGGGCATAGCTGTTGGCAGCATCTTCCTTGACAGAAATCAGCTGCTCAGGGTGAAAGAGCTGCCTGTAAGTGTCAGTTCTTATGGCATCTCGAGGGGAAGAGAGAGGGCAAAGGTGAGAGGCTGGTCTCATCCCCACAAGGACACAGGTACTAGGACCTATGCTGCTAAGCTTCCCTGGGCCTAAGCACACACCGGGCATGAGGGGCGCATGGCATTCCAGAGGCCCCCTTCTAAAGCCCAGTCCTACCTGGGCCCTGGGGGCGGGAAAGCCAGGGGCCCCTTCAGCGGTCCTCTCCTTTCCCTCTGATTGTAGCCACCCCATTCTGCTTGGTGAGGAAGCAGAGAGGTGTTTAGGGGAATCTCCCTTGATTTTGATTGAGATTAGCACATACATCAATGCAGAAAACCCAGTCCACAGTTTAACATCTACAACAGTGTCTTCAGAAAGATGGGGGAAGGGGCAAAGTTTTCAGGGAACAGGAAACTGAGGAGATTCAGACGCAGAAAGGAGGAAGCAGAGAGGCCCCTGGGAGCCAGCAACAGCCAGGTTGACACAGGTCTACATCCTATTAGGGGGTCCATCGCAGGTGAAGCTGAGCAGGGGGCCACCACCCATGTTCTCAGTGCCCAGTTCCCTGGGTAATGTTATCCTCAAGAGTCCGAGGTTAGGGAAAGGCAGTTTAAAGTTTCTGCTTTTGTATCCACTCTTTTCTGCAATCTTTCATTCTAGGTCTGACCCCTAGAATCTGGCAGTTTCTGGGCAGAGTTGTTTGACTGATCTCCCCCTCACCACAGGAAACCCCCAGGATTCCCCCCGAAAAGAGTCTGGACAAAAGCCACAGACTGCAGGGTTGTTCTTGGCAGGGGATTGCCCGCATTCCACGGGTTCTTACCCCAAGCAAAGCTTCCCACTGACCACCAACCACCCACTCACCTATGAAGGTCGGCTCCAGGTCCACAAACGCACTTGCCAGCTGGTGTTTCACTAAAAAAGGCGCTGAAGTGGTCATCGCTGCCCCCCCCCGCGCCTGGCCGCTGAGCACGGTGCCGTCGCGCTGAATGCTGTGCTCCAGGCAGTAGAGCTCCCAGCAGGCATTGCCTTTTCTGCACCCCGGCCTGGCCCAGGTGGATGGAGACACTCACGCTGTTGGGGGAAGCAGATCCGGGACGTAGTGTGAGGCGGGAGGTGGGGGCTTGAAGGGTCTTTCCTGGGAGCACCCCTTTATCTTTTCTCCCTGGAAGCTGAAGCCTAGCAGTGCACGACCTGGTCTGAAACCCAAAAGACTGGGTTCCCTTTCCAGGCCCCCACACTTTAAGCCAAGCTACCTTCAGGCTCTTATTTTCATTTACTCAGTGCTTGAGAACAAAGGTGCCTAGTCTTCCGGGGCAGGAACTAGAGAAACCCAACCAAGTGGAGAAACCTGCCGGAGTTTCCCAACCATCTCAGGTACCGCCTCCTGCGTGGGCGCCCCTTGGCCGCAGACCCCAGAGCGCTCCCCAGCTGGGCCAAGGCTCGGCCGCCCGGAGCGTGCCCCACTTGCCTCTATCCTACGCGCGCCTCTCTCCAGCGCGCCCCTCTGTCCTGCGCGCGCCTCGGTCCAGAGCGCCCCTCTGCCTAGCGCGCGCAACTGGGAGCTCGGAACTGTTCGAGCTCGCACCCGCCTGTCAGGGAACCGGCGCAGAAAGGCGGTGCTTGGACTCCTCGGGCGCCCCCTCCCCGTGGGCTCACCGGGTGCCCCCAGCGTCCCCTCACCAGGGCTGCTCCGACATGTGGAAAGCCTCCGGCAACACCAGACCTCCCAGAGCCGGGGTCTACTGGGGGCTCATATACCCCACCGAACTGCCGGCCACCCCTCCCAGCGGGGCTCCCTGCGGGCCCGGCCGCAGGGACCGCCCCCCGCGCCTCTCACTGGCCCAGGCCCCCGAGCCCCGCCCCCTCCCCGCGTTTGGGCGGCCCGCTTGTGAAATGTCGCAGCGTGCCCATGGGCAGTTCGTAAAGCCAGGGGGAGCGGCAGCCTCGGGGGCGCAGGTCTTCCCCGCGCGCCAGACCGTCTTCTGCTCTGTCAGTGCGCGTGCTGCGTCTGAGAGGCTGAAGCTTTGGGGAGACACCGCCATTCCGTTTGTCTTAGGTCTTTACACCGGCGACACCGCGGACTTGGTTGGAAAGTGCGTAAAGCTGGGAGCGTGGCTCTGACGAGCTAGGCATCTGAGAAAGAGGGACGCTGTGAGAGCCAGGTTCTGGGACGAAATGGGCGAGGGCGCTGCAAGTGCAGGTAATTGCAGTCTACCTCCGTTTGCCTGGGGCGGCAGCTCCAGTTCAGGTGCCTCAGATTGCCAACGAGCCAGGGGTCCAGGCTGGCTAAAGCAGGCTGAAGACTTGAGGGGTGAGGATGGAGAAGCAGCGTGGGGCCTGGAATGTTACTCTGAAGAGTTTGCACATAAGCACTGGCTATGGGGCGCCCTTGCGGGGTTTCGTCAGAGCAGTGATGTGATCAGAGCAGCATTTTAGGCAGTAGGTAGATGTTACCTGTGGATGTTTTTTCCAATGGTGGCTCATATTTTTCCATGCTAAAGGGCATACACACATTTGCCTCTCCCCAAGCTGTGTGTTAGCTGTCTGAGATGAGGTTTTACTTCTAAATACCCGTGTAACTAATTAGCCCATTTCCTAGTTTGGGAGGGTTAATTGGTGTTTGGTTTTATCAAATGATTGCATACCCCACAAAGATTACCCTTAATGTTTGCTCAGCACATTCCAGAGGAACCTAAAGCATATGTCATCTCTTATTCTCACTTCCCAGTGGAAAGGTGACTGCACCCAGTTAATGCGGGTCAGACTTGGAGACTTGAATTCTTGCCTTGGGAGTCTGTAGCTGTGATGACTTTCTGCTGATAGAAACCGAGAAGACTCAAAGTTACTGTGTCACTCACTAGTGTGACATCAGACCAGCTGCCTCCTGGATCCCTGCACCTGTTTTTCTACAAGATTCTAGACATGTTACTCCAAAGAACCCTGAAATATTTTGAAACTAAATGCTTGTTCAGGTGGCTCAGGTGGTTTAAGTCCAGGACGCAAAGGTTCACTTCAAATTCTGAAAACTGTTCTTTGGTGTCAACTCTTGGGTTTTATGAGGCTGCCAGCTCTAAAGCGGATGCCTCTGGTCAAGGGATAAAGTGAAAATGTATGGGTGAACATTCAAATAAGTATTTTTTTAAAAATGTTGATTGGATCCTGGATTTTTTTTATTGATGTCATAATAGTTTATCACAGTGTGAAATTTTAGCTGTACATTATTGTTTGTCAGTCACCATATGAATGTGTCCCTTCACCCCTTGTGCCCACCCCCAACCCCCTTCCCCCTGGTAACCAACAAACGGTTCTCTCTGTCCGTATGTTAGTTTATCTTCCGCATATGAGGGAAATCATGCAGTGTTGGTCTTTCTCTCTCTGGCTTATTTTGCTTAACATAATACCCTCCAAGTCCATCCATGTTGTTGCAAATGAGACAATTCTGTCTTTTTTTATGGCTGAGTAGTATTCCATTGTGTGTGTATATATATATATATATATATACCACATCTTCTTTATCCAATCACCAGTCAAGGGACACTTGGGTTGCTTCTACTTCTTGGCTATAGTGAATAATGCTGCAGTGAACACAGGGGTGTCTAAGCCTCTTTGGATTCTTGATTTCGGGATCTTTGGATAAATACCCAGTAGGGGGATAGCTGGATCATAAGGTATTTCTCTTTTTAATTTTTTGAGGATTCTCCATACTGTTTTCCATAGAGGCTGCACCAGTTTGCATTCCCACCAGCAGTGAATTAGGGTTCCCATCTCTCCACAACTTCTCCAACATTTGCTATTTTTTTGTCTTGCTGATTATAGCCATTCTAACGGGGGTAAGGTGACATCTTAGCGTAGTTTTGATTTGCATTTCCCTGATGACAAATATTTTCAAAACTCTTGTCTATACAAAGCTAAGACATGGTTCTTCATTGTCACTGCCCCAAGCAAAACAACTAAAATGTTACATCCTACTGAAGGTGGGCATATCAATGATTGAAATGAAGCTACATGGCCATAAGCTCAAAAAGTTGCAAACTCAACACCGTCCTCTCTTCCTTGCCTCACCTTTTTAGGCATTCATTCCACCTGCTGGTAGAGTCTGCCAGTCCTTCCATCCCTCTGCCGAATAGAGTTGCCGCTAATCCAGGGGTTATAAATACATTTGAAACAGAGACATCTTCAGTGTTTTGTGGAAACTTCAGTTCTGTGGAAATTACACAAACCCCTCTCTTGACAAGATGCTTCTTTACATCACACCAATTAAAATTAGTCCTCTTACAGGGTATTTGGATTTATTTCTATTATCTAGACTGCTTCCAAGTTTAGATTTTTATCTCTAACTTTTCCTCCTCCTTTTCTTTGGATCACCCCACTGATCTCAATGTCAGTGCCATTGCAGACACACCATTTTCACACAGCTCTTCAGGAATTTACAATATTCCAGAGTTCAGAGGGAAAGGCCCATGGGCAAGACTAGTTTTCAAGCAATCTAAAGAATCTTGATAAGCCTGTCTCCTTTCATACATGTACTCTCCCCCAGCCTCCCCGCTACACAGCAGTTAAATCACACTGAATTGAATGACAACCACTGTGAGTCTGGGCAAGAGAGGGGAAAAAGGAGATAGAGAGGCTTTATGGGAACGATACCCTGTTCATTGAGCAGTGAAGAATCAAGGTAAACAGGGAGACATGAATAACCTCGGCTATTCATTCTTGGGCCAGTGTGCAGGCAGCGCCTGGCTTTCAATTGACTAAATTACTTGCACCTGATGGTCACCTTAGTTTAGTTGCCCAAGTAAGGTGACTACATGAGCTCACTTTCTTTCCCTATTGTCTTATCTCGAAATTCACCTCCTTTGACTGGGACAACTGCTCCCTAGGATGGAACCCCCATTTCCACACCAATCCCTATTTCATGTCTCATACCAGAGCCCATTCAGAACAAAGGGGGGATAAATGGATAAACCCATGGGAGTTGATCACTCTCCCTGCAGTTCCTGAGGGTCACAAGTCTCCCCTGTCCACATTCTATCTCCTCACTCATTCCCCCAGGTCACAGTTCATCCTGGCCCCAATCTGAAATAGACTCTGTCTGGGGTCACCAGGTCTGGAGAGTGACCCTGCTCTAATTGTAGCAGAGGCCTTGTTCCTGGGATCCAAAATTAGAATCATTTATTACAATATTATGCTTTGGGTACATACGGCTTGTGTCATAGGCTACAAACTACTCATCATGGATAACATTATTTCTATACGAGGCAAATACATTCTAAATTTCAATAGACTTGAAGTGAATTTGGTGGACACTTCTGCCAGTTAACCCTACATTCTGACATTCAGACACATATTCCAGGAATTCAATTCTCCAAACACGAAAACCTTGGTCACAAATGAAAGACTGGCGCCACTGAAGTTAATATCTTTCTTATCCTCTGAAGACTTAGCCACGGTAATGGCCACGTTGATGGACTCTCTGCATGATTCCGTATCACATCGGTTTTCACTGTCTTTGTCAAAAGGCATTGGAAAAAAGTGCCATACCTATTTCTGCATCAGAAATAGAATTCACTCTAATCCCTAACTCCATTAAAAAAAGTCTGCATGAACTACTTTAAATTAGTCCCATTAAAATGATATAGCATTCAATGGAGTTTATTTTAAATTCCTTTAACAAATATTTATCAAACTATTAAAATGTGGCAGACACTGGGCCAACCACCAACGGTATAATAGTGAACAGGATATTCTTGGTCCCTACACTTATGGAATTTACCTTCCTTAGAGATGAGGAAATAGTCAAGGGTTTAATTTTTAAATGAGATAATAGAAAAGAAATATCATCCAACTGAAGGGAAGAACTGATGTTTAATAAACTGGGCTTTGTATAGGACCATTGGTTACATTCTTTTAAAAACCTTTTTATTATGAAAATATAACATATATTCAGAAAAGTGCACAGATGTACAGCTTAATGAATTATTACATAACCACTACCCAGATTTGAAAAACAATAGAACATTACCGGCATTGCAGCTCTCCTCAGGCTCCCTCCAAATCATTACCCTCACCTTTGTCAAAAATCAAGTAACCGTATGCATGGGTCTGTTTCTGACTATTTTGTTCCATCTATTTTTCTATCCTTGTGACAAACTATGTCTATCCAATAGAGAAATTCTCCCATCTTGTTTTTCTCCATGACTGTCTTCGCTATTCTGAGACTTCTGCATTTTCATATAACTTTTAGAATCAGTTTGTTGAATTTCACAAAGAAACTGTTGGGTTTTTGATTGGGATTTTATTAAATTTATACATCAGTTTGGGAAAAAGTTGACACCTTTACAAATATTAGTCAGGAGTCGGCAAACTTTTTCCTTAAAGGGCCAGATAAATATTTTAGGCTTTGTGGGCTAAGAGGCAAAATTGAGGATATTATATAATCATTTAAAAAGGTAAAAACCATTCTCAGCTCGCAGGATCCTGAATGTAAATAAGTTAGATACTGGCTTGAATAGATTTGGCCTGTGAGCTGCAGTTTTCTGGCCCCATAAATTTGTTTTCTTTTAATTTCTCTCAGTAATGTTGTATAAGATTTTGTGTCGTGGTCTTGCAAATCTACTGTTCAAGTGACCCCTATCTCCCAGTTGTCTAGTTCTCTCTTCAGCTCTGCTAATCTGCTGTTAAAACCTTCCCTGAATTCTTAATTTTGGTGATTGGACTTTTTTAAATTCTAGAATTCACTTGTTTTTTCACATGTCCAGGTATCTGCTACATTTCCCCAAACTTGTATATCTCCTTGAACAGAGGAAGCAGTTATTTTACAGGCTCTGTCTGATAGCCCCAGTGTTTCCAGCCTCTCTGGGCCTGTTTCCATTGTCTATTTTTTTTTTTTTTTTTACTTGTTTTCTTATTGTCTCCTATGCTTGGTTACATTTTATTGTATTTAGGATATTGTATTAGCAAAATTGTTTGTAGAAACAATCTGAAGTTTAGGATGATGGGATCTTCCTCTAGAGAGGGTTTCTGTTTGCTTATGCCAAGGGTTTGAGGAAACTACCACTTTGGGATCACCTTCATTCAATTTCAAGGATTAAGAGGATTAGAAGCTGAGCTGCAGTCCCAAGAGAGGCTTTCCTACCTTCCTACTTCCAGTTCACCCCGGTTCCTAGGGTGCAAAGGACTGGTTGAGGGCCTCAACCCAGAGTGAGGGACATTCATCAGGTCTACCATCCTTGGACAGGCCTTGTCCCCTCTTCTGGAAGGCTGTCAAAATCACCCATCAGCCACAATCTGAACTCCTCCAAGTTTGGCAAATGCCCCCAGAACAGTGGCCCATAACACTAAGCCCACCTCCCAGGGTCTCCACCCTCTCAGTGGTTCTGGTTCAGTAATTCTTCAAAGTCATGTTAGCTCTCTGATGCCTTCGGATTTTTAAAGTATTTAGTCCAGCATTTCTATTTGCCATCAGTGGGATGGTCAGTCCAAATTAGTTATCCCCATTACCAGGAGCAGAAGTCCTCATTAATTATATGTTAGAGTTACTTTTTTTTTTTTTTCTGAGGAAGACTAGCCCTGAGCTAAAATCCGTTGCCAATCCTTCTCTTTTTGCCAAGGAAGATTGGCTGTGGGCTAACATCCATGCCCATCTCCCTCTACTTTATATGGGACACCGCCACAGCATGGCTTGACAAGCAGTGCATCAGTCCGCGCCTGGGATCCGGGCCTGCAAACCCTGGGCCGCCAAAGCAGAGCACATGAACTCAACTGCTATGCCACAGGTCCAGCCCCATGTTAGAGTTACTTGAGTAGCCTCATACCTGGCATAGTATCAATATGTAAAATGTCAGTATATCATTGTCCATCTTTGATTCTGTGTTAAAAGAGAATTTTGTAGAAACAATTAGGAAAAATCAACTGCTCTCCCCAACAGGAACTGCAGGGTTCTATACTCGTAGCAGCAGGCATGGGTTACCTCTGTCTCCCTATGGCAAAAGCAGTTAACTGATTCACAAAAGTCTTTCCTGAGAGCCTATTGTGTGAGGGGAACAGAGATGACATTCTCATTTTATAGCAGACACTGTGATAAAGTAGTTGACAGACAGACCTCAAGATAAACCCTAAGTTTCAGGTTTCAGCTCTCCTCTGCTTTTTCAAATTATATATTCTTCCCAAGGACATACAGGAACCTAATTTCCACTGCTTAAATGCCTTTATTTCTTTCAAATCAAGCTGAAAAGGCAGAATAACAACTCGGTATTTTGGGCTATAGGGGCAACAATATTTGGCAATTCTCAAAAGAAGAAATACAAATAACCAATAAGTATATAAAAACTTCATTAGAAATAAAATAAATGCAAATTGAAACAGATACTACTTTTTCTCCTATTAAAGTGATAAAATATTCTTTAATGACAATAAATACCCAGTGTTAGAAATGGTTCAGAGAAATGAGTGCTCTTTTACACTGCTGGAAGAGGGTGAATTAGCACAGGTGTTTTTGAGGAATATGTGTCAATACAGCAAAGCCTTGAAAACGTGCATACTCTGCAATTCTACTTACAATAATGTATGCCAAGGAAATAATTAAGAATGTGTATACAGATTTAACTGTAAGGGTGCACATTATATCACAATGTTTATAAGACACAGGAGACAATCTAATAGTGGATTGTTTAAATAAATTATTTATTTTGAGGAAGACGGGCCCTGAGCTAACATCTGTTGCCAATCTTCCTCCTTTCTTTTCCCCAAAGCCCCAGCAGAGAGTTGTATGTCATAGTTGTGCATCCTTCTAGTTGACCTATGTGGGATGCCGCCTCAGGATGGCTTGATGAGCAGTGTGTTGGGCTGCGCCCAGGATCCGAACTGGTGAACCCCGGGCTGCCAAAGCGGAGCACACGAACCCAACCACTACGCCACTGGGCCGGCCCCTAAATAAACTATTTTATAGAAATACAACAGAATACTAAAAACAATGGTGTACATAGATGGAAATCTACTGATATGAAAAGTCATATTTTGTTAAATGGAAAAAGCAAGTTATAAAAGAGTCGAGTATGATCTCATATTTGTTTTAAAAAACCATACATGTTTATACACACACACACACATACATAGAAAAACACTGAGAAAGATATCTTCTACATTACCATTGGCAATCTCTGGATGGTGGAAATATGAGTGATTAAAAAAATTTTTACACCCATTTTTGTATTTATCTACAGTGAATGGGTACTATTTCTGTGATTTTAAAAAAGGAAAGAAAAGTAAAAGCCTAATTTTAAAAAATCCTTTGCCTAGGTTTTGGCTTATGATATGAGGAGTTATATGCCCCTAGAGGCATCTACTTGGTTTTGTTCCTTCTGACTTGAGTGGATAATTCTCACAGATGTTTTTCTGCAAATGCCATAATCATAGGCATTTGACTGTTTGTCTGGAAAACAGTTCTCTCATTTTCTACTAGAGCTCACTGAGGCTATGACTGGGGAAGGAAGCCACCTTTCTATGGGAGTAGGTTGGTTGCAAAATTGTGCCCAAGGCCTGCACTTTAGTTGGGGAGCCCTTAGAATAAGTTCTGGGGAGAAGGAAGGAGGAAGCAACCAGAAAGCAGATGCAAAAGAATGGACTGCAGATTGTAAGGTCTCTATTTAGTCCTTATTTCAATTCTAGGTCTCCTGAATCTTAGAGGTAGGGATGATGGGAGGATACCTGAAACCTGGTTACACAGATTCCTTTTAAGATGGTAAGTCATTTCAGAAGAGAAATGATAGAACAACTGAACATCATATTGAACGGTTAAACAAATTTGCTAATATCAAATGGTCAGAGCAACCCCACAGCTGTAGAAATAGAGGCATCTGGGTAGAAAGTTTGTATTCTGGATAGGTATAGAGATTCCAATTGAACCTAAACTCTGTGAATACCATGCCCAGTAGGTTCAGTAAATGATGACACTATCCGTTAAAGAAGTCTTTCCCAAGAACAAAGGAAGAGTTATTTGTCCAGATGAGACAAACCTATAAACTCATGCACAATACAGCAAAGGACTATCCCTCCTATATCCCACATCCTCCACTCTGATTCCAAGAGATCCTGGGAAAATGACCAGGGTTGAGTTTTCCTTGGGGTGGCTGCCAGATGGGGTTGAAAATCTGATTCTCAACTTACAGGTAATAGCGAGGACTTAATATAAAGAGAAAACACATGAAGATCTGAAGGGAAGAGTGGCCACGTTCATCTTCACAATAAAAAGTCACTATCAACCTGGAATAGAGGCTCTCAAACATGGTATTAGAGGTGTGTCCAAAGTAATGTGTTTCTGATTAGTAGTTTAAATACTGAAGTTTGTAAATGCTTTTAAAAAGAATAAATTACTGTAGATAAAGTTAGCCATACAAAAGTCACTCTCAGAGACTTGTACGCTTTCTTGAATGAGAAAAAAAAAGTGGTTTCAACTATCAGAACATGAACATCATTTGTCATGTGTCATCATGGCTAAAAGGTTGAATATTGCTGTTTAGAGCAAGAAATGAGGGAGCCCCTGGGTAAGAGAGAGCCTAGGCAGAATGCCAGGGATGAGAAAAGATTTGTGGACATATCCCAGTGTCCTAAAACTGGGGGGAAAGGGGAAATTAGGAAATGTTGTGATGCAAAGTGAACTAAGCAATAGGCATGCACTTGAGGCTTTAAGGAAGCAGGGTTAGCTCTCTGCATGTTCAACTGGACATATTGATATTCATGATTTGTGTTGGTACAGAGAAGGTGGCAGCAGAACAGTTATACCAGGGTAAACGCCAGTTCTTGTGGGGAGTAGCTGTTACAGTTGGGGTGGAGCTGAGTCCTCCCCTCAATTACTCATGGGAAACCCGTTCCAAGGCCACATAGAAACTCTTCTTGTCATCTAGGCAATGCCAGCCAATTGGTCCAATTTCACAGTCTGCGCAGACCAGAAACTTGATGTTGCCCACGTCCTTGGTGAAGCCCACATTCTCAAAGATGAACATGTCATCAACCAGCCAGTGCTCCTGGAGGAGATCGCCATCAGGATTGCTGCCATCAGCCAGAGCTGGCTTCTTTCTCATGGAAGGAAGAAAAAGCTGTAGTGGCAGAGAACAGAAAGAATACAAAAGCTGAACTGGCTCAGTCACATAATCACCCCCATTCTACTTATATTTACACTGTGCCCTAGCAGTTTCTTGGAATCAAGCCCTATTATTAAGTTACAGACTAGGATGCTGGGTGCTCCTCTGTTGACTCTGATCCATGCCCTGATTCTTAAGACACATGCAAGAAGAACTTTTGTTGCTGTGCTAACTTGGCTTCATTGCTATCCTTACCATGGCCTACAAGGCCCTACCTGTTCCTAATCTCCCTCTACCTCATTATGCTCCTTCAAACAGGGTAAGTCTGCTCTGCCCTCAGATCATGGCAAGGCCAGCTCCTTCTTGCTATTCAGCTCAACTGTAACATCCTCAGGAGATCTTCCCTAACCAAACAATCTAAATTAGCTTCCAATACTGCCCATTGTATTTTTATTTTAAAAATGGCTTTACTGAGGTATAACTGACACACCCACTGAATATATTTAAAGTGTACAATTTGATACATTTGGCACATGTATGCACCAATGAACCACTACCATCATCAAGATAATGAGCATATCCATCACCCCCAAACATTCCCTTATGCCACTCCTTCCTTTTAAATTTTTATTTATTTTTTAAATTTTTATTGATGTCTTAATAGTTTATAACATTGTGGGGTTTTAGTTGTACATTATTATTTGTCCATCACCATACAGATGCATCCCTTCATCCCTGTGCCCACCCCCCACTCCCCTTCCCCTTGGTAACCACCAACCAGTTCTCTCTGTCCGTGTGTTTGTTTATATTCCACATATGCGTGAAATCATGTGGTGGTTGTCCTCTCTCTGGCTAATTTCACTGAACATAATACCCTCTGGGTCCATCCATGTTGTTGCAAATGGGACAATTCTGTCTTTTTTATGGCTGAGTAGTATTCCATTGTATATATATACCACAACTTCTTTATCCAATCATCAGTCAAGGGACACTTGGGTTGCTTCCACTTCTTGGCTATAGTGAACAATGCTGCAATTGAACATAGGGGTGCATAAGCCTCTTGGGATGGTTGATTTCATGTCCGTTGGGTAGATGCCCAAGAGTGGGATTGCTGGATCATAAGGTATTTCTCTTTTTAATTTTTTGAGGAATCTCCATACTGTTTTCCATAGAGGCTGCACCAGTTTGCATTCCCACCAGCAGTGAATGAGGGTTCCCGTTTCTCCACAACCTCTCCAATATTTGTTGTTTTGGGTCTTGGTGATTATAGCCATTCTGACGGTGTAAGGTGATATCTTAGCGTAGTTTTGATTTGCATTTCCCTGATGATTAGTGATACTGAACACCTTTTCATGTGTCTATTGGCCATCTGTATCTCTTCCTTGGAAAAATGTCTGTTCATATCTTCTGCCCTTTTTTTGATCGGGTTGTTTGTTATTTTGTTGCTCAATTGTGTGAGTTCTTTATATATTACGGAGATTAATCCCTTGTCGGATAAACGATTTGCAAATATTTTCTCCCTGCTGGTGGGTTGTCTGTTCATTTTAATCCTGGTTTCATTTGCCTTCTAGAAGCTCTGTAGTCTGATGAAGTCCCACTTGTTTGATTTTTTCTTTTGTTTCCCTTGTCCAGGTAGACACGGAATCTGAAAGGATCCCTTTATGACTGATGTCAGTTAGTGTACTGCCTATATTTTGCTCCAGGAGTTTTATAGTTTCAGGTCTAACTTTCAGGTCCTTAATCCATTTTGAGTTGATTTTTGTGTATGGCGATAGAAGATGGACTACTTTCATTCTTTTGCATGTGGCTGTCCAGTTTTCCCAGCACCATTTATTGAAGAGACTTCCCTTCCCCCATGGTATGTTCTTCGCTCCTTTGTCAAAGATTAGCTGTCCATAGGTGTGTGGTTTTATTTCTGGGCTTTCAAATCTGTTCCATTGATCTGTGTGTCTATTTTTGTACCAGTACCATGCTATTTTGAATACTATGGCTCTATAGTATATTTTGAATTCAGGGATTGTGATGCCTCCAGCTTTGTTACTTTTCTTTCAGGACTGCTTTAGCTATTCGGGGTCTTTTGTTGCCCTATATGAATTTCAGTATTTTTTGTTCTATTTCCGTAAAGAATGTCATTGGGATTCTGATTGGGATTGCATTGGAATTTGTAAATTGCTTTAGGTAGTATGGACATTTTAACTATGTTTATTCTTCCAACCCATGTGCATGGAATATTTTTCCATTTCTTTATGTCCTCCTCGATTTCTTTCAATAGTGTCTTATAGTTTTGATTGTATAGGTCTTTCACCTCCTTGGTTAAATTTATTCCCAGATATTTTATTCTTTTTCTTGCAATTGTAAATGGGATTGTCTTTTTGAGTTCTCTTTCTGTTCGTTCATCATTAGCGTATAGAAATGTACCTGATTTTTCTACGTTGATTTTATACCCTGCCACTTTGCTGTAGTTGTTAATTATTTCTAGTAGTTTTCCAAATAATTTTTTGGGGTTTTCTACGTATAAGATCATGTCGTCTGCACAATTGTCCCATTTGCAACAACATGGAAGGACCTAGAGGGTATTATGTTAAGTGAAATAAGCCAGAGAGAGAAGGACAGACACTGCATGAACTCACTCATATATGGAATATAAGTGAACACACGGACAGAGAGAACTGATTGGTGGTTACCAAGGGGAAGGGGGGTGGGGGGGGCACAAGGGGTGAAGGGTTACATCCACAAGGTGATGGACAAACAAAAATGTACAACTAAAACCTCACAGTGTTATAAACAAAGACATCAATAAAAAGAAAACTTTATTAAAAAAAAAAAAAGATCATGTCGTCTGCAAATAGAGTTTCACTTCTTCATTGCCTTTTATTCCTTTTTCTTGACTAATTTCTCTGGCTAAAACCTCCAGTACTGTTGAAGAAGAGCGGCGAGAGTGGGCACCCTTGTCTTGTTCCCTCAAAGGAAGGGCTTTCAGCTTTTCCCTGTTGAGTAGGATGTTAGCTGTAGGTTTGTCATATATGGCCCTTACTATATTGAGGTACTTTCCTTCTATACCTATTTTGTTGAGAGTTTTTATTATAAATGGATGTTGGATCTTGTCAAACGCCTTCTCTGCTTCAATTGAGATGATCATATGGTTTTTATTCTTCATTTTGTTAATGTGGTGTATCATGCTGATTGATTTGCGGATGTTGAACCATCCCTGTGTCCCTGGTATAAATCCCACTTGATCATGGTGTGTGATCTTTTTGATGTATTGCTGTATTCAGTTTGCCAATATTTTGTTGAGGATTTTTGCATCTATGTTCATCAGCGATATTGGCCTATAGTTTTCCTTCTTTGTATTGTCCTTGTCTGGGTTTGGCGTCAGGGTGATGATGGCCTCCTAGAATGTGTTAGGAAGTATTCCATCTTCCTCTGTTTTTTGGAATAGTTTGAGAAGGATAGGTATTAAATCTTCTTTGAATGTTTGCTAAAATTCTGGGGGAATTTTAGCAAATTCCCCCAGCAAAATCAGGGAAGCCATCTGGTCCTGGACTTTTATTTTTTGGGAAGTTTTTGATTACTGTTTCAATCTCTTTACTTGTGATTGGTCTATTCAGATTCTCTATTTCTTCTTGATTCAGTTTTGGGAGGTTGTATGCGTCCAAGAATTTGTCCACTTCCTCTAGGTTGTCCAATTTGTTGGCATATAGTTTTTCATAGTATTCTCTAATAATCCCTTGTATTTCTGTGGTATCCGTTGTAATTTCTCCTCTTTCGTTTCTAATTTTATTTATTTGAGTCTTCTCCCTTTTTTTGTTAGTGAGTCTGGCTAAGGGTTTGTCCATTTTGTTTATCTTCCCACAGAACCAGCTCTTTGTTTCATTGATCCTTTCTACTGTATTTTTGGTTTCCATTTCATTTATTTCTGCTCTGATTTTTATCATTTCCTTCCTTCTGCTGATTCGGGGCTTTGTCTGTTCTTCTTTTTCTAATTTTCTTAGGTGTAGTTGAAGGTTATTCATTTGGGATTTTTCTTGTTTGTTAAGGTAGGCTTGTATTGCTATGCATTTCTCTCTCAGGATCACTTTTGCTGCATCCCATATGAGTTGGTATGGTGTATTTTCATTTGTCTCCAGATAGTTTTTGATTTCTCCTTTAATTTCATCAATGATCCATTGGTTGTTCAGTAGCATGTTGTTTAGTCTTCACATCTCTGTCCCTTTCCCAGTTTTTTTGTTCCAGTTGATTTCTAGTTTTGTAGCATTATGATCAGAAAAGATGCTTGTAATGATTTCCATTTTCTTAAATTTATAGAGGTTTGCCTTGTTTCCTAATATATGGTCTATCCTTGAGAATGTTCCATGCGCACTTGAGAAGAATGTCTAACCTGCTGTTTTTGGGTGGAGTGCTCTGTATATATCTGTTAAGTCCATCTCGTCTAGTTTTTTTTGTTTAAGTCCATTATTTCCTTATTGACTTTCTGTCTGGATGATCTATCCATTGATGTAAGTGGAGTGTTAAGATCCCCTACTATTATTGTGTTGTTCTTACTATCTCATTTTAGGTTTTTTAATAGTTGTTTTATGTACTTTGGTGCTCCTGTGTTGGGTGCATAGATATTTATAAGTGATATGTCTTCTTGGTGAAGTGTCCCTTTTATCACTATATATTGCCCCTCTTTGTCTCTCATTACCTTTTTTATCTTGAAGTCTACTTTGTCTGATATTTCATAACACTCCTTCTTTATGTTTACTCATCATTCTCTGAAATTATCTTCTTAATTTATTAGCTTACTTATTTACCATGGGTCTCCCTCTAATAGAATATAAGCCCCTGGAAAGCAGGGAGCTTATCTTTCTTGTTCATTACTATATCCCCAGTGCCTAGAATAGTAACTGATATAGAGCAGGAACTCAAATATTTGTTAAAAGAATAAATACAGAATATCTGGCTGTCCTCTATTCCATCACTGTTATGAATACGCTGGATTTATCTTATAAAAAGAACATTAAAAAGGAAAAGCTAGTTCTAGAATCTGGAATATTATTAGGATTCTTGTACTCACTAATTAACATGCCCTTCCAATCTTTCAGAGAAAGCTTCTGGCACTGGCACACTGCTGTGCACGTGCGCACATGCACACACACTCTCCCTTTAATTTCTTCCATGTGGCTAGTTTACACAATTTTAGCTGCCCCACACTACTAAAAAAGTACAATGCCAGCAAAGCTTGTTATCCCTCTGCACTTCATCATTATGGCTGCTGCCAATACACTTATTTCCCACCCCACAATACATGTTTAATGCATCCCCAAACTCTAACAAAATACGATGGCCTCAGTATGCTAGTCAGGGACTGGCAATCAGAATAAAAGCAAAAAAATTTAAAAATTTTTAAAAAATTGGACGTCTGAAAGTGAGACCTGAAACTATAAACCTCCTGGAACAAAATATAGGCAGTACACTAACTGACATCAGTCATAAAGGGATCCTTTCAGATTCCATGTCTACTCAGACAAGAGAAACAAAGGAAAAAGTAAACAAGTGGGACTTCATCAAACTACAGAGCTTCTAGAAGGCAAATGAAACCAGGATCAAAATGAATAGACAACCCACCAGCAGGGAGAAAATATTTGCAAATCGCAAATCGTTTATCCGACAAGGGATTAATCTCCGTAATATATAAAGAACTCACACAATTGAGCAACAAAAAAACAAACAACCCGATCAAAAAAAGGGCAGAGGATATGAACAGACATTTTTCCAAGGAAGATATACAGATGGCCAATAGACACAGATGTTCAACATCACTAATCATCAGGGAAATGCAAATCAAAACTACGCTGAGGGGCCGGCCCAGTGGCACAGCGGTTTAGTCCGCGCTTGGCAGCCCGGGGTTCGCCGGTTCGGATCCCGGGCGCCCGCCGACGCGCTGCCTGTCAGCCACGCTGTGGCGGAGTCCCATATAAAGTAGAGGAAGATGGGCACGGATGTTAGCCCAGGGCCAGTCTTCCTCAGCAAAAAGAGGAAGATTAGCAACAGATATTAGCTCAGGGCTGGTCTTCCTCACAAAAAAAAAAAAACTACGCTGAGATATCACCTGACACCCGTTAGAATGGCTATAATCACCAACACAAAAAACAACAAATGTTGGAGAGGTTGTGGAGAAACGGGAACCCTCCTTCACTGCTGGTGGGAATGCAAACTGGTGCAGCATCTATGGAAAACAGTATGAAGATTCCTCAGAAAATTAAAAAGAGAAATACCTTATGATCCAGCAATCCCACTCTTGGGCATCTACCCAACGGACATGAAATCAACCATCCCAAGAGGCTCATGCACCCCTATGTTCAATTGCAGCAGTATTCACTATAGCCAAGAAGTGGAAGCAACCCAAGTGTCCCTTGACTGATGATTGGATAAAGAAGTTGTGGTATATATGTACAATGGAATACTACTCAGCCATAAAAAAGACAGAATTGTCCCTTTTGCAACAACATGGATGGACCCAGAGGGTATTATGTTAAGTGAAATTAGCCAGAGAAAGAAGGACAACCACCACATGATTTCACGCATATGTGGAATATAAACAAACACACGGACAGAGAGAACTGGTTGGTGGTTACCAAGGGGAAGGGGGATGAGGGGTGGGCACAAGGGGTGAAGGGATGCACTGATATGGTAACGGACAAATAATAATGTACAACTAAAACCCCACAATGTTATAAACTATTAAGATATCAATAAAAACGAAAAAAAAGTTGGACTAACATTAGTCCAAAAAAAGTAAATGCTTTAGTGGGGATGAGTAAGCCTCTCCCTGAATGTTACAGTTAGGAAGTCCACAAGAGCTACTAGTGTGTATTAAATATCCTGGAGTTTACACTTCTGAACTCTAGGCCATACTGTAGCCAGTAGGGTATCCCTGATAGGGAGGAGGGAGCACTGATTCAGCACATTTCTACTCTCCATCCTCCTCCAAGCACTAGGCTTATTAAAACACATTATCTGTGCACTACCCTTTGTTGTGTCACCTGAGATGTCATCTGAGGACATCACAAAATATGATAGTCCCTCCTCCTTTTATATTGTCATTCCAGTCATTCTTTTTGCCTCATCTGATGCCTAAATGAGTCCCTAATGCTTTGTTTTACCCTAAGGGAAAATGGGAACAGGAAGAGGCAAACGAGTTAGGAATCAAAATTCAGGAACCAGGAAACCTGGATTCCAGTCCTAACTGTAACTTTCTGTGGGCCTAAATTTCCCTACAACTATTTCTGGCCTATCCCCTACATGTTGTAGGGGTGAAGTTACATCTTAACTAAATGACAGGGGAGAAAATCAAAGACTACCTAAGCATTAGCCTTCAGGAGCTGTTCAACAAAGAAGGACCAGCTTGCCTGACACTGCTTCCATTTACAGAGCTAAACACCACCTCTGCAGTCTTGTTTGATTAATGATTTAAGGGAAATATTATTATTAACAGTTCATTCAAGGAGTCATTCTGAGTCCCATTCCCTCTATTCTTCAACATTCCCATTTTTATTTAAGTCCACAAGACTATACCTATATATATGCACAGGTATGTGTATCTGGGCATAGATCTCAGCCTATTCACTGCTATGCCAAAGACAATTGCCAGGGTCAGGTTACGGGATGTAACACTGGGGATACAATGAGGCGTTCTGGATAGACTACTGGGGTGGAAATCAAGAATTAATATCTAATTTGAGACAGCTAACTCAGTTGTTTGGGACCAAAGTTTCCAGTTAGATCCCTGACCAGGTGGGTTAACTTTGCTGTCAGGACCCCAGCCAGTACCCCTAATCCTCGACAGGTTCCTCAGAGATATGCAAAACACCACAACTCAGTGAGATTCTATTGATATCTCAGTAGAACTCCTTCTCCTTTTTCAAGAGCTGTTAACAGTAACCTTTTAAAAATAAAATATTTTCTTTCTCTTTGTAAAACTACATTCTCATTATGGGAAACTTGGCAAGCCTGCTACAATACAGATGAGAATAGAAAATGTTAGAATACAGAGTAAACTTAACTTTTTCATAATTTTCCCCCTTCTGTGAGTACTTGTGATGGTTTTAAAACAGGTCCACAAATTGTCTGACAATCCTTCCATCAAAAGATGGAGTCCATGCCTCTGCCCTTGAGCCTGGGCAGGCCACTGTGACTGCTTTGATGAATATAATGCTAAATATCATGCAGTGGAAGTGACAGGCTAGGTTAGAAAAGGGCATGGCACTTTTGCTGGTTTCTCTTGGAACACTTGCTCTGGGAGCCTTCAGCTTCTATTCTAAGAACCCCAGCTATGCTTGAGGCCTCCATGTAGAGAGACCATGTGGAAAGATCCATTGAAAGACCGAGATGCCCCCAAAGCCTGTTCCAGTACTGAGGTGTTTGGGTCTTTCCAGTCCATAGGCTGACACATGAGTGGAAAAGCTTTTGAGATGACCCCTCTGACTGCTGTCACATAAAAGACCCTGAATGAGAACGGCCTCATTAGGCCCAGTCAACCCTCACATTTGTGACCAAAATAAATGTTAACATTTTAAGTCACTGTTTTAGGGTGATTTTGTTATATAGCAATATTTAACTGGAACAATACTGCCTAACATAGCTGAGATGCATGTTCCATTTTGATCCCTGATTTTTTTATTGTGATAAACCATACTTAACATAAAATTTACCATTTAAGTCATTTTTAAGTGTACAGTTTAGTGGTATTAAGTGCATTCACATTGTTACGCAACCATCACCACCATTCATCTCCAGAACTTCTTCGTCTTCCCAAACTGAAACTCTGTACCCATTAAATAAAAACTCCCCATTTCTCCCTCCCCCCAGCCTCTGGCAACCACCATTCTAACTTTCTGCCTCTATGAATTTGACTACTCTAGGTACCTCATATAAGTGGAATTATATAGTATTTGTCTTTTTGTGACTGGCTTACAGTCACGTGTCGCTTAATGACAGGGACACATTTTGGGAAATGCGTCCTTAGGTGATTCCGTTATTGTATGAACATCATAGAGTGTACTTATACAAACCTAGATGCTATAGCCTACTACACACCTAGGCTATATGGTGCTAATCTTATGGGACCACCATTGTATATACTATCTGTCATTGACCAGACCATCGTTATGCAACATGTGACTGTATTTCACATAGCATAATATCTTGATTTTTTAAAATTAGTTTTAAAGTTTTATTGAGATAATTATAGGTTCATACATAGTGAAGAAATAATGCAAAAATACAGATAAATGATAATTATTTCCATATTAAGAAATAATACAGAAATTCCACGTACCCTTTGCCCAGTTTCCCCAATGGTAACATTTTGCAAAACTATAGTACATCACAACCAGGATATTGACAGTGATACAATCCACTGATTTTATTCAGGTTTTCCTAGTTTACTTGTACTCATTTGCATGTGTATGTAGTTCTATACAGTTTTATCAATTTTATCCTGTGTAAGTTCATGAATCCAACACCACAGTCAAGACACTGAACAGCTCCATCACCACAAGGATCCCTCATATTACCTTTTATAACCACACTCACCAAAACTCCCAGACCCCAATTCCTATCCCCTGGCAATCACTAATCTGTTCTCCATTTCTAAAATTTTGTTATTTCAAAAATGTCATATAAATGGAATCATACAGTAAACCTTTTGGGACTGGCTTTTTTCACTCAGCATAATTCTCTGGAGATTCATCCAAGCTGAGTGTATCAATAGTTCATTCCATGGTACGGCTGTAGCACAGTTTGTTTAATCATTCATCTGGTGAAGGACAGCTGTGCTGTTTTCAGTTTTTGGCTATTATGAATAAAGGTGCAATGAACATTCACATACAGGTTTTTGTGTGAATATAAGCTTTCATTTCCCCTAGGATAAAGGTCCCAGATCACACTTGCTGGATCATATGTTAAGTGCATGTTTAGTTTTAGAAGAAACTGCTCTTGGTTACTGCCTTCAGGTCTGCTCTCATATTCTTTTTTTTTTTTTTTGTGAGGAAGACCAGCCCTGAGCTAACGTCCATTGCGAATCCTCCTCTTTTTGCTGAGGAAGACTGGCCCTGGGCTAACATCCGTGCCCATCTTCCTCTACTTTATATGGGACGCCACCACGGCATGGCTGACAAGCAGTGCTTCCGCTGGTGCCCGGGATCCAAACCCACGAACCCAAGTGCGAACTAAACCGCTGCACCACCAGGCGGCCCCCTGCTCTCATATTCTTATCCCAACACTGCTCTATACTTTCTCTCCCATGAGCCAATCTTCCACTGCCTCCAAAAAAGATAAAAAAGCAAAGAACTCTCTTTTATAACATCATCTCCCTTTCCCTACCTTCACAAACTCTTTGGTGTTTTCTCTTTCTTTTTGTCTTTATGGAAATAAGGCTCTTGCTACGACAAAACCACAGGCTCCTCAGTGCTGCCCATTCTCTGACATTCCACATACTTCATGATCTGGAGATGGAAACCAGTGCTCTCCTTGCTCCCAAATTATTACTCCTACTTCCTCACATCAATACGTGTGCTCCTTTTAGGTTTCTGCGACCCCTTCACGGTCATCTAAGGTGGCTCTGGTCACTCTATCTACAGCTGACTGGCACCTGGCTCAATCTCTCTTTTGATCCCACTTCCCCATAGCTTTCTCACCTCCTCTATTCCAATCACCTTAACTTTGAGTGGCTTCATTTCTTGTGACTTTTATTACATTCTTTGTTCTGGCCAAGTTGAACTTTTCAGTTCTTCAAACATACGCTACTTTCTCTCACAACTATGAAACATCACACTGCTATTCACCCCACCTCTACTCTGCTTAATTATAATTTCCTCTGCCACAAACTTTAGGTAAGATTTTGAGAAATACCGAGTTCAAAGGTATGAACATTTTATATGTGAAATCATTTATATGATTTAAAAATACACAGATCATGTGTGCACAAATAGTGGAGTAATAGTACCAACTAAATATACCGATCCATTCCATCCATGCTAACCCATTATTTACACTGGACCAATGGCTTTTATTCATTAATTTATTTCAATCGAAATACTTACTAAGTTCCTATTTATATTCACAGTCTAGGTGTAGGAGATACAGAAGTGGATAAGACCCGAGACTTTATCTAGTGGTATAAACATCAAATTCAAATAATTTCATAAGGTCAACTGAGATTATAGATGTGAGAGTGCTTTGCAGTCTTCAGGCCATGACTTCTCAATCTAGGTACTATCGACATTTTGGGCTGGAGAATTATTTGTTGGGGGGGGGCTGTCCTGTGCATCGTAGGATGCTTGGCAGCATCCCTGGCTTCTACCCACTAGATGCCAGTAGCACCCTCCCATAGACCTAATGTTTGTGTTTTTATGTTGAAACCTAATTCCCAATGTGAAGGTCATGAGGGCAGAGCACATTTTTAGAAATAATTTTGAGTGATGGGGTATGCACACAGTTGAAATGAGATTACACTTTGCACTTTCCTGGGGCATGTTACACTTCAATAAAAAGCTTACCAAAATAAAGTTTCTTTTTCAACTTTCTCACTTGTGGTGATGGTAGTATGAAGAGTATCAAAATTCCTAAGTTGAAGCAAATAAGAAGTAAGACTTCCTTCACAGTTGGTTTTCAGGACTGCAGGTAGCTGTCCCACTGGAAATAGGATTCCTTTGGGAAACTCTGCGTTCCAGTACCTTGGTAAGGCATCTAGAATACAGGAGTTATTTTGTCACATCCTTACACGGAAGGTGCTGTTTCTGGGGCTCCTTTTGGAGGGAACAGCGCCCGTCAGAAAGGTCACGGGAAATAAGGACTGGCGGGTGGGTTGATGGGGGACTGGAGCGGAGCTGACAGACCTGCGGGCCTCAAGAGCTGGCCCAGGAAGCCAGCGGACTGGGGCGCATGCCCCGCCGCGGACCGCTCAGGGACGCGGGCTCCTCGCTGGCACAGACCCATCACGGACCCGGGAGCCCTCATGGCCCGGGGCCCCTTACGGATCCCGGTCCTTCATGGATCGGGACCTGTCACGGACCTGGCCCCTCCCGGACCCGGACCCCTCACGGGCGCGGACCCCTCACGGACCGGGGGCCCTCACGGACCGGGACCTCTCAGGGGCGCGGACCCCTCACGGACCGGGGGCCCTCACGGACCGGGACCTCTCACGGGCGCGGACCCCTCACGGACCGGGACCTCTCACGGGCGCGGACCCCTCCCGGACCCGGACCCCTCACGGACCGGGACCTCTCATGGGCGCGGACCCCTCACGGACCGGGACCTCTCACGGGCGCGGACCCCTCACGGACCGGGGGCCCTCACGGACCGGGACCTCTCACGGGCGCGGACCCCTCACGGACCGGGACCTCTCACGGGCGCGGACCCCTCCCGGACCCGGACCCCTCACGGACCGGGACCTCTCACGGGCGCGGACCCCTCACGGACCGGGGGCCCTCACGGACCGGGACCTCTCACGGGCGCGGACCCCTCACGGACCGGGGGCCCTCACGGACCGGGACCTCTCACGGGCGCGGACCCCTCACGGACCGGGACCTCTCACGGGCGCGGACCCCTCCCGGACCCGGACCCCTCACGGACCGGGACCTCTCACGGGCGCGGACCCCTCACGGACCGGGGGCCCTCACGGACCGGGACCTCTCACGGGCGCGGACCCCTCACGGACCGGGACCTCTCACGGGCGCGGACCCCTCACGGACCGGGGGCCCTCCCGGACCTGGACCCCTCACGGCGGGGCCCTCACGGACCGGGACCTCTCACGGGCGCGAACCCCTCACGGACCCGGACCCCACACGGGCGCGGGCAGCTCGGGCCACGGAAGCCCCGAGCGGCGCGGGTTCCGGAAACTGAGGCGCGGGGACTCGGCCCCTCGGGAAGGCGCGCGGGCGGTCACCCGCCCCCAACCCGCCTGCCTACCTGCCGGCGGGAGAAGAGAGCCGTCCCTGGCTGCAGCACCCGGCAGCCACAGCGTCGGCACAGCACCGCCTTCCGGTTTCGGCCCTCGGCCGACACCAACTCGCTCAGCGGCTCCGCAGGCTCCATGGCCGCCACCGCCGCAGCCTCCTAGTCCCCACCGCGCAGACGCCGCCTCGCTCGGTCTTTCTGAACTGCGCAGGAGCGGCTTTCAGAGGCGGGGCGGGGCTGGAACGGACACGCCCTCTGCGCAGGCGCCCGCTTCCCTCGCTCTGGACTACCGTGCAAGCGCCTTCATCCTTTGCCTAACGTGAGTACCAGGTATAGGCCTGGCTTTGTGACAGGGTCACTTCCCGGGACGTGACAAATCCTCTCCGGACTCACCTGGTCACTGGGCTTCCCCTACTATTGACTAAAACCTGGACAAAATAGTCATTACAATTTACCATAACTCTTGCAAGTTTCCTGAGATTTGAATTTAGTTCATGAATGAACGCGGACATTCCTAGAGGTAACATGAAGGGGACCTGGGTTAGACTCCCATCAGCAAGTTTTAGCCACATTAGCTTCTTCTATAGCAGACTACTTAGAGTGACATGTACCTTTTTGGTGTTGGAAAAAGATGCCTGGAAGTTTTAATTGCTGGTCTCTGTCCTAATCATAGTGACCATATATTAGGTGGCAAAACATTGTGTGGAGCACTTTAGAAACTAACCTGTTGAAATCATCACAATTTCCTTATGGTGTTGTCACTCGTTATCCCGAGTGTACAGTGACGAAGGTAAAGTTCAGAAAGGTTACTCTCCAGGGTTCACAGATCCAGGCATGGTTCTAAAGCCACCTTAAACTGTACTTGCTCATTCCATCTGATTAGTCTTTAGATCTCTAGCTTATTACTTCTAGTGCAACAGGCCATGAGTTTCCTGAAATTGCAGGGGAAGCAGAACATGAAGGGGAACTAAACCACTTGATTAGGTAATGTTTAATCTACCCACCACCCCCATCTGCACTTTTTTGTTTCCTCTTTGTCCTTCATTAATTCAACATTTAATGAGTAATTATATAACATGCTAAACCCTGAGGATAAAATGATGATAGTTAAGAACACAGTCTAAATAGGAAGACAGACCCAAAACCAATAAAGACAATCACAGGAACAAAGTAAATGGAAGCATGGATTACGGAGTAATTCTGTCCAGGGAGTCAGAAAAGGCTTTGACCTTGGTGACATCTGAATTAGGCATTAAAGGTGACTAGGATTTTGTCAGGAAAGCAAGATTACTTCAGACAGAAGAGACAGAATAATACATAAAGAAGGGTCAGAACAAGTTTAGGAATGGTTAGTAGACCATTGTGACTCAAACACATTATACCTGGAGGAAGCGGGAGTAGTAGAGGGAGGTTAAGATCAGAAAGGTAGAGTGGGCCCAGATCACCATGGGTCTAATGTCATGCTAAAGAATTCGAACTTTATAATATGGTTAATGGGAATCTATGGAATTCTAGGCCAGAAATAACTGTTTGATACTTACCGAAAATTTGCTGTATGTTAGGTATAATGATCCTATCTGTACTTTAGAAAGATAACTGATGACAAAATGGAGGGGCTTAATTGGAAGACAGGAAAAGAGTAGAAGTTAGGATATTGGAAGGCTGTTACTCTTAGTCTGGGCAAGAGAGGTCTGAACTATTTGGCAGCAGAGGGAATAAAAATATAAGGAATGGATTTGGAACAAAAAAAGATAAAATCATGTAGAACCTAGAAATTAATTGGATGTCTCTATTGTGATGGAGGTGACACAAGGTAAATGATAGCTTTCTGAGATTGGATACTAAGTGGCTGGCTGCCAGTTAAGGGAGCTAGAAAAACAGGAGGAACCACCAAATTAGGGGTAGCTAGCTCTGTTTGCATGTGCATAAGCATGTGAAAGTATACAAGACTGAGAGAAGAGTGGAAAGGGAGCAATGAGTTTTATGTGTTTTTTGCAGAATATTCAGTTGTGGCTGCCGTGTAAGAACTATTTGGGAATTTGGTCTGAAACTTAGAAAAGTCAGCAGTGAGGATACCTGAGCAGCCATCAGTTCTTTACCCCCACTTCTCTGCCTCCCCTCAACCTTCCCTGGATCTCTTCCTGAGATAGGATGAGTCACATGTTTCATAGCTGTGGTTTAATCAGCAGGCACAACTCCATGTGCTAAAGAGAGGTTGGCAGGCTCCTTTAGTGAAAATAACTTCCTCTTTGGTTCCCCCTTCCCTCTGCTCTGGAGATACCAGGACTTTTGCAGTTTTGCAGGCCTTCTGCATAGCTGTTTAGATCACGGGCCATAAATTGAAGCAAACAGGAAAAGAATGGAGTGACTAAAACCCCAAAATTCCAGTAGGTACTAAATAAGCTCAAGTAAACTCCAAGTGTGAGAGGAGTCAATGAATATGGCAAATTCACATAAAACTTTACTGATGAGAATCTCCATAGTGGTCAAGCGGCTACCTCTTACCTGTATCTAACAGAGAGACATAGAGTTAACTGGCAAACACATAAGGTGAACAGGTTGAAGAGAGAGGACCTACAGCTGATCTCTATGCCTAGTCCCCCAAAATGTCTGCAAGGCAGTGCTAGTTAGCCACAAACTCTCTTACAGGCATTTGAGACAGTGGATTTTTAATATTTTCTTAAAAAAATACAAAGGAGATGAACTCTTCATGTCAACACAACTCAGGGGAAGAGGAAAAATGGAATTTCAGAGTAAAGGGAAAGTGCATTCTTATTTAAGTATCATGTTCCCACACTCCCAATACCCATAAAGCAAGAATTTCACTCCATAACACAGGGGAGCCTTGAGTGGTAGCTCAGAAATGGTGATAGCAGGTACCGGAACTAACAAAAGAATTCTAGTTGTCCTTTATTATTCTGTCCTGGGATGGATAAAATCCACTTTAAGGACAGAGAAGGGAACCTTATAGTAGGAAAAAGACTAAATGTACCAAACACAGCAGTTAAAACCCGTCCTTAGCTGAAGTGTGCCCTTAAAAGAATGGGGCAGTAATCAATTAGCGGAACTTCTAGGCTGCTGCCATCCTACCCCATCCCCAAATAAATAGTCTGGAAGTATAATAGCGTAGTTGTATTTGATTCAACAAAGAAAGACAGTCTTTAACCCACTCGAGGCAAACCTTACCATGGGCAGATGAGCCCTGGCAGGGAGTAAGACAATGTAAAATCACAGAACTTCTGATTCATCCCCAGGCACACTGAACTCCCACATTTACTCCATGTCTGCTCCTCCCAACGTTTATTCACACTGTTATTCTCTCAGACAGGCTCCAGTACCAAGATGCACAACACTGTAGTTCAGAAAGACCATGGGGAAATAAAAAGATCCTTCAAATAATACCCTTCTCAGTCTTCCAGGTTATACTTCAGTGGTGTTCTAGGTTCACTCATATCCCATCAAATTCACTTTAACTCACTCTAAACTCAGTCCTGATATACCAACCCTGTCCCCTCTAAGGGAGTGTCAGATAGATTTCTCCCCAGGCCCCCAAAGTTTGACAGGGCTCTTCCATTAATTTTCCTCCAGAATGGAACTGTGCTGCCCCTAGCTACATGTAGACTAGGAAAGATATTTATCCCTGGAAAACAAAAGACTTGGATTTTACCAAGGTTACTCAAGTTGGTATCCTTCCAATTATCTAGGCTGAATACTGCCCACATCTAGTAGGTCAAACTCACCTTCATTCTCTGCAACACATGAGGCATAACATATATTTATATATATATATATGTATATATTCTCCCAAGCACATGGTAAGTTAAAAATGACACGAAAGTGCTCCCTAGACCAAAAGGAGAGGTGATCTGGCCTCTTACATCCATTCGGTATGCATTCTCTTCCCTTGAGTGTCTTGTTACCCACCCTCCTCATGGACAACTACCAGCGCGAGGGGGAGGTGTGTCAAATAAGTACAATTGTCACTGCACTGGTGCTTGTAATCACCCTGTGCACACAGTGAGAAACAGACATTCTGGAAAGGATCCTTGATTCTCCCACAAACTGTCCCTTGGACTGGTCACTAGCTCTGGATGATGCTCCAACAATGGTCACTTCTCTCGGAGAACACACACGCCAGCATCACAGCGCTGGGTTCCCATGGATGTCACTACTTCCCAGCTGTCGATGATAGGGTCATAGCACTCGATGCTGCTCAGCAGGGAATTCCCATCATATCTGAGTGGGGAAGAAGCAAAAGAAGGAAATGAGCTTTCTATTCCTTTCCATACAAGTCCTACACTAAGGTTGCCACTGGAGATGTCTCCCCAACCCAAACCCCATCTCCATCCCAAAATGTGGATTGGATCACATTGCCCTGGATGCATGACGACTCTAGCATGGTTTCTAAATCCTCACCCTGCAATCGCATAAAGTCTCCCCCGAAGCACTGTGGCCCCTACATAGCATCGTGGAGTGGTCATACTAGTGACAGTTGTCCAGGAATCGGTGCGAATGTTGTATGCTTCAACGGAAGAAAGGTGGGCTGTACCATCAAATCCCCCCACCACATAAATATGGTCATTCAGCAGGGCTACTCCTGCACCTGGAGGAAAAAGGTACAGCAAATGAATATTCCTAAGTTAGGATCTGAATTCTAGAAACAAAACATGGTCACTGATGGCTAGCTGAGGGATGTGGACTGGGGCCAGAAGGGCCTAGAAGAACTTAGTCCAGCACAAGTCATCCCATCTGTAAACCCTTTGGCTGGGACTCGAAATGAGAAAAGAAAACTGAAATGGTTGTCATCTTCATTGTCATTAATTCAGAGCCCAACCCTCTTCACTAGGAGAAAAGAAGGAAGTAGACAAAGAAGGCACTGAAGGTGGAGGGAGGAAAGGAGTTGGAACAGTAGTTCTGGAGTAGTTCCCACCCAAAAGAAGGAAACTGTAGCAGTGCAGCATATCTCCTTCCATACCAGCCTGCTCCACTTCAAGCAGCTCTCAGTGAAGGTAAATCACCACTCTTCTGTACTTGTGCATTAGAGATTTTATTCAACACTCATTCATTTAACATGTACTATACACACAAAACTGTTAGATATTATAGAGTGCAGGGAGGGAACAAAGTCATAAAAAAATCAATAAAACAAGAAAGCTTTTGCCCTCAAACATATAATCTACTTGAAAGTTTAAGTTGTCTTTATTCTCACTATATTTAGAGAAAACAGAGGCAAAGAGGAGAACGGAATCTGACTTATGTTTTACTTTATGTCTACAGCGAAGAAGGAAACGCAACTTTGATCCACTGATGCCCTGTCCTGTGACTGCACCATCGCTGCACAGGTAAAGATTTGACAGCACTGTCTCTTGTCCCCTCCCTTAGATCCGACTGGTCTTACCAGAGCGCTTGGTGGCCATTGGCGTAACATTAGTCCAGTGTCCTGTATGGGGATCATATTTCTCAACTGAATTTAAGATATTCAAGCCATCATATCCTCCTGAAAGACAAAGTAGAGACCATTCCAGAAAGAACAGTAAATCCTTATTCCTATTCCCAGTCTTTCTCTGAGTGTTTCAACTAATTCTTTTAGTTTCAGTTCCCCCTCAAGAGTTCTAATAATCCAAAGAGAAATCTGATTGTACACTATTTTCTGCTTCCATAAAAAAGATAATCCTAGTTGATAGAAAATATATGGGGTTTTAGTTGAAGGAAGTCTATGAACTTACTTCTGGTAAATAGCGAGCCCCACCCAGAGGCTGCCACCCTTAATTGAGTTCTCTCCCATCCCTGCATCCCAGAGTGAATACCTAGACAGTAGATCACTCCGCTAGCCACTACTAGTCCGGCGCCTTCCCGAGCTGTCTGCATATCTCCCAGCATGCTCCACTGGTCAATGTTTGGGTCATATCGCTCCATACTGGTATGACGTCTGCTTCCATCAAAGCCTCCAGAGACATAGATCATATCTGCTCAGAATGAACAAATCACAGGCTATTAGAGAATGAGAAATTTCTAATAACGCTTTTCTCTACAAATTCCCCAGAAGTCCTTCAAATGTCTGGGAGCAAAAACAAAGTGTTTTTTACAGGATAAGTCAGTTAAGTCTTATAGATAAGGAAGACAGCACAGTTGAGACATCTACAAAGAATGGGGTAAGATTGAATCCTCAAAAGCATTTGAAGACTAGACGAAGCTTGCAAAAATACAATGACAATTCCCCACTCAGCACACTGGAACTCCATTTACCAACTCTGTTGTCAGTGTTGAAACATCCATGATTATTGAAAAGCTTTTTAACACTGATATTTCTGAAAGCAAAAAGGATATTTGACCTTACGAGTGTCTCCACATTTCATGCTCCTGCCAGACCAAAGGAGAGGTATGAACCCTGATCCAGCCACAACAAAATGGAAACACTGCCCTGCACACCAAGCCTACCTCCTAGGGTGGTGGCTCCAGCAAGGCCTCGTCGGACATTCATCGGGGCTACAGAATACCAGACCCCATCCTCATCTGCTGTGTAGTCTAGACACTCCACTGAACTGAGGCGGGAACGGCCATCATAGCCACCAATTACGTAGACCCGGTCATGCAGGGACACTGAGGCCACATAACGTCTCTTACGAGTGATGCTCTGTGGATTTAGGAGAGAAGCAGTACAGAGCATGTCAGTCACATGAGTCTCACACCTTACCTTTTGCTGTCCTTCCCGTTTCTAGCTACACACCTCTGCTTCTTCACTTGTTACCAGGAACCCTTCTTGAGGCAGTGGTTCACCCTCAGGTGGCCTCCAGTGGCCTGCCTACTGAATGAATACCCTCTTGCCAGTTGTGATGCTCCTAAAGATGCAAACCTTCTGCACGTTTGCTTCTTTCCAAGGCTTCCAAAATATTTAATGTCTTTCTATTATCCAGTATCTGATTCCTTCCTATTCCATAAGGCACTGGGCTAAAGACTGATTTCCTTCCTTAAAGTGGAAAAGTATCCCTGCACTGCTAATCCAAAGGCCAGGATTCAAAGACCCTAAAAGTTAGAAGGATTGATCAAAAGATTTCCATGCTCTCTCAGAATTATTATTGTTCTTTCAGCACTGAAACAGAGACACACCAAGGGAGAAAGATACAAACTTCTGAGTTCAGTGGAACACAATTTAACACTGAGTTCAGCTGAAGAGAGCATGACCAGTGGAGCATGCCAGGAGCTACACACACAGCTCCGGAAGGTACTGCAATAGTGGTGGCCAGCTGAGTTTAATTTGACACAGAGCCACTAAGATTTCTGAAGTCTAATCTAAACAGTCAATAACTTTTTTTGAGTCCCTACTGTACATGACACCATTGTAAGGAAGATTAGGCTGTTACTAGGCTTTTCTACTTTTAGGGCTGGATTATTATGATCTACAGTCAGGGACTCAGGACATTAAACTCTTTCCCCACGACTGGTTCCACCACTACTTACCGGCAAAAAGCTCCACTCCTGAGTCTTGGGGTCATATTTCTCTACCACATCAATGGGAGATTGCTGGCTTCCGAAGCCCCCAACCACCAGGAGCACTTCATTGGCTCCTAAAGACAAAGGGAGAAAAAGAAGTTACTTCCCTATCCCTGGCTGGGGAACTACTCACAGGGAAGTACAAGTAGAAACGGTTGTAGGATATCCTGTTTTATGTGCCCCAGAGAAGCAATCTGAAATAGGAGAATCATCCTAAGGCTGCCTAACAGGAAATTATTTCTTCCTGAGGCTCTAGCTCTTGAGGACCTGAATCTCTGAAATTTAAATTTCTGGACAACATTAAAACTCCAGAAGGCAAACTTGAACATACCACCACACCACTTCAACCTATTTAGATGACTCTGGCTCACATAATAACTGAGGTTCTAAGAGCAGGTAGGAGAAGGCTAAAGGAGCTCCCTGCCCTTCTCAGCCTGTAAAACTAAAAATGGGAGTTTTCTGCAATGGGGAAAGAACGCTCTCCTAACCTTACTCAAAAAAAGCTGAGAGTTATGGCTTAGGACCCAAGTGATAGATTTTTTTTTTTTTTTTTTTTTTGTGGGGAGGACCAGCCCTGAGCTAACATCTGTTGCCAATCTTCCCCTTTTTGCTGAGGAAGACTGGCCCTGGGCTAACATCCGTGCCCATCTCCCTCTACTTTATATGGGACGCCACCACGGCATGGCTGACAGGCAGTGCGTCGGCGGGCGCCTGGGATCCGAACTCGCGAACCCCGGGCTGCCAAGCGCGGACTAAACCGCTGCGCCACCAGGCGGCCCCCCAAGTGATAGATTTTTAAAATCTCTTTTCCATGAACGTTTATTCTTCCAATTTAGCCAACTACGTGACTATGTTCCCTGCCAACACATCAAAACTGCCAGGTATTGATAAGACCAGGCTTTTAAAGGGTATCTTTTTTCTCTATTATTTTCCCAAAGAAGATATATATATATATATATATATATATTTTTTTTTTTTTGCTGAGGAAGATTTGCCCTGAGCCAACATCTGTGCCTGTCTTCCTGTATTTTTTTTTATATGCGGGTCACCACCAAACACAGCCGCCACCAAGTGGTGTACGTCTGCACCCGGCCCACCCAAGTGGAGTGTGCCCAACTTAACCATTAGGCCACAGGGCCTGACCCCCAAAGAAGATATTTTGATGGCCTTTATATATTCCCCTTTCTCATAAGGCCATATTCTGATAAAATACTTCCTACTTTGTTTCCTTCCAAAGAGCAGTCTTTTGAGGAATTTCCCTGCACATCTGCTCTATTAGAGTTCATGGACAGGATGGTTAGCTGGAGCATTCTGGACCAACGCAATCACCAGGAGGGCATTTAGGAGACCAAGGTGCTCTTAGAAATAACCTGGACTTGAAAGAGTAAATATAGTACCTTTAAACTAACAAGAAACACAGAGCCCTAATGTAGTAATGGCTCTGACAGTTATCATCAACAGCTGCTACAATCATTAGGCGCAAGTTAATATACTACTTTATCATGCTCAATAGAAGTACAACACCATCACCTATGAAGTATTCCTGCCAAAAAACTGATTCTGAATCTTGAATCTTTTCAAGTCTCCAGTCTAACCACCTGTTTACAGGAAATACAGGGGACAGAAGAACATGTTAAATGACACTACATGGATGCAATCAGCAAAATCTAGAACATGGGAAACTCTATAGGTCAAACAGCCTGGTTTCTTCAACAAACAAACTGCAAGGAAAAACCAAAGCAGGAGGGGAAAACCTATGGATTAAAAGAGACTAAAGAGAGATAGGAACCCAACGCAACGTGCAGACCTTGTTTAGGTCCTTGGGAGCAACTTTAAGTGTTCAAAAACAAAAACACAAAATTATGGGAAAATTGGAGCAACATGAACGTGTACTTCATATCTGATAAAGAACTGGTTGTGTGTTTTCTTTAAAGAATGATAATGGCATTTCAGATATGTTAAAAAAGGTTCCTTATCTTTTAGAGATACATACGAAAGCATAATATATGTGGGTAGAATTATATCTTGTCTGGGATTTGCTTCAAAAACAGATAGGCCATGAGTTCATAATTGTTGAAATTGGATGATAGGTATGTGGTATAATCATACTATTCTGTTTTTACATATGTGTGAAATTCTTCTTTTTCCTGACGAAGATTTGCCCTGAGCTAACATCTGCTGCCAATCTTCCTCTTTTTTTTTGCTTGAGAAAGATTAGCCCTGAGCTAACATCTGTGCCAATCTTCCTCTATTTTGTATGTGGGTTTCCACCACAGCATGGCTGATAAGCGGTGTAGGTCCACACCTGGGATCTGAACCCACAAACCCAGGCCACTGAAGCGGACCATGCCAAACTTAACCACTATGCCATGGGGCCAGCCCCCGTGTGAAATTTTTCTTAATAACCCACACAGAAACCACAGAGTTTAACCTCATCTTCTAAGAGGGCACCAGTCTTGTGTACTTTCTCCAAGATGAGCCAGGAAGTGGATCTCAGCAGCCAGCTCCTTTCAGAAAAGGAGAGCATTTGCACAAGCCCTTTCAAATTATGCTGATTTTATTTGTGCATAAAATTCCTTCAAGCAGGTAGAGGCCAGGACCACAGTTATTTGTTTCCTCCTTGGCACCACTATTCTCCACCTCTCTGCCCTTTCTTCCCCCACCCCTTCCCTCCCTCTGACATGAATAGAGAAGAGCAGTGCTTCTATCCAAACACATTTCCCTCTGTAGATGAATCTGATGCTAGTGGATGATATCTGTATGGGTAAGAGAATGAAAATACTCCACAACAACTGAGAGGTATGTTCTATGCTTTGTACATTTAAAAAGATCTCCATTTATTTTCAGCTATAATTTCTGTTGCTTTAAGAAAGAAAAAGTAAAGAAAAAATGCCTCGTTCTTGATAACATGATTTCATCAGGCAGCTTTTGAAGGATGACATAAAAGCAGATAGGAAATATTTAATTATGCTACAAAATCCAGTGAAGTGACAGCACTTCCCGTTGGCTGACAGTTTCTGAGTAAACCTTCTGGTAACCACATGTCTACAGAACATGGACAGAGGTGTCAGTGTGAGTTGCTTAGGGACTTTATGGCTACAAGTGCCTGAGGCCCTAGACCATTGATTCCCAAACTTCTCTGCCATGAAAGACTCTTTTCATTATTTTCTCCTGACAGATCCTGTGTTTTGAAAAACTGTCTACCAAGCTGCATTTAAGTGATTAATTTCCCCATTACTGTTGGAGTTATATATAAGTGCAACACAGCTTTTGATAAGTATGAGAGCACCAATGTTTTCACATTGAATAGATATAATTTTAGTCAATTCTGATGTCCTTGTTCAGCCTGTGTAGCTTTTTCTAGCATAAAAATGATTTTCTTGAGGCCGCCCTGTAGTGGCTAAGTTCGCACACTCCGCTTCAGCAGCCCAGGGTTCACTAGTTCGGATCCCAGGTGCAGACCTACACACCGCTCATCAAGCCACGCTGTGGTGGTGTCCCATATACAAAATAGGGGAAGACTGGCACAGATGTTAGCTCCGCGACAGTTTTCCTCAAGCCAAAAGAGGATTAGCAACAGGTGTTAGCTTAGGGCCAATGTTCCTCACCAAAAAAAAAAAAAAAAAAGATTTTCTCTTAGAAAACTTAAAAAAATAACTCAAGGACTAGTATAATTGCCATCCTTACTCGAATATTACCCCTCCTTGATTAAAAAGATTTAAAAATTACATTTCCTGTGATTATAAAACATAATATATAAAATACATTTTCACTGCTAGATTTTACCCTTAATTCCACAATACAAAGACACACCCAAATGTAACAGATTATTTCCTTCCAGCCTTGTTTCTAAATATTTATAACACATAAATGGGACCATATTGTATTGCATCCTGCTGTTTTTATTTCATTTTTCCAAGAGATTAACAAAATATTTTAATATGATTTTATTTCATGGGTTCGTATTTTTGGATTATAAACAATCACGTATAATGATTATATGATAAATATCCTTGAATATGAAATTTTTCCCAGTTATTTTCTTACCACAGAAATGGGAGGGTTGCTAGAGTGAAGAATATGAACAAAAAAAAAAAATCTTTTCATATATATGGTAAGATTATTTTCTGAGGTTGAACCAATTTATATTCCCACCAACACTATAAAGGTGCCAATTCATTCTACTCTCTGGATATTGTTTTTTATTTTTATTTTTTGAGGAAGACCAGCCCTGAGCTAACATCTGTCGCCAATCCTCTTTTTGCTGAGGAAGACCGGCCCTGGGCTAACATCTGTGCCCGTCTTCCTCTACTTTATATGGGACGCTGCCACGGCGTGGCTGACGAGCAGTGCATCGGCGGGCACCCGGGATCCGAACCTGCAAACCCCGGGCTGCCAAGTGCGGACTAAACTGCTGCACCACCAGGCGGCCCCCTGGATATTGTTTTTTAAACTTTGATACTTTGGTAGGCAAAAAAATTGTATTTATTGCTTTAATCCTTATTCTATTACTAATAAAACTCTCTTACTAACCAGGTTGAATTTTGCCCCCTTATATTTAGTAGCCAATTGGACCTCTCCTTCTGTGAACTGTACACTCAGGTCTTCAGTGTTTCTCTCATGCATTTTTATGACTCTGTACACACAAATGACATTAACCCTTTCTTTTGGTTGCAGCAAATCTATTTTCCTAATTTGTCTTCTAATGTCGTACATGATTTTTTTTTTTTATTGATGTCTTAGTTTATAACACTGTGGGGTTTTAGTTGTACATTTTTGTTTGTCCGTCACCTTGTGGATGTAACCCTTCACCCCTTGTGCCCCCCCCACCCCCTTCCCCTTGGTAACCACCAATCAGTTCTCTCTGTCCGTGTGTTCACTTATATTCCATATATGAGTGAGTTCATGCAGTGTCTGTCCTTCTCTCTCTGGCTTATTTCACTTAACATAATACTCTCTAGGTCCCTCCATGTTGTTGCAAATGGGACAATTCTGTCTTTTCTTATGGCTGAGTAGTATTCCATTGTGTATATATATATACCACATCTTCTTTAACCAATCTTCAGTTGAGGGACACTTGGGTTGCTTCCACTTCTTGGCTATAGTGAATAATGCTGCAATGAACATAGGGGTGCATACGCCTCTTGTGATGGTTGATTTCACGTCCATTGGGTAGATGCCCAAGAGTGGGATTGCTGGATCATACGGTATTTCTATTTTTAATTTTTTGAGGACTCTCCATACTGTTTTCCATAGAGGCTGCACCAGTTTGCATTCCCACCAGCAGTGAATGAGGGTCCCCGTTTCTCTACAACCTCTCCAGCATTTGTTGTTTTTTGTGTTGGTGATTATAGCCATTCTAACCGGTGTAAGGTGATATCTCAGTGTAGTTTTGATTTGCATTTCCCTGATGATTAGTGATGTTGAACATCTTTTCATGTGTCTATTGGCCATCTGTATCTCTTCCTTGGAAAAATGTCTGTTCATATCCTCTGCCCATTTTTTGATCGGGTTGTTTGTTTTTTTGTTGCTCAGTTGTATGAGATCTTTATATATTACTGAGATTAATCCCTTGTCGGACAAACGATTTGCAAATATTTTCTCCCAGCTGGTGGGTTGTTTATTCATTTTGATCCTGGTTTCATTTGCCTTGTAGAAGCTCTTTAGTCTGATGAGGTCCCACTTGTTTATTTTTTCTTTTGTTTCCCTTGTCTGGGTAGACATGGAATCTGAAAGGATCCCTTTATGTCCAATCGCAATTAGTGTACTGCCTATATTTTCTTCCAGGAGTTTTATAGTTTCAGGTCTCACTTTCAGGTCTTTGATCCATTTTGAATTGATTTTTGTATATGGCGATAGGAGATGGTCTACTTTCATTCTTTTGCATGTTGCTGTCCAATTTTCCCAGCACCATTTATTGAAGAGACTTCCCTCTCTCCATTGTATGTTCTTTGCTCCTTTGTCGAAGATTAGCTGTCCATAGGTGTGTGGTTTTATTTCTGGGCTTTCAATTCTGTTCCATTGAGCTGTGTGTCTATTCTTGTCGTACATGATTTTTATTTAATCAAATACACTGATCTTTTCCTTTGTGATTTTTGTCTATCACTTTGTACCTAGAAAGTCTTCCTCCACCAGAAGAACTCCTAAGGATTTTAATGTCTTCAGACTCTAAGTTGGGGACCGCTCCTCTAACAATCTGACCAAAGTGAAAAAAGCTAGTGAAAGGATTGACCAGAAAGAAGCCTGTTAGTTCTTTGCTGATGAACGGGGTACTTGTTAAGTTAGACTTTTACCTTTATGATGAGGAAAGAGTGTCTAAAACATCTGACACGAACAGTGTGAAAAAGCACATTACTAAAACTGAGGCATCCTGACAGTGCTATGGTCATTATTTTTTTGCAGAAGGGGGTGGGGTAGATAGGAATGTGTGTGTACTGTGGTGTGTTGTTAGAGGAATATAGCAGATGGACTGCAGGATTGCCAAAATAACAGGGTTCAGAGAACTATATTTCCATACACATTGATCTTTAGCTCAGAAAAGGAGACAGTGACAAATCAGTAATTGCAATTTCCATGGTATCTTCTGTGAGAGAATAATGGTATGGTTGATAACTAAAACAAAATCCCCACACGTTACTTGGCATGCTATTTTTACTTAGCTGTCAATTTAATTTCCTTATGCTGTATAGAGAAGAGTTATTATCCTCATATCTGGTTTAGCAATCTCTATGAATAGAGATGGGTAGTGGACGTGATGGTAGGAGCAAGTTACTTCTAAGGCACTGATGAGGAGATGCTAAATTAAGAATCTAGTTGGAAATAGCTTCAGAATTTCCTTTCTAGAACTTCTGAAAAATTACCTCAAAACTATGAGGGCACAGAAAATCATATTCTAATCTCTCAAGGTCAGGGCAATAAGCAAGTTCTCTGAGCAAGCAGGAGCTTTCTGCTGCCTGTTTAGAGAAATGCAGGAAATGTACCTTCAAATAATCTTCTGGGTTTGCTGGTTCGCAAAAATTTTCATTGGCTTTAGTTCAACTTAACAAGCAATTAGTGAGTGCTATCATGTACTCTCCGGGACACCTTTGGCTCTGCAAAAAAGGAATATATCTTCTGTATTGGAAAGAACCTTAGTGATTGAATTTAACTCCCCTGATATACAGAAGAAGAAATGGTAATCCAGAAAGTTAAAGAACTTGTCCAAATTCAAACAGTAAGTTACTAGAGTAAGTGACAGAAACGAGAGTAGAAATCAAAGCAAGCAATACATCTTATCTCCTAGTGCCAGATTCTTTCCATTAAATCACTGGCTCACATGGTGTATAAAGAATATACATTTTTAAATTATTTTGTAAATAACAAAAGTAACCATATGCTATGGTAATAACACAGACATATATAAATAAAACAGTCCCATCTTGTTAAAGGTTTATTGTTTATCCATGGATACATATCCTGTTTATGCTCATGCAAATATACACATATGAGGAGTTTTTGCCTTTTTTTTGCCCCAGTGAAAAAGTTTTTCCCCCATTTAGTATACTCAATTAGTCTTTCTTGTCTACCCAGCTATGTATATTTGACTCAATACTTTAACAATTTCATGTGCTATATAATTCAGTCAACCATTCATTCCCCTTCAGATGGAATTCAGGATGTATCCTTTTTTCTGGCAATATTAGCAATTTATAGTAAACATTCTTGTGCATATAACTTATATAGGCTTATTTCTGTAGTAATATATTATTTCTATAGTAGAGATTATACTATAGTGCTTATTTCTATAGTATAGATTCCCAGAGATGGGACACAGAGGGGGTATGTACATTTTAATCTTTAATCTCTATTTCTAGACCTGCTAGGGAAGCATATTTTTTAATGTTCAGTGTTCACTTACATTTCCTCTTCTGTGTGCAATCTGTACATCTCTCATGCAATCTTCTGTTGGGCTACTGTTCTTTTTCTTGTTGATTTATATGAGTTCTTTTTATATTAGAAATATTTTGTCATACATATTGAATATATTTTTTCCCAGTCCATGTTGTTTGCCATCAATAAAAAAAAAAAACAATTGACACAGTCAAGTAACCTTGAAGGGTTCTATGTTTTTCTGTTTTAGTTAAAAAGGTTCCTACCCAGGGAGATGGGGGAAGGGGGATTTACTATCTAATGGGTACAGAGTTTCAATTTTTTTTTTTTTTTTCTGCAGAAGATTTGCCCTGAGCTAACATCTGTGCCAATCTTCCTCTATTTTGTATAAGGGTCATTGCCACAGTATAGCTGATGAGTGGTGTAGGTCTGTGCCCAGGATCCAAACCTGCGAACCTGGGCTGCTGAAGCAGAATGTGCTGAACTTAACCACTATGCCACAGGGCCAGCCCCCAAGTTTCAGTTTTGTAAGATGAAAGGAGTTCTGGAGATTAGTTGTATAAGAATGTGAATATATTTAACACTATTGAATTATACACTTAAAAATGGTTAAGATGGTAAATTTTATGTTATGTACTTTTTACCACAATTGAAAATAGAAAAAAAGGCTCCCAACCAGAAGTTATATAAATATTTTGCTATAATTTCTTCTAGTATTTTTATGGTTTTTCACACTTAGTCCTTTAATATATCTTGTGTTGATGATATATTTTTGTATATAGTATGAGATATAGATCACATTTTGTCATCCTCCAGGCACTAATAGAACAGTATCATCTACTATTCCTTCTCTGAGAGTTTACTTTAAAAAAAAAAAGCAATACCTCTGGGTGGTGGGATTATGGATGACTTTTATTTATTTTTTGCTTCTGTTTTCTAAAATTTTTACATCGACATATAGTACTTATGCCATTAAAAAATATAGGGGATAAATCATCATTCTACTTAAATCTATCAGTGAACAGCTTAATTATCAACTAACACCTTAGAACGCATGAGTCCACAGTGAGATAACAGCAAGAACAGGAAATAATAAAAACAAAATACCACTCCATATACAGAGTAATTTATAATTTACAAAATGCTTTTACACTACCATCTAGGCTTTGGGGACAGTGAAATCAGGAGGGTAGGAAACAAAAGTGAAGTAAGATCTGAGCACCTATTACTGCCAGCTACAATGTTAGGCATCTTATATGCATTATCTCCTTTAATTTCCACAACAGCCCAGTAAGATAAGATATTAATTAGTATCCTCATTCTAGAGGTGGAAGCATAGGCTCAGATAAATTGATACCTTGCCCCAGGTCATACAACCAGTCCTTGGAGGGGCTGGGATTTGAACTTAGGTCTGCGTGCTAAAATAGTAGCTAACATACACAGCACTTACTATGTGCCAAGAACTGTTCTAAGACTTTTACATAAATTACTTCATTTACTCTTTCTAACAACCTTTGAGGTAGCAGCTATCATGATCCCCATACTACAGATGAAGCAACTGAAGCATAGAGGTTAAATTTCCTGCCAAAAATATACCTCGTAGTTGGTACATTGGGATGTGCACCCACAGAGTCGGCTCCAGAGTGCAGGCTCTTAACTACTGCATGTTACTGCCAAAACCGCTGAGATTGCAACTATCCTGAATTCCTGTACTTCATACCATACTGCTGCTTTTCCTTCCTCTTTTCATTCCAAAATGGAAAAAACACATATGGAGAAGGGGAGAGGTGGGTAGGAGCATACCACCTACTATATGGCATTTGAAATAATTTCTAGTTCACAGACTCCAAATATATTGAAACAAAATTATAACAGGGCCAGCCTGGTAGCATAGTGGTTAAGTTTGCATGCTCCGCTTTGGCGGCCTGAGGTTTGTGGGTTTGGATCCCAGGCATGGACCTATGCACTGCTTATCAAGCCATGCTGTGGCAGGCCTCTCACATATAAAGTGGAGGGAGATGGGCACAGCTGCTAGCTCAAGGCCAATCTTCTTCAGGAAAAAGAGAAGGATTGGCAGCAGGTGTTAGCTTAGGGTTAATCTTCCTCATCACAAAAAATCTGGAAACAATGCAGAGACTTTGAAAATAAAAACTGTGCAAATGTGTGCAAAATTGTGCAAATACACAATTAAAAAATTATATTGCATAACAACTGACGATATATAAAGTGCTTTCACACACTTTATCTCATTTAATCCTTCATAGAGTTATGTGAAATAGGGAAGATATCCTTGGTTTATAGGAAAGAAAGTTCAGGGTGATAAAGTGACTTATCTGAGATGACACAATTAATGAAAGATTAAAAACAGGTCTAAAACAAGGTCTTTTTTTTTTTTTTCTTTTTTTTTTGTGGGGAAGACCAGCCCTGAGCTAACATCTGTTGCCAATCCTCCCCTTTTTGCTGAGGAAGACTGGCCCTGGGCTAATATCCGTGCCCATCTTCCTCTACTTTATATGGGACGCCGTCACGGCATGGCTGACAGGCAGTGCGTCGGCAGGCGCCCGGGATCCGAACTCGCGAACCCCGGGCTGCCAAGCACGGACTAGACCGCTGCGCCACCGGGCGGCCCCTAAAACAAGGTCTTTCTATTTCTTATAGAATGTTCTTTTCAACTACATCATGCCACCTGGCAAGGGGTAGTTGAAAAATATCCCCTTTTTGCTAAGATGTCAGCTTACCTAGACGAGCCCTTGTCCTGGGTCCCTGCATCTGACTTCGCAGTTCAGGCCTCAGGTGAAACTTCTTTGCTTCATCAACCAGGTCCCTGCACTGTAAACTACAGCGGATGAAAGGCTGAAATACAGCAGACAGTAGCGTGAGTCACAGTGACCACCTCTAATATAAGAGTATAAATGGCACATATAAAGAATTAACATAGAAACCCAGTTTCCAAAGCCCTGTGGTTCCAGGATGGCTGCTATGAGTGGGTTTATGCTGTGGGTATAACTATGCTGTGGGTTTCCAGATATGATTAAAAATATATATTTTTTAATAGACAATATGTTACATGGTTCAAAAATCAAATGATATAAAGAAGACATATAGGCATACCTCGTTTTATCGTGCTTTGCTTTATTGTGCTTCGCAGATACTGCGTTTTTTTACAAATTGAAGGTTTGTGGCAACCCTGCATCAAGCAAGTCTATTGGTGCCATTTTTCCAACAGCATTTGTTCACTTCATGTCTCTGTGTCACATTTTGGTAATTCTCACAATATTTCAATATTGAGGCAAGACCCTCCATCAGCAAAATGATTACGACTTGATGAAGGCTCAGATGAGGGTTAGCATTTTTTAGCAATCAAGTATTTTTAAATTAAAGTATGTACATTGTTTTTTCAGACATAATGCTATTGCACTCTTAATAGACTACAGTATAGTATAAACATAACTTTTATATGCACTGGGAAACCAAAAAGATGTGTGTGACTCACATTATTGCAGTGGTCTGGAACCAAACCCACAATATCCCCAAGGTATGCCTGCCTCCTCAGCACTTATAGGTAACTACTTTTATTAGTTTGTTTGTACATCCCTCCAGTGATTGTGCAAATACTAGCACATAATGACTAACAAAACTTTTAAGGGAAAACCAAAAGGCTTCTGTTATTTTCTGGGATGACAGAAAGAAGTACATCTTGTCTGGAATAATTTCCCCAATGCTCACAGCACTGTCATAATACCTATGTCTATTGCGGACAAAACTCTGTACTGGACAGCTCTCATGTGCCTCCCCAGATTCACTTTGCACCCTCCTCCATGCTGTTCTCTGGCTCAGAAGACTGGACCATATGAACTATGTCATAGGGCTCCCAGGCCCTCTGGCTTCTGGTTGGGCTCTGCCATTGAGAAGCCCTAGCAGGAGCTCAGAGGGAAGAAGGAGAGTGAGGTCAGGCTCCCTCACTGCAAAGTAAGTGGTGAATTTGGGATTTCAGTCCTGAGTCTGGGCTCCTAACCACAATATAAAGAAATATACACAAGGGGTATATGGATGAGTTGTAAGGAAGGAATCACACATTGGAGAAAAAGAGTCTGAGATGTACCAATTACCAACCTATAACTTTTCTAATGTAAATAACTGAAAAACTGTATCTGTAGTTAACTCCCAAAGAGATCTAGGGTTGGGCCAGAGGAAGGAACACGTCCACTGACCCAGGCCTTACCTTCATGTTAGAAATCAGTATTCCCTCAAACGACAGTAATACAGGTGATATGTATGGTAAAAATCATGAAAACGTACCACAAAGAACTTAAGGCAGAGAAATACTTTTATAAATAAACACAATATGACCCAAGTTGATATTAAAATGCACCAAACTGCTTTCATGTGGGCTTCACCAGAGGTCAAAAAGAGACTTGATAAGCAAAGCATCTTTTTTGGGGCGACTTGGAACAATTTTTGTTGAACAGAGAAGGGACAAAATTCATTAAGTGGTGCTTATGTAAAACACTTAGGGGCATGTAAAACAAAAAGACACCAAAACACAGAATTAATTAAACCACAGATTTTCATTTGTGTCAGGAGCCTGACTTGCCAAGCAATTGCCTGGAGATTACCTAGCAGCAGTCTCTCTGGCACTCCTGGAGAGGCAAACCAGGAGACTGCGCCTAAGTCAAAATAACTGATTCTGAGTATACAATATGAAGCTACAAGAGATACTCAAGGTTTTGGATCCTGTGTGTCTGCATGACTTACCTCAGCATCTATTACATCTGTGATATACCTGGGGGTCAGCAGGGGCATCCGGACATATTGTAGTAGATCAGGCAAGGATTCTTCTCGCTCCTTCTTGGCATGCTTCACCCAGTTGATGACAGCCTCAAAGACTGGCTCCTCAGAATCCACCTATAAATGTATAATTACAAATCACGTATCTCTGCTTTTCCACTTATCTCACAATCTCAAAAAGGAACCATGCTTACTTTCTCCTTCCTGTTCCCCACCCCTACCACCATTATTTCCCATGTTCCAGAAATAGCGAGGCTCTTGGGAAAACAATCTTTTCAGACACAACTCACTAAGACCAGAAAAAGAATCATAGTCAAATTGGGTAAAAAATCTAATAGATAGTGCCTAGTAAACCATCAGTCACAAGCTAGTTTTTCCCATTCCTGAATTTGTTTTCAGTCATTTGTGAAACTTTAAGTGGGGGAGGGATCTGTTGCCCTATTCAAAACTGGCTCTTAAAATGACTCATTCGTAACTGTTGTCTAATGATCTCCAGGCTTGCTCCCCAACTCCTTCACTCAAACCCGTGAAGCAGGTTCTCTTATATCAAATATGGAACGTTGCAGTTTTCAAAGCACTGTCAATTAGCGTTGGAGTAACTACTGTATATCATGCACTGTGCTATTTGAAATGATGTATATAATCAATCATTTGAGGAACTTAGGTCTAAGCTTACATATGATAAACTGGATAAGACACCCTAAAAAACATACATTATACCCCTGGAAGAGCACTAGGTATGATGACACCCAGGACTTCCCAAAGACAGACACCTGGGTCCCTCCACCAACCCCTTCAGTGTATCTGTTCTGAGAGATACGTTTCAGAGTGTGACAGTGCCTAGGTAAAGAAACTGTTCTGTGAACTTTTCCCAAGAACTGAAAATGTTTCAGAATGTTCATTCATTTGATGGATTTACTAAACCTTCCAAGTGCCAGGCACTGTGCTGGAGGCTGGTTATACAATGGTGAACAAACCAGACATGAACCTTGCTCTTAAGTGGGGAGACAATTGTTAAATCGGAAAAATGAACCATCTCATTCTGTTATCATGTACTATATAGGAAAAGTACAGGGTCTATGAGACAGAATAACATGAGATTTCCTAATAAGACTGATGGCTCAGGGAAGGCCTCCCTGGATGGGTAGTAGTTAGCAGGGAGAGTAAGAGAGACTTAGAGAGACTCCAAGGCAGACAGAAGAACACATGCAAAACCCTAGAGCTACACCATCCAACATGGCAGCCACCAGCCACGTGTGGCTATCTACATTCACATTAATTAAAATTAAGTTAAATTAAAAATTCAGCTTCTTAGTCACACTAGCCACATTTCAAGTGCTCAACAGCCACTGAATACTGGCTAGTGAATTGGACAGCATGGATATAGATCCTTTCCACCTTCACAGATTGTTCTATTGGACAGCACTGTCCTGGAGCAAAAAAGAACTGACTGCTGGGCAATGACAGAAGCTGGTGCAGTAGAGTGAGTGAGGGAGGAGAAGAATGGTGGAAGATGGAGCTGGAGAAACCAGCAAGGGCCAGATCCCAGAGAGCATCAGAACACTGGGTTTTACTCCACGAGCAACTAGAGACCATCACAAGGTTTCCACACTGATGCTGTGTGAAGATCACCCTACAAGGTTTCCAGCAGGACACTGATGCTGTGTGAAGATCACCCTACAAGGTTCCCAGCAGGCCGGTGACAGGGTCACACTGATGCTGTGTGAAGATCACCCTGACACCGAGGGGAGGATAGTGTAGAAGGGCCGAGAGCTGGGAGGCCAGCTAGAGGCTACTCTGTACGTTAAATAAAGGTGACGGTGGTGAAGACATTTATGCACCAAATCTATGGGAGGTCAAACTAACTTGGCCTACTGATGGATTAGATGCAGGGGAGGGTGCAGATGGGGGTCTATTTTTTTTTTTAATTTTTGTTGAAGACAAGAATGACAGACTAACAGTTTTAAACAGCTGCATGCTAGAGTCTGACACATTCTAGGTTTAAATTAGACACATTAATTTAAAATGAGGTTTTTCAGTCATGAGCAGGGAGTTCCTTGATTTTATTGAAGACAGACTAGAATTGCAGTGAAACAGCTAAACTGGGAGGAAAAAACCCCAACATTAATGCTTCACTATGGAGAAAAATTTCTCCATAATAAATTTTCACAAAGAATTCTTTTATGAGGCACTGGCATTCTTATTTAATGCTCCAAACAGCCCTATGTACTAAGTATGACTATTATCAACATTTCATAGCAGAGGCAACTGAAGATTAGTGGTTAGGTAACAATGTCACACAGCCCAAACTAAACCTCAGTCTGATTCTAAAGCCCACGGTGTTTTAACCACTATGACACACTGCTTCCCACTGTTTAAGTACTACTGTTTTATATTTTTGAGAGGAAGGGTTAATTAGCAATGGGGAGTCAGATATCTGGTTCCTATTTCTGGCTAGTACATGGAAGAGAAAAAAAATGTGTCTTAGCCTGTCTTTCCAGAAAAAAAGCAAAGGTCAGTCCTGATAGACACTTAAGGAAGACTATACAAAAGAGTTCTCAAACTGTTTTCATCTCAGCTTCTGAATAAAAAGTTAGTCAGTTATCAGTTATTTGCTCTCCCTGTTCCATCTAGTTTTATTCCAAAGTCTATATAGTTCTAAAATAAGTGATTTCTGTGATTGCTTCCTGATTTGGTCAATTAGAAACGAACTAACTAGGTACTAGCTCATACCTCAGTTTCCTCCTCTGATAGTTTTGAGAACTAAATAAGATAAAAATACCAAGCATTGGGCCATCAGAATGGAAACTCCAGGGTATAGGGATTTTTGTCTGGTTTGTTCGCAGGTGGATCCCTGGAACTGGTACCTAGTACCTGGAACTTTTCTGGGCACAAAGTAAGTGCTCCATGAATATCTGATAAATGAAGCAACAGTAAATGTCGAGTTAAGTGCCAGCCATTCTACTCCCCTGTGCAGTGAACTTCAAGTCTGTAGTGCTCATGCTCTTCACTGTATTTTCTAATGTATGGACAAATCAAGAAAAATCAAGATATTCCAGCAAATTCCAGTTTCCAAGTCTGAGGAATGTCATTTGGCTACACCTGGCATTTCAGTGCAAGGACACAATGTTCCACACCATAAAGGTGGGAATAAAACTTTAGCAAATACTTGGCTCAGCAGCATTTGTAACAGCAGCTTCTCTGGGCTAATATGAAACAGCACATCAAACTGGAAAACAATTCCTCTTTAGTTGGAAACAATGTCACCAACGTGCCCTAATCAATATTCCCTCAGAAAAGTCACTAGGGAAAGGCATAAAGAAAAAGTTGGCTAAAATTTGGTAAGAAATATATTTAAGACTTGTTGTTATATTACATGAAAATCCTAGTTTTAACAAAAAAAAAATCAGGGAGTAATAATTTGGTTTACAAAAGTCTATAACGGGATTTCTTTAAGTAGCAAATTCCTCCTATAGCACTTAGACTACTAATCAAACATTGATTCTTTCCAATATATCTCTTGTTTAAATTGAGGTGCCACTAACTTCTGGGAATCAACCAATTTAAAATTCATCTTTTATTATTATCTGAGGAGAAAAAATGAACTCTTAGCCTTCCTAGAGAATCAAATTTCTCCTACCTGAGGGAAACAAAACCCAACAGGTAGACTTTTATCCTACCACTTGGCTCTGCTAGGTATTTTCCAGAAGCTACCAACTAGATTAAAGAGTTGGACCATCGGAGATTAATGCCTCAGGCTTCAGAGACATCTAACAAATAGCCCTACAGCTGACTTCTCTTGCCAATTCTTAGCCCAAGTACAGACCTATATGCAATAAAAACTCTGCTAAACTACTGGTACTATGATTCAGAATTAGGATTGATGAAGATTCTTGTTGCTGGGTTAAATCGCTGAATGCTTGCCTAGGCACAAGTGGTTTTCCCTCTGTTAGGTGAATCACTACTTCGACATCGAGTTCTCACGTCCCTTCCTCCCGCTCCCTCGTACCTCCATGTAGCACTTATGATCTGGCTCCTGTTTACCATCTCCAACCTTCTGTTCCTTCCTCTTTGATTTAATTTAAACCTAGAAGGTTTACTCTTTTTTCTTCTATGTAATTTCTTCACTTTGAATAGGCTCATTATTCTCATTATACTCTATTATAAAAATTTTTGTCGGAGCCGGCCCGGTGGCATAGTAGTTAAGTTTGCACACTCCACTTTGGCAGCCCAGGGTTCGCAGGCTCAGATCCCAGGCATGCACCTATGCACCACTTATCAAGTCAATGCTGTGGCAGCATCCCATATAAAGCAGGAGAAAGATGGGCACGGATGTTAGCCCAGGGCCAATCCTCCTCAGCAAAAAGAGGCGGACTGGCAGAGGATGTTAGCTCAGAGCTGATCTTCCTCACGAAAAAAAATCTTTTTGGTCTTTTTGTCTGTCTCTACCACTATACTATAAATCCTCTGAAAACAAAAATTGTATCTTACTCACTTTTGGATCCATAGCACCTGGCATAGTGATTGCTATATAGGAGATATTCTCAATAAATACTTATAAAATGAGTGACTGGGTAATGGAGAAGTGTTTCACAGAAATCTACTTTACTTCCAATTTCTACTTATTCCCTACACTGTTTAATATTGCCTCTTAACCACTGGGATCATATATTTCATTGAGGAAGGTGGCAAACTCCCACAAATATGCAAATAAATTTGGCATATAATTTCAGGGGCATTTAATGAAACCTTTAGAGCCAACATGGACACTTAATTAAGAAGCCCTGCTACGGAAACACAGCAACTCCACCCTGCTTTCTGCAAGTTTTGTAATGGCCTGGTCTTGAAGAAACCATAACACCAAGCCAAATCTATACCTGAATTTCATCACACTTGATTAGCTTTTCCACCTCTCCTTGACTTAGAAGAATGAATTCTTCATGCTGTACCACTTCAGGAAAATGCTTCTGGCTAAAAACTTCAGCTGCTTGCATCAGATCAACACAATTGTGAGTTTCAGCAAAATCCCTGATACCCAGGCAATTAGAAGGGTCCAACTGACTTTCTAAGAACTCACAGCAGGCTTGCTTCACACCTAGGAAAAACACAGACAGCGAATATTTCAGGATACTTGGCCAGGTGTGAATTGGTCTATATTCTTGGATTGCGACATCCTCTTGACACAGTATGAGAGGAACCCTAGCTCAACACCTAAGAATCAGATTAGAAATTTTATGCTTAAGGAATTCAAATCCTATTTCTGTCTTAGGGCTGTGTGACCTTCAGCAAGGCCTTTACCATTGTCTCTGCTTCAGCTTTAGAATAAGTATAGCAAGACGAATTGCTTCTATGGACACTGGCACAAACAAAAATGCCTATAAAACTTTTGGGAATCAAGCTATAAAGCCAATTATAATTCAGCATAATGTACCTAATTTCTACTCTACATGAAAACTTACTAAAAGACTCCAGTGAAGGAAAAATAGGAGATACTAATAACAATCTCATATTTCTATAATTGAAAAGTTCAGAGTATAAACTTAATTTTATAGCTGTGCACTAATGCAAAAGCTTCACATCGTTTCAATCATATTAAAAACTGAAAATGTTCAATCACATGTATAGAAAAACTGGAAATAGAAACATCATTGGAGGTTAAGAAGCACACTGGCAATCGGAAAGGGGATCATCTCTAATCCTGTGAAAACTTTACACTTTCATTTTTGTGTCAATTTAAATTTTTAATAGATAATTGATATGGTTCAAAAAATTAAAGGTACAAAAGGGTTTACCATGAATAGTTCCCCTAGCCTCCCTGTCCACCTAGCGATCTAGTTTCCTTCCACGTTGGCAATGAATAGATTCAGTTTCTTGTGTTTCCTTGGAGGGCTATTGTGCACATATAAGGAAGAAAATGCACCTGTTATCCTCTCCTCCATTTTTTTAAAAACAGAAAAGGTTAAATGCTCTCTTCTAAAGAGCCAAATCCTCACATTTGGAGAGGTTCCTTTACACTGTGATTGAAATCAGATCTTTTGTGCCATGGGCAGTAAACATGAGTGCCCACAGCCTGTCTCCACGATTTTCACAATTAAGTTTACATCATTAACTTTAAACATTTCCAGGGCTACCATGGCATGAATAATAGCAACTTTAACATATGTACCTTTCAGCTGAAGCAGACATGCTGCAGGGAGCAGTTCTTGTACATTTTCCACCGTCACATGTACTGTTTCTGTGTACACAAAGTCCAACAGGATTTCCATGGTAGAAGCAGTTAAACCTTGGATATCAACGTAAGGTTTCCCCTTCTCTGAAAGCTAAAAATTCAAAAGGTATGAAATAATGGTGGTTTTAAGTCCACAAGATAAAGGCAGTATCTCATATCCAAGAGCATGAAGTGACGGTAATAATATTAACTGACGTACATCTTTAAAAAAAGTATGGTCTGTTTTGTTTGATTTGTATAAAGCAAATGTGGCACATATTTGTAGCTTTTCAAATGGGGGGAAGCTGTATGTAACCCAAGAGCACACAGCAAGGTGACACCTTTCTGGAATATCAGTTTTACTAGTGAATAACTTAAAGCATTGCTTTCATATTAAAACAAACATCTATGTTATCAAAAAACAGAATACAAAAGTTCCATGAACATACCACTTGCATCTGTGAGCTTTAAAGATAAAACAAAATTTCAATGAAATCTCATGCTTGTAGAGGACCCAGTGAGTTACAGCTCCAGACCCTCCAGGACTACCCAGTTCTGTCTTATATGTCCTTAGACTACATCTGGTAATGACGAAATGGGACATGCACGTCATCTTAAGGGGCCTTCGGCTGTAACACTGTCTGAATACAACTGCATTGTTTGGTACTTGTCCAAAATACTCAGTTGACTCTATTTTGGGATTACTGAATTGTTGGTGTTATATTTAATCTAGAATATATCCTTGGAGTTATAAGTATTGATGAGGGCACATAATCATAGAAAACTGTTTAGCTAAGGATGGAAATCTTCAATTTTACAGGACAGTAAACTATCTGTAAATTGATTACCTTATGAAAATTTTACTAGATCATAACCTTAGTTTAGAACTTCAAATTACTCACAAAACTCCAGTGCACTTTCATCATGAACTAAATGTCTTTATTATCTTTGATTCCTCCATCAGCCCAGAATAATAATCAGAAAGTATTCTCTACCAAAACCAAGAACAAGATCAATCCCTAACATTAAAAAAAGTCACTAGTACATTATTTTGGAAAAACATTTTATTAACATTTAGCACAGTATAAGTATTTACAAACAGAAACATATAAGTACATTTATTCCAGAAGTTTCTTATTCAATAAACTATATTCCCATCAGCCCAAATAGCTTAAATATGGAAATGCTTTTACTATGTAATAACTTAGAGCAACTACAGTATCATTTTCACATTTATATTTGCTTTACAATTTTTCAGAATACTTCTCATTTACTATTATTTCATCTGATTTTCACAGCAACCTGGTAAGGCAGTTAGATCTGCCATTATTTCCATTTAAGACATAAAGGATCTAAGGTTCAAAGAAGTTATGTGACCTCACCAAGGTCTCTTAACTAGCAAAAGACAGACGAAACCCAGGTCCTCTCGCCTCACTCCTATGATCTTTCAACTGGACCACATTTGAGGAGCACTTCTGGGCTGGGAGAGAACAACGAAACCATCTAGTTCAATCACTGTATTTTACAGATCAAACCAGTGAAGTTAGATAGTTGCGAGCGTTCACACAGAAATGCTAAAAGAAGTGAGCCTAGAATCCAGGTCTCTGGACTCTCTCCTTCATATCAATTACTCTTAAAGACAAAACCATCTGGCATTTCTCGTCTGGTATCAGTTTCTAAAGAAAGACTATAAAACAATCACTGATGAGAAAAAAATGAGAGAATTCTTTTACAGAACTCCATACTAATTTCTGAATATGTAGAAAAAGAGTGAAGACAGACTAATTTTCTTCAAGCTGACAAAGAACAGGATGCACAACGTATAATTAGCAGTTGGCAGTCCTAGTCCATTAGTATTTCATGCTCTGCAGCTGCTGGGCAACACTCTCCTAACCCAGTTAAATGCCAACTGCTTCTGAGGCTCTTGGGCAGATACTATGGAGGATAGTACAGGATAGGGATCTGTAATATTACACAAGATCATTTTAAAATTAGCCTGGATTAGCTGCAATGATCTGTCAGGTTTCCAAGTTTTTCTTACCAGCCATGTGACTAAGCATTGGCTCATAGCATCATAAACTACTTAGGGCTTTAAAATTAATTATAAAATATAAAAACCCTTATTTCAGAGGCTGAGGAGGCACAGTAGTTAAAAAATGGTTTGGGCTTTAGAGTCAGAAAATTTAGGATTAAATCCCACCTCTACCATTTACAAGCCATGTGACTTTGGGCAAATCATTTAATATCTGAGACCTTGTTTCTTTATGTGTAAAAGGAGATGGTAACATCAGCCCCTGGGGTGAATGGGCTATAACAATCACCGAACACAGCACCTGGCCCAGAAAGGCAGTTATGTCATTATCATGCCACTAGCTCTCCTATTCAGATCCAGCAGCCACATCTTCACTAAGGTAATGGGACTAACTGAAGGCAATACTGGTGGTTAAAAAGATTTTTTAAAAAGTGTCACCATAATGAAATATTTCACGCATATGTGTAAATATAGACAAATGATATAATAGACACTGGTGTACTCACTGCTCAAGCTTAAAAAAATCAAGATAATTTATTTAAAATTTAAAAGTCAGACTTGAGATCTTGAAAAGTAAAAAAGTTGCAGTGCCCTCCTCTGTTCAGCTTTCTAGGAGTACCTCACGATGTTTTCCTCAGCTTTACTCCACATTTTAAATGTTTTGCCAATTACTAAAGCAGTCTTTCTCAATGCTTTGTGAGCACTACCTTTTTTCTGGTCAAGCCAGCCCTTTCCTAATTCCTTTTGTTAACTGCGTATCCTCCAGAGTCAGCATCTCTTTCCATGTTATCCTCCATGCGCTGACACAGTCATTCATCAAGTCCTCTTCCTCTCATTTGAAATTCCTCTAAAATCTACATTAGTAGAATGAATACTGGTTTTCTTTAATATCGTTAGGAGTGGGAAGAGGACTGAATCCCAAACCTCTTCCCTTCCCTCCTCTCTATCCCCCTGGTATTCACTTCAAAATATTAAACTTTAGAAGAAGCAAAACAGGAAAACAAATTTAAAAACAGTAAGTAAAATCCAATAGCTGACATTTGTGTTTTACCACATGCTAGACAGTGTTCTAAGCACTTTATATGTAATATTCTCAAATAACTATCACAATAAGCACATTATTGTGTATTCCTATTATCCCTAACGTAGAGATGAGGAAACTAAGGCACGGTGAAGTGGCAGATCTTATCCAGAGCCTGCCCATTTAACCGCCATACTAAAGAAATTCACTACTACCTCAAACTTCTACTATTTTTATTCAGTAAAATGAGATGATTACAACGTTACATGTGTGAGTTTCATTTGTGAAGGGATAACTTACCACTTACCTCACTGGTGAACATGGCACAGAAGTAGTCACTACAGGCAGCCAGCACAATCCGATGGGCAGGGAAGTCCTTCTGCTCTACTCTCAACGTCACATCACAGAGGGTATTGCTTTTCCTGAGGGAGTTCATTGAATTGAGGATGGATTTAGCATGAGTATTTGTCATTATGTCTTTAGGGGCCATAATGCCTCCTATCAAGCAATATGGAGAAGGAATGAAAGCGGTCCTTGGATTCTGCAAGTACAAGAGAAAAAAACAATGAGCATATTTGAAGGACTGGGGAAACCGAAGATATTTAATTAGCTTTACAAATTAAGGAGGCTTCCTCAGACCCAAACACCTGCAAGTAGAGAGCACTCCTATTCCTGGCATTACCACCACAATCTAGCCACTAACTATCCCAAGTAAAAAGGATCTCTTCTTCCTCTGAATTCCACTGTTATTGAGTGGAATTATTATCATCATACCACTTGATGTTAATTATAATCAATACTCAACTGTATTGTAAACAGAAGGAAACTATACACGTCCTGCATCTTCACAAGGCTGTTGTCTCAAAGATAAAATAACGAAAAGATAAAATTTCTTAAAGGTGTGATATCACTATTTTTTAACATTCATCCATAAGATTAAGTAGGTAAGTATGTAAAGGCCAGGGATCCTGTTTTACATATTTTTTCTCTCCTAGCAGGCGTACAATGAATGTTTAGTAGTTGAATGCTAGAAAAGAAAAATTGTGTATTCAACTAAAAGCAATAAAGAGTCAGTGAAAAATGGACTTTCTTTCACAGAAGTATGCAAAGAATTATTTATGATGACTTCCAACTATATTTGGATTTCTTCTTAAAATGACACTTCAAATGAAGACCCAATACCTACACTGAGTAATGGAAACCATACAAGCTTATCTACAGACTCTCACCTAAGCTATTGAAGCTCTTCTATAGAGGTCTTCCTACTCCACTTCATTAGTAAATGTCCATCGACATTAACAAATCAACATTTGTAGCAATTCTTCTATACTGAAACAGAGCCTCATTAGGATAGAAACCTATCAAAACTCCACCACTGATTTTACTGCCATAGCTGGTCACTGGCAAAATCCACTTGTATGCATCAACTAAAAGAACTCAGTAATACTGAGATCATATATCAAAAAAATCAATGTAAGAAGTACTTTCTTGATTGTTGACAGGCTTTAGTCATACTATTATTTTTCTTTTTTTGCTTCAAGGGCAATTTCTGGGGAATAAAATGGGGTGGTTACCAAGAGAGTCTGTCTTATCTGGAATCCAAAACTTTCTTAAATGTTCTAAGAAAAAAAATCAAACTAGGGTCTTCAACCCACGACCGTAATTTTTGAATAGCAAAAACGAGATCCTAAATTCTCATCTGCTCCTGTTTACAGTTAGCACATTATTCTACAAGCACCCTAGGAAATCCCTCCGACAAGTCTGCAAGATCCATTTTACAGAAAAAGAGGTGATTCATAACGCAGATGATGTTTTTCAAAAAGATTTTCCTTAAGCCAACAGTTTCATCTCTGGAGATGTAAGAAGGGCTAGGAAACGCCCACTGACGCGCTGTGAGGACTTTCTGGGGTTACCGCCCGGCTCGGCCGACGACCGGGTTCGGAGGGCCCAGGCCCTCCTCCCGGGGGAGGCCAGCCTCGCCTCCCCTTCCCGAAGCGATCTATTCTAGAACTTCCGCGAGCACCCGACTGCAGGGTTCCGCTCCGGGAGGCTCGGCGAGGGCAGCGGTGTCGCGCTCAGGGCAGGCTCCACCGCAGGCGGGAGAGGCGGTCTCCGCCCCGAGGCCCCGGCGGAGGCCGGGGCGCGTCTCTCCCGCTCCGACCCGCGGCGGCGCACGGGGGACGGGCCGCGCTGGAGTCGAGGGGCGGGAGGAGGCGGCGGCCACCGCCTCGGGGCACTCACCTCCGCTCCCGGCCCGCCCCGCCCGTGGGGACAGGCTGGGGGCCAGCAGGCGGCCCAGGAGGAGCCCACACACCGGCGCCGCCCCGGCCGCAGGCTCCAGAGCCGTCCCCGCGGCCGCGCCACGTGATGACGCCAAGCACCGCGAGGCCCGCCTCTTCCGGTCCTTCCGCGTCACGAGGAGGCGGCGTCACGTGACCCGCAGGCCCGGGGGGCCGGCCTCTCCTCCGGGAAAGGGAGCGAACGGGAGGCGGGCGGCCGAGGCTGAGGTGCGCCCGGCGTCACGAGGCAGGCCGCCTGAGGGGTCCCACAGACTTGTAGGCTGAGGCGGTCACTGCCGGGAGTCTGTGGTACCTGCCGGTGCTCGAGAACACCCCCGGGGCTTCAGACTGCTCCAAGTCCGTGTCCGCGTTGCCCCCTTTCGGGCGGCCGCCGCTGCGGTGAGGATCCCCCGAGCCCTGCGCCCCGCTCACGGCGGCGGATTCTGCGTCGCGAGGGGCCGGTTGTCGCCCCTGAGGTCACTCCCGTCTGCCTCTTGCGCTCCGAGACAATTAAGTGGAAGGCACTCGTGGTCACCAGAAGCTGGACGTTGTGAGGGAAATTGCAGAGCATCTTCCTATTAGTCCCAGTAGTCCTCATCTTCCTCTTCAGCTGACTTCGCCAGCTCATGGGTGCTGAGCGTTTTTGCTTCTAGTCGATTTTGGCGCATTTTTTGGGGGGTGGGGAAGACCAGCCCTGAGCTAACGTCCGTCGCCAATCCTCCCCTTTTTGCTGAGGAAGACTGGTCCTGGGCTAACATCCGTGCCCATCTTCCTCCACTTTATATGGGACGCCGCCACAGCATGGCTGACGAGCAGTGAGTTGGCGGGCGCCGGGGATCCGAACTCGCGAACCCCGGGCTGCCAAGCACGGACTAAACCGCTGCGCCACCGGGCGGCCCCCTGGCGCACTTTTCCTAGTGGCCCGGAAGGGAATGAGGTTTCTTGGTTCAACTTATGTGACTGTCCAAACTAATCGTGTTTGATTCTGTTGTTTTCCTGTGAGGCCTTTGATTCTTTAGCGATAATAAAACCATAGCCAAGTGGGTACCAGTCTAATTTTACATAATGTTTCCATCCTTCCTATCATCTCTCTCGGATCTAAAATTATCCCTCATTTACACAGGGTGGGTGGGAGTGCAGGATTGGTACAAGTTCTCTTGAGGGCATTTTGGAAAAGTTCACCAAAATTATGAATGCAGATGTCCTTTAACTGAGCGATTTTTATAATTTTTATGCTTCATATATACTCATGTATATGTAAAATGATGTGTGTGGAAGTTCGTTTGTAGATTAGATTAAAAACGACCTTAATGTCTATCAGTAGGGGATTGGATCAATAAAGTATGGCACGTCCGTACAATCCAATACCATGACGTTGTGAACAGTGTGTGTGTTTTGCCATTGTGTAAAAAGGCTGGGAAAATATAAATATTCGTATTTGCTTGTATATGTATAAATGCGTTTGGAAAGATAGAAAATAAAGTGGAAACATTGGTTTCCTGGGAGAGAGGAACTGGTTGGTTGGGAGACAAGTGGGAGGGAGATTCTCCCCTCTCTATCTTTTTGTGCCTTTTGAAGTTTTCATTATATGAATTAAAAATATGTACAATTTAAATAGCTCTGGGGCTCTAGTGGTTAAGATTCTGTGCTCTCACCACGGCAGCCCAGTTTGTTTCCGAGTCAGTTGTCATACCGTGGTGGCTGTGTGTTGCTGTAATGCTGAAAGCTATCCTGCTGGTATTTCAAATACCAGCAGGGTCAGCCATGGTGGACAGGTTTCTGCAGAGGTGCCAGGCTAAGACAGACTAGGAAGAAGGACCTGGCCACCCGCTCCCCAAAAAATTGCCCATGAATAGCAGAGCATTGTCTGATATGGCGCCAGAAGGTGCAAGGATGGCACAGAAAGATCGGGCAGGGCTCTACTCTGCTGTATGCAAGGTTGCTAGGAGTTGGAATCAACTTGATGGTTCTAACAACAAGCAATTTAAATAAAAAGTAAAAGTAAACTCTTGTTTTGTGGATGCAAAATGCACTTTATTGATATTGCCTAATTCCTGGCTGCTAAATCGGGAATTTTTCCAAATATGAGAGGGAATTTAATAAAAGAGGCTTTGTTTAGAGTGACGTCAGCATCATGGCGGAGTGAGATTCCCTCTTTGAATCTGCCCCCTATGACACAACGAAAACATCATTCACATTCCAACAGAGCTCAATCAAACACTACGAGGGACTTCTAAGAAACCCCTGCTGCCATACATCGGACAGTGGAGGCGCAGGAAGCCCAAAAGGATGGGAGGAGAGGTAAGAAGTTGTACTCCCCCTCCCCAATCTATCGGCAAAGACAGTGCAGTTCGCAGACAGAGGGGGGAAGGGCGGCCCACAGTGGGGAAAACTATCGCCATCCAGGTGCTCTCACAGACTGTCGCGAGATCCCCACTGGGAAGCGACGACGGACTCTTTAGGGGGTGTAGCAAACACCCTAAGAGAGCCAGAAAGGAAACCCCCGGGTCAAGCAGGAGAAAGAGAGGACCCCTCCACCCACACACCCCGCGTTTCAGCATAATCCCTCCAGGGGCTGCAGCCGCCTCAGAGCAAACCGCTCGCGATCTCCATCCAGTGGCAGCAGGGGGAACTGCAGGACCAACTTTATCATGAGGGGTAAAAATAAAGCCGTCCCCGTTGGATCCTTGCGACAATTTGTCAGGGCTACAGACCAAAAGGAAAATGACAAACACCCAGAAACCAACCCTGAAGGCACAGAATTTGATAACCTGAATGAGAGAGAATTCAAAATAGCTATCGTAAACAAACTCAACGAAATACAAGAGAACACACAGAAACAAATCAACGAATTCAGGGATTTTGTCACAAAAGAGATTGAAACCATAAAGAAAAACCAATCAGAATTATTGGAGGTGAAAAACAAAATCAATGAGATAGTGGAAAAAATGGAGTCTTTAAAGAGTAGAACTGACAATGTGGAGGAACGAATTAGCGCTATTGAGGATAGCCACGCAGAAATGCTCCAGATAGAGGAAGAGAGAGAGCTAAGACTAAAAAGAAATGAAGAAATTCTTCGAGAAATATCAGACTCAATGAGGAAAAGCAACATAAGGATAATAGGTATTCCAGAAGGAGAAGAAAGAGAAAAAGGAGCAGAGAGTTTGTTCAAAGAAATAATAGCTGAGAACTTCCCCAACCTAGGGAACGAGAGGGAAATAACAGTGAATGAAATCAATAGATCACCTAAATATATAAACAGGAACAAAAAATCATCTCGCCACATAGTAGCAAACTTGAAAAATACCCGTGACAAGGAAATAATATTGAAGGCAGCTAAACAAAAAACCAAAATAACATGCAACGGAAACCCCATCAGGCTCTCAGCTGATTTCTCGACAGAAACTCTACAGGCTAGGAGAGACTGGAATGATATATTCAAAATCATGAAAGACAAAAACCTTCAGCTGAGAATACTTTATCCAGCAAAAATATCCTTCAAATACAATGGAGAAATAATAACTCTCCCTGATAAACAAAAGCTAAGAGAGTTCGTCACCTCAAGACCCCCACTACAAGAAATGCTCAAGAAGGCCCTTAGGCCTGAAAAAAAACAAATGAGAAAGGGGATACAAAGATTTCAGCAAGGAGAAAAGCAAGGAGACGAAACCAGAACAAACTACAGTTGGATAACATCAAAAATTAATTCAAGCTCATCACTGGAAACACACATTCATGACACAATCTGGAATAAAGAGATAACAAATAAGGAGGAGAAGAGGTAAGGGATTGAATCGACCCAGCCTCAGGAAAAAAGAGGCATCCGAAAATGTACTTTCTTATCCAGGAGATCGCTTATATAAACCTCACAGTAACCACTAAACAAATAACCAGAGGAGAACCACACATGACAAATAAAGAGAAAACCAAGAGAATGAGCATGCAGAAATACCAAATTGAATTTGCAGTCCGAAACGCAAGGGACAAGAAACGAAGGAAATGCAAAAGAACCAGAAGATGAACAATAAAATAGCAACATTAAACCCTCATATATCAATAATTCTCCAAACAAAAGACACAGAGTGGCAGGATGGATTAAAAACCAAGATCTAACAATCTGCTGCCTCCAGGAAACACATCTCAGCTCTAAAGACAAACACAGACTCAAAATAAAAGGATGGAAAACAATACTCCAAGCTAATGGCAAACAAAAGGAAGCAGGAGTAGCCATACTTATATCAGACAAAGTAGACTTCAAGATAAAAAAGGTAATGAGAGACAAAGAAGGGCAATATATAATGATAAAAGGGACACTTCACCAAGAAGACATAACACTTATAAATATCTATGCACCCAACACAAGAGCACGAAAGTACATAAAACAACTGCTAAAAAACCTCAAAGGAGATATTAACAATAACACAATAATAGTAGGGGATCTTAACACCCCCCCCCTTACATCAATAGATAGATCATCCAGACAAAAAGTCAATAAGGAAATAATGGACTTAAATGAAAAACTAGACGCAATGGACTTAATAGATATATACAGAGCACTCCACCCAAAAAAAGCAGAGTACACATTCTTCTCAAGTGCACATGGAACATTCTCAAGGATAGACCACATATTAGGAAACAAGGCAAACCTCTATAAATTTAAGAAGATTGAAATCATTACAAGCATCTTTTCTGATCATAATGCTGTGAAACTAGAAATCAACTGCAAGGAAAAAACTAGGAAAGGGACAAAGATGTGGAGACTAAACAACATGCTACTGAACAACCAATGGGTTGTTGATGAAATTAAAGGAGAAATCAAAAGCTATCTGGAGACAAATGAAAATACACCATACCAACTCATATGGGATGCAGCAAAAGCAGTCCTGAGAGGGAAATTCATAGCAATACAAGCTCACCTTAACAAACAAGAAAAATCCCAAATAAATAACCTTAAATTGCACCTAACAGAATTGGAAAAAGAAGAACAGACAAAGCCCCGAATCACCAGAAGGAGGGAAATAATAAAAATCAGAGCAGAAATAAATGAAATTGAAACCAAAAAAACAGTAGAAAGGATCAATGAAACAAAGAGCTGGTTCTTTGAGAAGATAAATAAAATTGACAAACCCTTAGCCAGACTCACTAAGAAAAAAAGGGAGAAGACTCAAATAAATAAAATTAGAAATGAAAGAGGAGAAATTACAACAGACACCACAGAAATACAAGGGATTATTAGGGAATACTATGAAAAACTTTACACCAACAAATTGGACAACCTAAAGGAAATGGACAAATTCTTGGAAGCGTACAACCTCCCAAAACTGAATCAAGAAGAAATAGAGAATCTGAACAGACCAATCACAAGTAAAGAGATTGAAACAGTAATCAAAAACCTCCCAAAAAATAAAAGCCCAGGACCAGATGGCTTCCCTGGAGAATTTTATCAAACGTTCAAAGAAGATTAACACCTATCCTTCTCAAACTATTCCAAAAAATAGAGAAAGATGGAATACTTCCCAACACATTCCATGAGGCCAACATCATGCTGATACCAAAGCCAGACAAGGACAATACAAAGAAGGAAAACTACAGGCCAATATCACTGATGAACATAGATGCAAAAATCCTCAACAAAATATTGGCAAACTGAATACAGCAATACATCAAAAAGATCATACACCACGATCAAGTGGGATTTATACCAGGGACACAGGGATGGTTCAACATCCGCAAATCAATCAACGTGATACACCACATTAACAAAAGGAAGAATAAAAACCACATGATCATCTCAATCGATGCAGAGAAGGCATTCGACAAGATCCAGCATCCATTTATGATAAAAACTCTCAACAAAATGGGTATAGAAGGAAAGTACCTCAACATAATAAGGGCCATATATGACAAACCTACAGCAAACATCCTACTCAACGGGGAAAAACTGAAAGCCATTCCTTTGAGGACAGGAACAAGACAAGGGTGCCCACTCTCACTGCTCTTATTCAACATAGTACTGGAAGTTCTGGCCAGAGCAATTAGGCAAGAAAAAGGAATAAAAGGACTCCAAATAGGCAATGAAGAAGTGAAACTCTCACTATTTGCAGACGACATGATCCTATACATAGAAAACCCCAAAAATTCCATCGGAAAGCTACTAGAAACAATCAACAACTACAGTAAAGTGGCAGGGTATAAAATCAACTTACAAAAATCAATTGCATTTCTATACACTAACGATGAAAAAACAGAAAGAGAACTCAAAAAGACAATCCCATTTACAATTGCAACAAAGAGAATAAAATATCTGGGAATAAATTTAACCAAGGAGGTCAAAGACCTATACAATGAAAACTATAAGACACTATTGAAAGAAATCGAGGAGGACATAAAGAAATGGAAAAATATTCCATGCACATGGATTGGAAGAATAAATATAGTTAAAATGTCCATTCTACCTAAAGCAATCTACAGATTCAATGCAATCCCAATCAGAATCCCAATGTCATTCTTCACGGTAATAGAACAAAAACTACTGAAATTCGTATGGGGCAACAAAAGAGCCCGAATAGCTAAAGCAATTCTGAAAAAAAAGAACAAAGCTGGAGGCATCACAATCCCTGATTTCAAAATATACTATAAAGCTACAGTAATCAAAACAGCATGGTACTGGTACAAGAATAGACACACAGATCAATGGAACAGAATTGAAAGCCCAGAAATAAAACCACACACCTATGGACAGCTAATCTTCGACAAAGGAGCAAAGAACATACAATGGAGAGAGGAAAGTCTCTTCAATAAATGGTGCTGGGAAAATTGGACAGCAACATGCAAAAGAATGAAAGTAGACCATCTCCTATCACCATATACAAAAATCAATTCAAAATGGATCAAAGTCCTGAAAGTGAGACCTGAAACTATAAAACTCCTGGAAGAAAATATAGGCAGTACACTAATTGCGATTGGACACAAAGGGATCCTTTCAGATTCCATGTCTACCCAGACAAGGGAAACAAAAGAAAAAATAAACAAGCGGGACCTCATCAGACTAAAGAGCTTCTACAAGGCAAATGAAACCAGGATCAAAATGAATAAACAACCCACCAGCTGGGAGAAAATATTTGCAAATCGTTTGTCCAACAAGGGATTAATCTCAGTAATATATAAAGATCTCATACAACTGAGCAACAAAAAAACAAACAACCCGATCAAAAAATGGGCAGAGGATATGAACAGACATTTTTCCAAGGAAGATATATAGATGGCCAATAAGACACGTGAAAAGATGTTTAACATCACTAATCATCAGGGAAATGCAAATCAAAACTACACTAAGATATCACCTGACACCCGTTAGAATGGCTATAATCACCAACACAAAAAACAACAAATGTTGGAGAGGTTGTGGAGAAACGGGAACCCTCCTTCACTGCTGGTGGGAATGCAAACTGGTGCAGCCTCTATGGAAAACAGTATGGAGAGTCCTCAAAAAATTAAAAATAGAAATACCGTATGATCCAGCAATCCCACTCTTGGGCATATACCCAATGGACGTGAAATCAACCATCACAAGAGGCGTATGCACCCCTATGTTCATTGCAGCATTATTCACTATAGCCAAGAAGTGGAAGCAACCCAAGTGTCCCTCGACTGATGATTGGTTAAAGAAGATGTGGTATATACATACAACGGAATACTACTCAGCCATAAGAAAAGACACAATTGTCCCATTTGCAACAACATGGAAGGACCTAGAGGGTATTATGTTAAGTGAAATAAGCTAGAGAGAGAAGGACAGACACTGCATGAACTCACTCATATATGGAATATAAGTGAACACACGGACAGAGAGAACTGATTGGTGGTTACCAAGGGGAAGGGGGGTGGAAGTGGGGCACAAGGGGTGAAGGGTTACATCCACAAGGTGATGGACAAACAAAAATGTACAACTAAAACCCCACAGTGTTATAAACTATTAAGACATCAATTTAAAAAATGGTAAAAAAAAAAAAAAAAAGAGGCTTTGTTTAGATTATGCCCACCCCTTTTCCAGAGAATAAAAGACAGAGAAACTGCTAGCAAGAAAGCCAACACACAGGCTGGTTCATGGTACAGTCCTGGCATGTTTTGGGTCTTTAAGTCATGGGGACACTATCTTTCCCATACGAGATTATTTTCAGTCATTTGGCTGTCTGACACAAAACCCTACAGCCCAAACTTAACTCTGAGTTTCTTAGGTCCATTCTGGAGGGCTGGGTCTGGATAAGGTGAGTCAATCAGTTTCCATATGTAATCCTGCTTTGATGGTTTGGACCTGGCACTCCAAATTCTGGGTGTTTATAGCTTGTCAAGGGTTTCAGTAAAGGAAAACAGAATTGCCTTGGAACTCTAGATCATGTACATAAGAGTATAAATCAAATCTCTAAACCAGCTAGGCAGAATACATTGCGTTTTTGCACCATCAGAGTGTGGCAGCCGTGACAATGCACCTCTTAATTACTCACTGAATGTAATCAAAGCAGGGCCACAGCTGCTGCTTTGAAATTCACCACTGAATTTGCACTCAGGCCCAGATCACGCCTCCTAAGGGCTGGCTTCTTCTCCCGCGGGGCATAGCAGAGATACTAAGGTGGACCTTTCCTGAGGGAGATGGGACTCCTTTGTCAGCAGACTTTGGATCAAGGACTTCTCCCAAAGGGCTTTGCTGAACTTTTCTTGGACTGCAAAGCAGTCTAGGACGCTTCTCCCAACCTTCTCTCCCTCTTTCCTTCATGGGGGTCAGACTTGCATCACAGTCAAATGGCTCTCCCAGCCTTCTCTGGCTCCCTTCATATTTTCTTTACATATAAGTATTTCCTCTAATAAAGTCATTGCATACTTTATTTCATCTTGGCAAATGCTTCCCCGAGGACCAGAGTAACAAGAGCATTTAAGAATTTCTTTGGATCTTATCCATTTGTTATAACTTACAAGTTTACTAAGGTTCCCAAAGTTCTATTTTTTTTAATTGAAATGGATATTCTGTAGATATAGATGTTAGTCTCTCCCGATTTTTTATTTATTGCTAGGAAAGGGGTAGAGTCAGATCCTTAGCTTTTATTCTTGACCTTTCTTGAATCACAGCTTGCCAGTGTTTCCGTTGACATTCACTTGTTCTCCTGTAGTGCCTAGCACACAGCAGGTCCTCAAGTTATTTAGGAAGTAAGTAAATGAACCATCAGTATGCAGTTAGAGAAAGAAGGTAATATTTACTTGCTACTAGTTAGCAGTTCCAATACAGGCAAGGGAAGATACTGAAATCAGGAGCAAAAGGGATTTTTAAATGATCTGAGGCTTTAGAACATGGGGTCTAAATCAGAATGATCTGGATTCAGATACTGGCTCCAAACCTGCCTTGTCATCTTGGGAAAAAGTCTTAGTCTGTTGGGGCCTTAATTTTTTCATGTGTGGAATGGGATACTACTACCTACTTCACAGGGTTAAAGATAAAAAGGTATAAAACGACATGTGAAAAGTACAAAGTAGATGCTCATTAAATGTTCTCTCAGATCCTCTCCCTGGTCCTGTCTACCACTGAAAAATGAGAAAACGTGCACACTAGGCCTCACCAGTTGCTACGGATCTTCATATTTCCTCACATAGAAAATGGATGGATTTGGATGAGATGTATCTGTTTCCTTCCAGTTCTATACTAATGGTCGCAAACTCAGATGCCTCCAGGGGCCAGGCAGGTGACTCCAATGAGTGAAGCACGCTAAGTAGGGACAACGATGACCTGGAGAGCACAAACCCTCTCTAAGGGACAGAGCTGCTGTTGAGCTGCAGTCAGTTGTTGCCACTGTGCAGGCCAAACAAAACATTTGTGAATGTTTGCAGCCTGCAGGTCACCAGTTTGTGATTTCTGCTGTCAGCTCCTTAAGTATTTCTTTAAACTTAAAATTATTTTGTATTAAATATAGACTTGTTACATATATGCAAGAAAAAATAATCATGGTATAAGAAACACCCAAGTACCACCTAGTTAAAAAGAAAGGATGTAAGTTTTACTTTTGAAATATCCTGTGTTCCTCTCCTCTCATCCTGTTCTTGCCCCTTCAGAGGTAACCACTTTTCTGAACTAACATTTCCTTTAAGTTTTTACCATGTTTGTATCCTCAAACTATCATTAGTTTTGCAAATTTCTGAACTTTACATAAATGCAATCATACCAGATGTATTCTTCTGTAACTTGCTTCCCCCTCTGCCCCTAATCTTGAGTTTCAACCATGTTGTTGCTTGTCACTGTAATTTTCACTGCTAAATAGTGTTTCATTATATGAATAAACCAAGATTTTTCCATTCAATAGTTCTGGACATGTGGCTTGTTTGCAGTATGTTGCTACTACATACAGCTGCAATGAATGTTGTGGTACAAGCTAAGTTTCTCAAGGGTAGTGTTGTTCAAAGTGAGAGTTGTGACCCATTAATGAATTATGAAGCAATTTAGTGGGTCAGAACCAGCATTTTTTTAAATGAAGTAACCTGGAATAGCTATCAGATGCTTCTCATATTGTATAGTGTTGTTTCATGAAATGTTTGAATGTTTTAACATGTATATATTCTATGCTTGTCCACACACAGTGGTCCTACCAGTGTACAGTTCCACTAGCAGCATCTGGTCTGCTCCACATCCATACCAACACTCAATCTGAGGATTTTTAAGTTGTGTCAGTCTATTGGGCCGGCCCTGTGACCTAGTGGCTAAGTTCAGCATGCTCTGCTTTGGTGACCCGGGTTCGGTTCCTGGGCACAGACTTACACCACTTGTCGGCCGCCATATTGTGGCAGCAACCCACAAATAAAACAGAGGAAGACTGGCAACAGATGTTAGCTCAGGGCAAATCTTCCTCAGCAAAAAAAAAAGTTGTGTCAGTCTGGTAGGAGTAAAATGATATATCACTTTGGTTTTAATTTACATTCCCTGATTACCACGTGAAGTTGTGAAACTTTTCATTTGTTGGCCTGGTTTGATTATTATTTTTTTTTTTTTTTGGTGAGGAAGACCAGCCCTGAGCTAACATCCGTTGCTAATCCTCCTCTTTTTGCTGAGGAAGACTGGCCCTGGGCTAACATCTGTGCCCATCTTCCTCCACTTTATATGGGACGCCGCCACGGCATGGCTGACAGGCAGTGCGTCGGCGGGCGCCCGGGATCCGAACCAGCGAACCCCGGGCTGCCAAGCGCGGACTAAACCGCTGCGCCACCGGGCCGGCCCCTGGTTTGATTATTTTTTAAAAGGATCATTTTTCTCCCAGTTGTACAAACTTGACCCTTGAAGTGAACTCAACTTTTAACTCAAGATTTCTGTCTACATTAGCTCGGAAGTGATAACTGGGGGCCTTAATGCTATCCAATGAACAGAACTCAAGTCAAGTGGAATATAATTCGCAAAGGCACAGAAAGGCATGGAATAACCTCTTAATGAGACAACCTTAAGCAAGGCAGTTTTAAAAGAACTAAACTCCAAAGTAATAGGTAGTAGACCTTTGATATTCACAAAGGATATATCACAATACCTTTGAGAATCTTCTAGTTATTGAACCCTACTATAGCACTCTAATTTCTCTAGTAAATATCTGTGCAATAAGCAGAGAAAAAGCAAGCTGTATTGAGGAACATGTGCCAGGAATTCAACAAGGCTCATTCACTGGATTGCATATGCCAGTCTGTCAATACCTGTGATTCAAATTTGTGCCTCAGCAGAATCTGAAATTACTTTCCTGGTTTTAATCCTTTGGAGTTATGTGCAAATAGTCGAGACCACACATGTTAAATCTCTGAATGCCAAGTATCTTCTGTACTTTCCTTTATTATCATCATAGTCTTTGCGTCAAGATACATAGCAATGATAGCAGGTTTCTTTTTAAAGCTTAGTATTAAATATTAAATATCTTTCCCCATTTTAATTTTACATTACTCTGCCAAGAAAAAAAAATTAAAACTCAAGTTATCTGAAGCCTGAACATATTTCCATGATTAGCCGGGCTATGTAAAAGTTGGGGGCTTTGTTCTTCCTGCTGGGTAAGCAGATCCAGGCCCTAGAAAGATGGGACCAGGTTATAACTCTTTTTGAAAAGTGTGCTACAAAAATGGATGGCCTGTTATAAGCCAGGTTACAAAGTAAGGACAGGGGTAAGGGAGGGACATTTTCTTCCAGAAACAATTTCTGAAGAGTCCCAGTCCATCATTTTTCCCCAAAATTGTTGGAGGAGGGGTAAAATCTCAACATGAGCTTCAAAGTACTGTCTGTGGGGGACGGGAGTTGCCTTGCCGAGGAGGGGGACGGCTAAGTTGGACCACCCCACCTTTCTCAGCTAGGGAAATGGAAAGTTTATTGCCCAGTGGGTGTGAAAGTGGGCTGAAGCTTGGTTGGTACTGAATTCTCTAAGAGGTTTCTTCCAGAAACAGACAACTCAGACTCTTCCTCTCACTTCAGCAAAAGAGTTATTTTTAAAAGCACTTGGGAAGTTCCTCCTCCACCCCGCAGGTGGAAAGGCTCAGAGAAGGGAGTCATCAGTACAGCCGCCTTCTAGGCCGTAACGGAATTCCTGAAGGTTGGAGACCCCATAGAAGTGGACAAAGGCTGCTGCCACCACCAGGACATGGAAAATCTGATGAGACTGGAACTGTAGGAATGACAAGAGAAGAGCCTTTAGGGATTAGGAATAAGTAGGAGAAAGCATTTGCCCCTTCTAGTTTCTCCTTAAAAATTTTTTTTTACATCACGAAAATGATATATTTGTTGCAGAAAATTTTAAAAAAGCTGTCAGAGATACATCAAAATGTTAACATTGGTTACTTTCCCCCATGTACATATATATACTCCCAAATGCAACATGATCCCCATGTTTCTTACTGCCTTTCACTCAGACCTTTAATTTTGGGCTGATCATTCACCACCAGAGGCCCTGCTGGAAGAGTCATTTCTTACCCATATGTCAAATTTTCCAGGAAAGAAGCGCTCAGGAATTCGAGCAGCATAAAGGCCAGCTCCGGTGATGTACATCACAGCCATGAGGAAGAACCAGCCCATCTGGCCCACTGTGGTGGCCTTGACAAAGCCCTCAGCGATAGTAAAGTGCATGGTGGGCACAACACCACTCAAGCCAAGTCCCAGGAACACTCCTGAACAAAGCAGACATAAGATCGTCAAGCAGGGAAACATTCACTACATCAAGGCACTGCTGTCTTACTCTGGAATTCAGATATTTAGGATAATTAGTGATTTTTCTTGTGAACAGTACATGTTTAGCAAATTCAGCTACAAGATGGATAATAGTCAGCAGATATTTCTTCAACACCCAGAATGGGAAGAAGGCTGTGCAAGTGCTGATACAGCTGTTACCTTTTAAGGAGCACCAAGAACAAACAGCTTACATTCTTTATTATCTGATAAGAAGCCTAGCTAAAAATGATATGTCACAACTCTCTGATGGCTGACTTGGGTACAGAACCTAGATGGCAAGGCCTCAGGTGGCCTGCAAGCCAAGAGAAATAGGATAGGTTTCCATTAGGATGAGAAAAGACTTAAGCAACAGGACTCTGACTTCCTGAGTAGACAGACACACCAGATCAGACGCTGTCCGTGGCTGCTGGGACACAAGAGAAAGTAAGAGGAAGGGAAGAGTGAGCACTTGCTCACCACCACACTCCACGTAGCTGGAGGGCAGGGACCACCTTCTCCATTTTATAGATATCCTTGTGAAAGCACAATGCCTGGCACATGGTTGGTGCTTGATGAATATTTAGTTTTTTTAACTGAACGCTAAAACACAGCAGATGTTAAGAAGTCTAAAGGGACTGAAGATTAGTGGTAATTGGTGTGTAGCTGCAAGTAATAAAGCTTAAAATAAGAGTCCAAATGAGACAACACAAAGATGATTATGCTTGTAGCTATTACATTATAGTCATGCATTGCTTAATGATGGGGACACGTTCTGAGAAATGCGTTGTTAGGTGATTTTGTCACTGTGTGAACATCATAGAGTGCACTTACACAAACCTAGATGGTGTAGCCTACACACACCTGGGCTCTAGGGCACTAAGCTTATGGGACCACCATCGTATGTGCAGTCCATTGTTGACTGGGATGCTGTTATGTGGCGCATGACGGTAGTATGAAACTTGGCAGAGAACTGACCTTTGAAAATTCATGCTGTTTTGAAAGTTCTAAAGATACATCAGCGTTTGGGTGGGGTCCCAAAACTGCAAACCTTAGGGCCCAGAGTTGAGCCTATTGGCTCAAGGTCCAAACACCAAGCCAGGAGGTTTCCACTGTGTCTCCCTACCCACCTGCTCTTGTCTGCCGGTGCTTAGGAGTGGCAAACCGGTCCCACTGTGCCACGATGATGGCAGAAATGCCCAGGACACAGACGATGGAGAGGTAGATGAGCCGTGGCTGTGGGGAGCAGTAGAAGGAGTAGTAGAGCCAGGGGACAAAGCTCCCCATGATCAGTAGAGCAATCCCTGAATAATCCAGTCTGAAAAAGAGCCAAAAAATGAAACCAATCAGTGGGAGAAATGAAGAATTCCTGCAGCTCGTTTAACTGGTTCTTTCTGTTCTTCACCTGCCCCCAGACTTGACCATCCCATCTCCCCTCACTTCCCACATAATCCACCCTATATCCTGGATCAAAACTCCACAAGGTCAAGGACTTCTATTTTGCAGTGGAAAAGGTTCTAAGAATCCCTGATGGCAGAACTTTATCCCTTTCCCCTAGGTATGAACACTATATCCCCTCATGGATACTTAAATTCAGGAGTTCTTCACAGTCCAGCTGGTTCCCAGCTTCATGCTTACAAAGGGCTATGAATATCCCCAATTCTGATAGGTTGAGTTCTAAAAACAAAACTCTTCAATTGGGAGGAGTATTAAGGGGTAATGATAAAAATGTGTTCTTGTTACTGGTGTTATTGGGAAAAACAAAATAACTCACCACTCCGACCCAAACCAACAAAAACAAGCAAACAAACAAACAGAACTCCAGGCTCAGAGTGGGGAGTGTGGAAAGCATTAGATGGTGGACATCTGGGGCTTCCAGCAATGCCTGGGCAGCAAAGATAAGCTTTACTTGACAGGTGGGTAGGAGCCCTAGCAGAATGAAGCACAGACTCCTTCACCACGCCCTGCTTTGGCTTGGGCGATAGCAAGGTAAGACAGTACTGGGTACTTGGTCTTGGAGAGCAGCCCACTGGCACCCCAAGTTTCACTAAGGATAGTACTGCACAGGTAGAAAATATATTCCACAATTGGGTTCCATCTGTTGAGGCTATAGTGAATTTTTCCATGAAGGATTTAAGAGAAAAGCTTCATCACCCTATTTTACCCACAAAATAGAAAGCCCTTCCTCTGGCACATCAGGGAATCTTTAGGAGTCATTGGAGTTTCCAGTACCCAGTCAGCACTCGGATCACAGGATGTGACAACAGTATATGGTCTTTCCCTACTGACATTCTTTCCACTCACTTGGAAAAAGTCCGAGAGACTTTCTCTGAATGACAATAGACGGTGTGAAAGAGCCAGGAGAAGCTGAGGCAGAGCACTGCACCCAAAAAGAACATCCCAAAAACCACCTTCTCCTGTAGAGGGGCCATGAAGTACATATTTGGTCTGAGCATGGTCAAGATTCCCAAAAAGAGAAACAGCACAAAACCTACAGGAAGGAAAAAAAAAAGCCTGAGGACAAAGGGAATGTGTGCACTCTGACAGTTTATGGTGTTAAATCAGTACTAAAATGACAGGGTTTAGCTGTGGGAACTGCAGTCTAAATTTCAGGAGAAAATGGCACCCATCATATAAACCCAGACAAAAAGACCATTTTCTGAAACACTGGCATTTTGTTTTGACAGTGGGAATTTATGAAGATGAAGGAATTGCCTCCATCTAGGACAGATCTGATCACAAGAGGACATCTAGTTCCAATTTCTTCTCCTGTTTCTAGGCCTTCTTCCTCTAGTCTTAAAGACCAGTGACCAAGAGTCAACCAAGCTTACTGGTGGTTTAATGGCACAACGCCAGCTATCAATCAATCAGAACAACTTTGTTCTTCCTTCCCATGGACAAACGCTATATAATCCCTTGGCATTTAAGGAGACCAAAAAATTGGATTTTTCCCCATCCCAATCACTCACCAAGCAGATGGGTCCAGATGTTGCCAGTTTCAGTGTGGATACGGAAGATGCTCTTGAAGCAGGCCCGAAAGGAGGGCATGGGGGGTCTGTGGCCATGGAGCAGGTAGTCATTGTCCTTCAGCCAGTCAGGAAGCACATCATACGGGATGACCCTCCAACGTCCCTCCCAGACCTAGAATATATACACCCTCTCTAAGCGGGGCCCTTGAGAATACTACTTGCCCCAAGGACAAGGACTGAAGGAGAGCCAGGCGAGGAGGATATCAGTCAGGCTCTGGGTGGTTGGTCCTAGGTAACAGTGGGGAACCAGCCCAGACCTGGAGATATCCAAGACACAGCATGAAGGAGGCCATTACGGGACTGAACATTTTTTTAAATGCTTTTGTTCTTGGGGACATGCTTTAGATAAGTGTTTATCCGGACATGCTTTAGATAAGTGTTTCTCAATCTTCAAAGAAAATACAGCAGGACCTCCTTTAAGCTACTCAAAATTTCAAAATTAAGTAAATATAGTGAATGAAAACAAAGAAGTAGAAATTATACATATGGTCTTAAAAATATACATTTTATCCCTCCTTTGCCCCTCTCCTCCAGAAAATACTGGTTGCCCCCTGCTCTACCCTTTCCTCCATTAGATTCCACGTTCTTATAGGTTGAGATTTTAGAGCAGGGCTTCTTAACTAAGGATACATGGACAATAGACAGAATTCAGAGAAATCTGGATGGAAATCTGGATGGAAAAAAGTTATCTTTATTTTCATTCACCTCAAACTAAAATTTAACATTTCCTTCAATTCTAAGTGTGAGCAACAAAGCATAGCAGTATTACAACTTGTGACTCTGTCACCAACAGAAATCACAGATATTCTCACACGTCAGTTTTGCAGATACCAAAATATTGTTTCTGCTCATCACTGCTTTGAAATTACAAATTTTAATAAAACACGTTATAGCTTGTCACTAGTGCATATTTAATGTGTTAATAAAGGAGTGCATATTACTACATCACATTTTAATATTTTGATAATGGCCAAAGGGATTCACAGCAAAAAAAAGTCTATTCTGTTTTAGAATGTTTTTTGAACAATGCCTAACACATAGGCAATAAAATAAAAATTTAGCCAGCCTTCCCCTTGATTTACTTCACCTTAAGAAAAAACAAATGCACACACAAGAGTAAAAGCTCTTCCGCCTAACACATGCTCGCCAGCTGGAAACACCGCGTAAGCTTCTACCCTTCCCCTTTCAGGACAGAAGCTGCTGTGCGCACCTTATACACAAACTCCTCCATCTTCTCCATAGCATGGTGGGCTTGCAGGGGGAGCGTCAGTACCCGCACCTCCTCCTCCTCTTCCTGCGGCACTGGGCATGCCTGCTCTTCTTCAGCCTGTATGGAAAACAACAAAACCAATCCTAGGAGTCACCTCGTAAACTGTTCTACTCGAGATCCAGAGAGAAACCTACAGTCAAGGCTTTCTACCCAACCTCTCTCCCACGCATAGGGCCTTGTCTCCAAAAGCGTGACAGTTAATGAGTTTACAACACTGTAGTTCAAGATTTATTAATACTTTGTAAATGCTGGAGTAAAAACTCAATTCAGCATGCAGGAGACAGACGTGGAGACTGGCATTGGAGGGGCACGGGACTGTCACACCAGTCCTAAATGTTCTTTAAGTCTGAATGGCCCACCCTTATCTCTAGGACAGTGGTTCTCAACTTTCCCCCATTTCCCAATATTTCTCTCTTCCAGTCCACTAAACTTTCAAAACAATGAAAAAGACAGAGTCGCAGAGATCCCTTTAACGGTTTAAATCTGTTCATAGTTCTCTGTTCAGGGGCTCTGGGGATGCTATCATGACCGAAACTTTGTATCCACAGCAGCTCCCAGGGGTATCAGGGCTCAGAACTGGTTCCACAGGGAGAAGCAGCACTGGCTCCTGTACCCAAGGAGTCTCGACACAGTGTGTGTACACGGGCGAGCACTTGCCCACCAGGGAGAGAGACTGTCTCAAGGCTCCAAACCATGGCGATGGAGAGCCCGGCAGTTCAACTCCTTCTCTGGGCTATTCTCTTTCTCTCTCCTGTTGATGGTCCCTGGTAAACAAATGGTTCCTCCTAGATTTTGTGATACAGATTCCTGCTGGCCAACCCCAATATCCATTTTCTCTCTTCCTCACTAACAAGAGTGCTTGGTTCTTTTCAGGGTGGCAACATTATTGTAATTTTACTCAGGCCCAATGAAAAGTACATTATCTAGCCTCCACTGCAGCTGAATATAATTATGTAACTAAGTTCTAGCCTATGGGATGGGAACAGAAGTGCTTCAAGGTACTTCCGGACAAGGTGGGCCCTTTGCCTTTCCCCTCCCTCCCTGGTGTTGGCTAGTACGTGGGTGTGATGGGTAACACATTAAGACCGACTGAGGAGCAAGATAGGCCCCCGACAGTCGTGGAGCCTCCGTATCAGCCTTGGATTAGCTACTTTCAGAATTCTATTATGTGAGAGAGACTTCTATCTTGTCAAAACTATAGGGACTTTTGTTTGTTATATGAAGCCAAACCTAATCCTAAACAACTGCTTCCTTCATTCAATCACAGACATTTACTAATTACTTACTGGATTCAGGCCTTGTGTTAAGCACTGGGGTTATAAAGATGAGTGAACTTGCAAGGGCTTCGAGTGGGAAAACCAGACAAATCAAAAGATATTTATAATACAGTATGATAAGGACTGGGAAACAGATATTCCCAGGGTGCTATGGTTCCTCCCTTGAGGTGGGAGTTGGGATCTTAAAAAAAGGAGACAGACAGAGGTCTCAGGAGAGACAGTGACCCAGGGAATGACTCTGGGAAGACCACTTACTTTGGTTGGGCTGGTGATTACCCGTTTGCCCTTCTCTTCTAGCAGGGGTCCCAGTTCAGCCAGTTCCACCGTGTCAGTTTCCCTGTTACTGGCAGGAGCCCCATTGCCCTGTGCCACCACAGATCCTTTGTGAGAAGACATCTGGCTGGTACCTCAACAGCCTGCAGCTTCAGCTTGGGGAAAGGGTGGGGTCTCTCAGCCCCAGGGGGCAGAGATCTCTGTGATGGTAGATGCTAAAAGTAAACACAAACATGACAGGTGTTGACAATTTATTCCTCTTATAGTTTCATTTCTACAAGACAATATTGAATAAGACACAGCTAATCAACTCACACCGACTCCAATTCTCAATGCCAATTAATCACTAAAATGAAATCTATTCCTTGAGCTCCTTCCTTAATATCACTCTTCACTCAACCTCTCCAATCTTACAGATAAGGCTGAAAACATAACAGCTGGTTGCTTGCTTTCAAAGGATCTGTGGCTACTGTACCAAACCGTCACCACAGAAAAACAGCTCCCCACCCTCAACTGCCTCCCACAGGCATGGAGCCCATTAGTGAGAAGAGTCTAGCCTACCATTCCCAAAGCTATTCTGCCCAAGAAAGGCCTGGCTTTGAGAGTGCAGAGCAGTAACATGAAGCCAACACCTGGCGGTAATTACTACAAGACCACCCAGGCTTAGAAATCAATTAAATGCCAACTGAACTAAGTTGGGCTTTGTCTACAAATGCTCTGACAAGTGTGCCTTGAATGTAAAAGACACTTGGTTGTGGGCTGGATGTCTCGTGGTTAATTCCTCTGCAAGGTCTACTAATTCAATTATAGGATTATAGCCTGGGTTCAATACTTGGATAACAAACTTTCATCACAATATCTCCTTAAAGCAAGCAATAACTTACCTGGGAGCAGGAAGCTTAAGACAGGGAGGCAGCCCCAGCCTTGCTCCGTGCCACACACATACCAAACAACCGGCTCGGCAAGAGCTTGTTTCAGCCACCACAGCTCATAACCTAAGCCCTACTCAAATTACTTTTTCAGAAACTAGAGACAGGCACCAGATCCTTTAGGAAAACCAGAAAAACCCAGAACTCAATTTTCTAGGAAAAGTCTCAAACACTTCAGGTTTTCCTGAGACGGACTTCAGCAGCAGTCTTTAATCAGGTCTCAGGGAGATGAAAATAAGATTGAAGAGGGGGATCGTGCCCACAGATTTCCAGTATCTTATTAATTACTAGTATTTTTTTTCCCCTTCAGACTCATAGCAATAGCAGTAGCCAGACTATTAACATTTTCCTGCACTGGTTACCTGAGCCTGACAACCAGTGGGCAACGCAAAGAGGACCAGGTAACACTGCACAAGGCGGGGGTTCCGCCGCAGGAGAGGAGACAGAACTGGGGCACCTAAATCTTTTATAATGGGCAGCAAGCTCGACTTTGTGCCCAAAGAGACACTGTAGCTCTCTTCCATGGTGGGTGACTATACAAACATCTTTGACATCTTGTACCAGTTCTTTTTTTATCCAAGAGTAATCATAATTCCTTCTCAGGGCTTCTGACTGGATATATGTATCCAGATGACGCCAATCCTCAAATTTCAAAACAGCCATGCTGGGCTCAGCTCACAAGCACAGCTGAAAGCAACGGCAAATCTAGCTGCAGAGAGCAAACAGAAACTACCTGAACAGCAGACCTTTCTACCGAGAAACACACCGACAGTTCCTCTTCCTTCAAACAGCAAGACTCTAACAAGACAGATGCCAGCCCACAGTCACAGCCAACAATCGAGCCCAAGGAGAACAAGAAACTGGAGGCCCCTGGAACCTCAGGAGATAGGCAACCCACATGAGAAGAAACATTGGGAAATCTCTGTCAATAGGCTGACCACAAGACATAGTTCCTCCAAGTGAAGTGCTACTGAATAAACAGCTTTCCTAAGAAATAATCTAAACTAGAGCAAAAAATATAAATAGCTTTGGGCATCTTGAACAAGTCTGAAAAGGGAATTCATTTAGCTTTGAATACTGCTGCCAGTACTTGAGAGGCAATCCACAGTGGGGCGGGGAGGATTACTCTCAGGTTCTGGGATACAATACTACATGGATCATAAACTGATACATAACCCTGATTTTGGTCAGCCTGCATTTCAAAATGAATGAATGAATGGGGCAGCACTCCAGCCAGCAAGCATATGACTTACTAGCTTCCCGTCACTAGCTAAGGGTTTACGCACTTTTTCTTGTGGTTGTAGGGCTTTCTCCTATCCCTTTCCCCAGAGTAAGCCAACATTTTCACTGAATATTCAACAGATGTATTTAGTACTAGCACCCTAAGGCGTTCTAAGGTACCGAGCAAAAGACAAAGTTGAACAAGTCAAGTCATTGTTTTCAAAGAGCCTATAATCCGATGGCATAAGGTAATTTGTGATATGTATAAAACCAGTGATGCAATTTCACTGCTCCAGGAGGGCAGTAGGGGGAGAGAACCCCTAAACTACAATGGCCACACACTAAGTTCAGTTATTTTGAATGCTATGTAACTATTTTCCTAGAGGCAATGAGAATAATATAAACAAACTTTAATTTGGGGAATTAGGGTCAGAGATCAGATGCAGAATCTCACTTGGTATTCTTACTAATTTCCTCATTTGATCTGAAAATTTTTATCCCCTCAAGTCTAGTGTTCTCTTAAGATGATCTCAGTCTCTTGGCCATCAGCAGTCTTTTCCCCTTCAGTCCAAACCACCTCCTGTTAATTCTTCTGATTCCCTCAAGCTCCTCTATCACTAGCTCCTACACCTTCCCTCAGCATTGTCTTCTAGATCCAGAGTCACTAAACCTAACAGACACCCCAGTTAACTCACAAACCAGCCATCAGCTACAATTCATCATACAAGATATGTCATCATGCATTAACGTACATACAACGGAGGTCAATGGAGATCATGTCACCATAATGAGCAAAGTCCATTGTCCAGTTTGGTCTTCTAAACTGCAGCAACACAGAAACAGGAAAGGGGGAAAGGGACTGGAGGTCTGGCAAAAAAAGAAGAGCAAATAATACCAGGACCTGAAAATCTAACTTCTGATATGGTGGACCACTCAAAGACAACTGGGAATTATTACAAGCAAGTGTTTTAGTCTCTATCGTATAAAATCAGCATAACCTCTAAGGTGTTAAGACTGATTCTAGGAGCACTCAGGAGAGCCTGATACACTTCAGCTTTCTATATCCTCATGTATTTTAGAGGAAACACATTTCCCCTCAAACTCGCCACACCCAATATGGCAAATTATAATTGGGCCAAACTCCGCTGAGTGCATTTTTGATGGGATTTCAATTCAAGCTAATAAATCTTTACCACTAAGCTTTCCAACTGGATAAACCTATGATATTAGAGAATAAAGCTGTGGAGGCAGGGAGGTGTTTGTGCTCCCATTAATAAGATAATCCTGTGCCAAACTTGGGACAGGACTGATTCTTAATCACCAGCCAGTTAGCTGAAGAGTTTATTTCCCTCACAGTTTTTTGAGACCTTTATTCTGTGAACCTGTTCCCAAGTTTTCCAGGCTATAACACACTCCTTCCCTGGAGTCAAAGGCAGACAGCTTCTTCTAGGAGTTTTTACTCTTGGGTCCCGGACTCTTAGAGATTCCAAGGGGTAGGCTTTATCAAGGCCTGACTGACCCTAATTGTTCTAAAGCAAGCGTGGCCTAGCAGCAAAGACAGAACACAGCCATATTCTCTATGTGCTCTCTCTGTTAGCGAAGGTGGTTTCACAGCACTGCTGGGGAAAAACGAGTCGAGGTAAAGGCCGATGTCTGAAAATTACTAAACTGCAGTAACGGGGCCTCAGCTTTCCTACCTAACGTCAAGTGTCACTGACTTAGGAGTCTGAAGTGGAAAATCACAATCTAATTTCCTTTGTAGCTCTTCTCCAGTTAAAGTTATCCCAACAGAAGAGGTCTTTTTAATCGCAAAAGGATAGGCAAACTTTTCAAATGCTATAACAACAACAAGTAAAGTATACAGGCATATGAAGGAGTTTCATGCCAGTCCCTGTTTTTAATACCTGGTTTTCAAGTACATTTCAGATATATGCTCAATACATTTACATATTTTAGCAATCACTTTGTACTCTGCACCTCAGAAGCCCCAATGAGACTAAAGCAAACTAGGTGGAGGTGCATGCCTAAAAGCCAATCACTTGGAACTGGTTTGGCTAGAGGGGACTTAACTTTTTTTTTTTTGCAGGGGAAGATTCGCCCTAAGCTAACATCTGTTGCCAATCTTTCTCCTTTTTTCTTCTCCACCCGCCCCAGGCCCCAGTACATAGTTGTAAGTTATATTCTGGTTCTTCTATGTGAGCTGCCACCACAGCATGGCTACTGACAGACAAGTGGTGTGGTTCTGCACCCAGGGAACTGAACCTGGGCTGCAGAAGCGGAGTGCACCAAACTTTAACTGCGAGGACACCAGGGCTGGCTCTAGAGGGCACTTTCAAGTATCTTTTCAATCCAAGACAGCTACAAACTTCATAAACATTAATCACACCCCCACCATTTCTGAGCAGGAAAAGGGAATTAACCTTGAGCATAACGAGAGGAACAAAGTCCAGTGGGCAACATTAGGGACAAATGGACATTGAAGACAAAATGTAACGACTTTTGATGAGTGCCAGCATCAGGAAAAAACCCACCATAATTAATAAAACTTCTGGATTTAAAGGTAACTGTTCAGTTCACCAGTGTGATCACACATTGATGGGACAGCGTAATGCAGCAAGAGTGTTAAAGACCTTCAGTTTGGCTTATATGATAGGAGTCCAGGGAAATTTCCTAGGGAAATAGAGAACAAGCCTACAGGCCTAGAAAGAAGTGCAAATTCTAACCTCTATCCATCTGAGAATACCTATTGATTATTTATAAAACGCATGGCACTGTGGCTGCAGAGACAAGGCAAAGAGAGGAGTTAAGAGGCTTGACGTGGTTGCTGGCCTTTATTTCAAGAGGGGGCAATAACTTTTCTACTAACATCATTAAAAGGCAAAGCCATTGAGTGCTGGAGGAATTCAGAAGAGCTCAGTTTTACTTGGAATGATCAGGAAAGGTTTTGTGGAAGATTTTAACAGAAGATCTTGATAAGTAAAGATGGGAGTAGAGCATTCCAGAAGGGTACTGTGGTATGAACCAAGGCAGGCTTGAAGCAACATAGCCCCCATGGCAGTGAATAATCCACTTTTCCATAATGGAGTCTTGGAAAGGTAAAATGAGGCCAGACTAAAGAAACTGAAGATAGCCTAAAAGCCTACTTAAGATGGTGTACTTTACCCATTGGCAATGGGGAGCCTAGTGGATTAAGACTGCTTCCTGATACTTGAGATTCTTTCCTACTTGCAGGCAAAATGATCGGCTAAATGTTTTTTTTATCACTTGGGAATCATGTAATTTCTTGAGAACGGAGTACAGAGAACTGAGAACAGGATAATTTCAGATTCTACTCTGCAATTAGGTATGGTTTTGTGGAGGTCAACCCTAAGAGGGACCTTCACAGGTAATACACAAGTTTTTAAGATGTATTCCCAAGTACCAACCACTATATGGGAAGACAGAAGTTACTCCTGGAATAAAGAAATTTAGTGGCTGCAAGCTGGGACCTGCTACCCTGGCATTACAATCTGTTTAGCACCACCCAGTCTCAACTCCTGGCACTCTCAGATACTATAAAAACATCAGGAAAGGCAGTTGCACCATAACAGGTGATCCAACCACTACCAAGAGAGAAAAGCAGTGAACAGATCCCACTACTACTTCATCTCAGAAAAGAACAGCCATTATGGTGTTCACATGATTTAAGTCTCGAGCTTGTCTTCTAAATACTTGAGAGAAGTACTATGGTTAATCTAGTAAAGTACTATGTAGGCCTCCTATTGCTCTTCTGCCACCTGAAACTAAGTAAACTGAAATTCGCCCCCTCAGTTTCCCATTCGCCTATGAAGCACCAGAAACTAAGGGAAAGCACAAATCTGTATTATTTTCTTAAAAAGCGAAGGCTTGAGGACCAAAAATCTCAAACATAAGATGGCATACATAAATGCGAGATTTCCGAGGGAATGAAATTTCGTTTTTCCCCAAAGCAGTTTCGATTCTGCTCACATTTCAGCTTTTAGGATAACCTTAAGTAAAAGTAAACCGTCCACCAACCTCCCCCCTCCCCCATCAAGGTGGGGGCACTGTCACGGTTTGATCTGCCAAAGACTATCGGTCGATCAAAGACTTAGGGCTTCCCAGGCCACCAGGCGGTGTTCCCGGCTGAGGGGCGGTTCTGCCACCCGGGCCCGCACCCCTACTCCCCATCTGCCTCGCGCGGCAGCCCTGAGCCGTCCCGGGCCGGGGCCTGATCCAGACGTCTCAGCCCCAGCGGGCTGGGGAGACAGCACTCACCAGGACTGCAGGCCGTCGCGGGAAGCCGGGGCACGGGCAGCCCACTCGCCCCGAAATTGCTCGGAGGCCGCCCCGGAGGCGGCGCGCGGTGGGAGGGGCCGGAAATGTTTACAACCCCGCCCGCCGAGAGGCCCGGCCGGCGCCGGGGCGGGGGTCTCGGGACCCTCGGGACGTCCGGGCGGGTCGGCCCGCGGGCTGTCCCCGCCTCAGGCCTGGGCCGAGGTTCCCGGGGGACCCGCGCTCCGGCCGATCCCCGCCCACCCGCTCGCCGTGGCAGCCCGGGGACACTTACGGCCGGGCGGGCGGGCTCTGCTGGGGCCGCGGTCCCGCGCTACATCCCGCGGGGCTAGAGGCGGCCTGCGGCCCAGCGGCCCGGATCCTCAGCGCCCTCCCCGCGCCGGAAGGGGCGCGCGCCCAGAGGCGTCACTTCCGCGGCCCCGTCTCCTCCTCTTGGCGCTCCCTCCCCTCGCGCCAGGCCTGTCCCCCGGCCCCGCCCCTCCCCCCCCGCCCCACTCCCCGCGGCCCCGCCCCCTCGTCCACGCCTCTCCGGCCCCGCCTCCCGACCCACTACCCGCGGCCCCCGCCCCGGCCCCGCCCCTCCGGCACGGCCCCGCCCCCTCACTCCTCTCCAACCGTGAACGCCCGCTCGCCAGAACTCGCGAGGACCACGCCCTCAAGTCGCAAACTGGAGCGCGCGATGGAGAAGCAATTTCAGGGAATTCGACCCAACCCTGCGAAGGAATGCCGAATTTCCTACCTTGCACCTTGTCCTCTAAGCAGGGAAATGGCCTACATCTCATCTCTTACCAAGGCCAATGCAAACATTTCCTGATCCCTCTTCGCTCCCGTGGTCCCTCCTTCCCTCCCACAGATACGTCTGGCGCCCATCACGCGCGGGCACCGGGCTGGACTGCAGCTCTGGCTCCTGCCGTTTCTCGTCAGAACAGCGGAATCGTTTCTAACGAGTCTTGCGGACGCCCCGCTGCCGCGCGCTCCCAGACTGCGGCCAGAGTGGTGGCCCCGGCCTGCGCGTCGGGGAGGCTCCGGGGCGGTGGGCCCCCATCGCAATCACAGAACAGTTTTCTCAGTTCTCCCAAGGATGGTACGTAACTAGTGCTATTCTAGATGCAGAGAGAAGGTAGTTTATCGTGATCTTAAATGGATGCCTCGGGGCAGTGGGGTTAATGTTCTTGGTGCTGGTTAAAGGCCTGGGCTGGCCAGCCTATGATCTGCACCTTACTGAATCCCTCCAAAATGATAATTACCTCATCTGAAAATGGGAATAAAATAGCGCTATTTCACCAGGTCTTTGTCAGGATTAAGTAAGATAATTTACGCAGGCTGATGCCTGGCAAATGGTAACCGCTTCATGAACGTTGGCTGTGATGTATTGCCGAACCCTCAGAAACTTCTACTGTCCACAGGGTTGAGCTGAAGTTTCTTCAGCATGGCATCTCAAGGCCTCATCTTCCTCCACCTTCCCTCTGGCATTTGAGCCTCAAGGGTCTTCTCCGAGTTCTCCAAATATGAACTTCTCTTTCATTCCTCCGGGCTTTTGCCCATGCTGATCCTTCTGTTGGATTGCCCTTCGCCCACTCTGCTGAAAGATTCAAGCAACTTACAATGCCCGGCTCTAGGCTCAGCTTTGGACTGAGACCATCCTAGGTTCACGTTCAGGCTCTGCTAGCCACTGACCAGCTGTCTGAACTTTGGCAAATCCTTAGACTCACAGGGCTTTCATAAATTACACGATCTGTACTTAGCACAGTACCCCGTACTTGGCTGTTAATTCTCCTCCTCCTCTGAATCTTTCCCAGCCCCTCCCCATCTGCACCTTGTATCTCTACTATAGTATCAGTCACACCATGTTGTAACTGTTGATCACTTGTCTTTCTTACTCTAGACTATGAGTTCTTTGGAGGTCTATGACCAGTCTTGGTCACAAACATATCCTCAGGGCCCAGCTCAGCGCTTGGCACATGGCAGGTCTTTAATACTAATGTCTGTATGTCGAGTGGGTGAGGCAGAAACCAGAGCAAGACAAGGAATGGTGAGCTTCCATGTGGGAAATTCTCTTTGCTGGGCTGCTTCACTATCTGAGCCCAACAATCCTAAGCAAGATTTTCCTGGAGCGAGGGGAGGGAGCGCCGAGAGGAGGTGACGGGGCCGCGGAAGTGACGCCTGTGGGCGGTGGTGAGGTGGCCGAGTGTGTCTCACAGAGCACAGTGCCATACATATACTAGCTGATCAAGAAATATTTGATACAATACCAACAGAATTTACTGATGACTCTGCCCTGTGGAGGGGTGAATTCTGAGGGTCCCACAAGCCTTTCTTTCAGGGGCCCCAGGGAAAGCAATACACAATTCCATGCAGGAAAACAATGTCGACCCTCCTCCTGAGACTGATGCTTCGTTCTGTCCCATTGGGACAGAAGAAGATCTGAAGAAGCTGCCCTAGTCCAGCCCTGGGAGAAGGGAGCAGACTGGGTCATGCTCTCATAGCAGAGACAGGCAGTCAGGACAGATGGGCCTCCAGGCACCCACAAGTCTGGCCAGGTCTGGTGATGTCAGGTTACTTTTTAAGGACGACTTCTCTTCCAAACAGAAAGACAATACTCTGGTTTGTTTGCCTGGTCCCTTGAAGGACAAATATGGTGAAAGAAGGGCCAAGAGAAAGAAGGGAAAGGGGGGGCCAAACCAAGGGGCCACTGTGAGGGTTCCTGGGCTCAAAAAGCATCCCCTCTAACTTGTGTTCTCTTTCCCCCACCTTAAAAGCCATCAGGGAGAAGCTGAGCTTCTGGCTCTGCTTTGGTGGCAGCTCCTATTTCAGCACATGGTACAACTGCTCAAAGGTTCTTTGGAAGAAATGGGAGAAATTCTGTGCTGGGAAACCCTTCCTCCTCCCAAGATTCTCCAGTATAAAAAGCCTTGGACACAAGGACCCCAGACACAACCACCTCTTGGGTACAACACTGGGGCCTCAGCCCCATTTATTTGCATGGCCAGGGGCTCCTGCCATGAGCAGCAGTCTTAGGCTGTGGGAAGCTATTTCCCTCCAGCCCGGGCAGAGACAGAGAGGCAGACACAAAGAAGTATTTCAGATCCCATCCTCTAAGGTCTGGAGAAACCGTGTCTTCTCCTCCTGCAATCTCTATTTAAGACTCCCTCTCTGCGTCTGCTCAGCTTGCACTCACATGCACAGAATCTGCTATGGGTGAAGCACTGAAGATGAAGTAAAACCCACTGGAGAGACTGTTCCTTTCATCACAGGCACAAAGAAGAGTGTGAAGCTATGAAGGAACTGGCCAGTCTTGGAACAGATGTTCGTGCTTCCTTCTTTCTGACCCATGGAAGAGACTGCTCCCTGGGCCTGACCTGGACCTTTTATCACAGGGAGATTTGGGGGGCCTTCCAGGGAACGACTCAGCCTCGGCCCTCTTCCATGGCTACAAGGATGCTGTTCCCACAGGTATCATGCAGATTTCAGCTCCAGACTAAGACGAAAAGGCTGATCCTGTCAGAAAAGGAATCTAGGGCTTATGGCATTTGTGTACTGACTGAGGACAACTGCAGGGACCAGGGAACTAGGGGATGCTCAGTAGGTGAATCGCATCTTCTGCGAGTAGCCCAGTTTGTCCAAGTTGGGGTGGCAGGCCAGCTGTACCATGGGGGGAGGCCCACAGAGCAGCAGCAGCACGTCATCCCCTGGGGCAGGCAGGTGGTCCCGGATCATGTCGGCAGTCACAAAGCCCTTGCTGTAGGCCCACTCTGAAGGACAGGGGAGAGGAGAGAACTGACACTCCAGACCCACGCTGCAAGGGGTGTAGTGCCAGGAGGTGCGGAGGGCCCAGAAAGGCTCTGAGAAGGTATCAGGTGTAGCAGCAGCTGGGCGGGTAACAGCAGAGCCATCCCTGCCACCCCCTGGTGAACAGTAACTGGAAGGAAAGGGCCAGGAGGCCAGTGTCCCCATGCACTCGGACTTGGGAGTCCGGCAATGTCAGGGGGGGTTGGTTTCACTGAAACCAGAACTCAGGTGCGAGGCCCTGATTTGGGGATGTCCAGAGTACCTTCTGGGGGGTGATCCAGAGTGAACCAGAGCTTAAAGCGATTGGGATATTGGGCCTGCAGTTCCTCCAAGTCCTCCCGTAAGATTATATCCTTTTCAGTCTAAAATGAAAAGGGGGAAGCAGTCTTTAGGAAGCTTCTCAGGCCCACATAAAAAAAGCGCTCTGCTATAACAGCTTTCCAACCAGGAGAGAAAAAGACAACTCAAGTTCTAGGGAATAAGCAGGACTTTTAGGGAGTTAGGATGAGGATGAGGGGAAGGAGAGGGGAATAGCCTCTATTTACACACTATAAGGGAATAAAGATGGAACATTTAACCAAGGAGAACCACATCTCTATGTCAGGACTAGATTCCTTACATGTTTTCTTTCCTTTTTTTCTTGGGGCAGGGAAGGACTCTGGCCCAGGGCTGTGTCCTCCTTATTGCAGGAGAGGGTCCTCTATCTTTTGGGGGCACCTTGGGCAGAGGCTAGAACAGGCACCGGACCAGTTCTGGCTGTTGGCACCACGACTCTCAGTCCTACCTACACAACGACTTTGCAGTCCCGGGACTGAGGAAGGCAAACCAACCTGGTTGGCAAAGAGCAGAGAGCACTGGGTTGGATCTTCAGAGTCATTCAGGATGGCCCGGGTCAGCTGGAGCATCGGGGTGATTCCTGCATAAAGATACCCCAGAGTAGATGTGGTGGCCACACCTCTTCTGACCCAGCTCCTTAGCCGACCAACCCTTTCTCTTAATTCTCCTCATTCACCACTCCACTCCATTTGCCTTTAGCACCCCAATCTTCTAATCTCCCCCTGTGTATTCTCCAGTACCTACATTTCTGAACAAATATGCCCTTTACCACAAACTCTCTAAAATTCCTATCCAGTAGGTGAATTGTGGTCATGCTCAATACTCACTTAAGTTCACATTGCTGAAATCCTTCTAAGAAATCAATCTAAGACTCTTCCTTTGAAAGTCCCCTGGAGGCTAGGACTCAAACGTCACAGATGACTAGAAGTACCTACTGACTCGATGATGTGGGTTTTGGAACACTGGACTTGCAGGTTAAGTACATGTGCTTTGGAATTAGGCAGAGTGGATACTAATCCTGCCTCTGGCCATTACCAGTTAAACAACCCTATGGAAGCCATTTAACTTCTCCGAAGCTCCAGTTTCTCATCCGTAAAAGGGGAAGGCTAGTACCTACTTCATAGATACATATATGAAGTGACTAGCATAATGTCTAATATATAGAAGTATCCAATGTTAATTTTCTTTCCTGTTGACTATCCTATTCCTAGCTGCATCTCTCTATTCTCATTTAAAACTTATTAGATGCATTCAATTTGAGGTCTTGGGAGAGCCCACCTGATTTATGTCTCTCATTCTATCAGTTAAAAAAAATTTTTTTTGGTTTCTACCTGATTATGATTTTGTTTATCAGATACTGGGGAGCTCTAGGCACCACTGGGAATCCCGACTAACAGCTTGGCTATGATTACCAAACCTTCTGAGGGTCACTTGGAAGTTTTCATGGCAACAATCAACAATAGTGGGAGAGAATGGCCCCTCAAGTGACATACACCTGTTCCGCCGGCAATCATTCCCAGTTTCTTCGCCACTCGGGGTTCTGGTGGAGATTTTTTGTTGGGCTGAATGCTAAAATTCCCTGAGAAGTGAAGTGAAGAGAAGGGTGGGAGAATGAAGTCAAGATAGAGAACTAAGAAAACAAATGCAGAATTGAAAACATGTCCCAGGCCAGGGTAGCAGCTGCTATGAAACCTGATCCTGGAGCTTGGGGGGGGCGGGGTCCGAGTTGAGCCAGCTCTGACAATAATACACTTGAGGGACAATGGGGCCAGGACCATCTGTCCCATGTTATTAACTACCAGTCAGTTTAGGGCCACACAGTGAGTCATCAGCTGCCTCTGGCAGAGGGTCACTCCTTGGTGAGGGCAACAGGCACGGGGCCAGGTATGAATCTACTTTCCCACGTGGCACAGAGCAGCTCCAGAGGCTTGCTAATGCACCCAGCTGTTCCCGTGAGAAGGGCTGGAAGCTCTCTCTGGCTCTCTGAAGAGCTCAGCCTGAGGGGCAAATCTTTGAGGGAGGCAAAGAGAGGCAGTGTTTGCTTTAGTCATCTCCACAGCTGTCATGGCTGCTCACTTCAAATGGACAGGAACTGATCCCCGTGGCAAATGGGGCTGAGAACTATGCCTTTCCATAATAGCAGTGCTGTGTTTAAAGGAAGGGCAGCTCTGGTCCTTACACATGTACACACACGTGAACACACAGCCACATTGTGCCAAGAGGACTGTGGGCACTGGAGAAGCGGGAGACAGGCTCAAGGAGAAGAGAGCCTGTTACCTTTTCCAGTGTAAGTGAGCAACCCACTTGGCCCTCGAAACTCCACCACATCCCCAATCTTCAGGCTATTCAGGTACTGAGACATCTTCCCTCCTTCAGGAAATTTGGGGTGCACACCCTTGAGGTAAATCTGATAAGACAGAATGGAAAATACTTTATTTGGAATGTCACTGGTTTCTGAGCCCCCTATTGACTGACCCTCCTTGAAGCTGGGGCAGGGATTACACATGTGCCATCTTTTCCCAGTCCACCTACTTTCTTCATATCCACAAAGGACACACATCTCCTGCCATCAAACAAATCTTGGAAGTTTCCACAAATCCCAGAAAGAGTAGGATAAGGAGCTCCTGGGGTTCCTTCCTACCCCCTTACCTTGATGACAAGATCCACGTAACCTTGGTCCTCATCACTGGAGACAGGAGTGTACGGCCTGATAACCAGGCTGCCATCAATCCGGGCAGAGAGGTAGACATGTTTGCCTGGGGACCGTGTGGAGAACTACATAAGGGCTGCTTGCAGACGTGCTGGATTCCCGTTACCTTTCAAAATACTCAGGGTAGTTTGAGAGAACAAGGACGTCTTCCTTCATACCGTGGTCCCAATGAGCTAACAGGCAGGGAGGATCCACCCCTTTGAACACCCAGCTGGATGCTTCATAAGCCCCCCGTTGGAGATACTCTTACCAATTATTGCCAGGACCTTACAGCAGCAGTGAGTTGAGGGTCTGGGCAATGGGAAAAAAAATTAGTGTTTGCTTAAGGGCAGGTATGAGCAAATCCTGCAGGAAGGAGGTAGGACTGTTGAGTGTTCAAGATGTCTGGGGGCACAGACGCCATACCCGAGAGTGGCCCAGTAGCACCTCACAGCCTGGAGGATCCAGTGCCAGGTGGGGAAGGGGAAATGAGGTGGGGAGGCAATAAAGCGAAGCAGCGCATTTCAGGAGACCCCAGAAGAGGAATCACCCTCTTAGGATACCAGGGAAAGAGCCCACTCCACACTTTCCTTACCCACAGGCAGCCCCAGAATGTGGTGGGCGGTGGGCAGGGCAAAGCGGAACCTCTTGGTGTTGTGGCTCACAGTCTGAGAATGGATGACACGAGTGTTTCACCAGGCAGGTCTGGTGCCGCCGGGGGGCATCCCAACCACAGTGGATGCTGCCCGTTTCATATGAGGAGGGAACTCTGGTCCCCTCCTCTGCCCCAGCCCCTTCCTCCACAGCTTACCGTCTTGTCTAGCAGTCGCAGCAGGTACTTCTCAGTGGGGTCCAGGAGAGTGACCAGCGGCCGGCGGGACCTCCGAACCAAGTAGGAGCCCAGGGCCAGGCCGAGCAGAGTCAGCAGCCCCACCCCCAGGGAGACCAGCAGGACTGGGCTCTGTGGGTAGAGGAGGCCGCGTGACCGCCACGCTGGGGAAGCGCCCGGGGAGTGGGTGGTGACCGTCCCCTACGCCCAGCCGCTCCAGGGGTGGGGACCCGGAGCTCCAGGGCGAGGGCAGGCCGTGGCCGGAGGGGGAGCCTGGGCAGGGCCCCGAGCCCCCACGTGCGGTACCGGGACCCCAGCATCCAGGGCGGGGTCGGCGAAGAGAACCCTGGTCCGGAGCTGAGCGCTCAGGAACGGGTGACGCGGAGTCCCCCGGTTGCCGCATACGGAGCGAGGGGCTCACCGGCTGGAAGGCCATGACCACGAACCGCGTCCGCCACCGCCGGCCCCCGGACAGATCCCACAATGCGCCGCGGGGCGGGCAGGAGGCGGGGCCCAAAGGGGCGGGGCCGGGGAGGAGGCGGGGCCCAAGGGGGCGGGCGCTGACAGGAGGCGGGGCCCCAGAGGGCGGGGCCGGAGGGCGGAGTCGCTCTGAGTTCCACCCCTTCCCTCCTAGACCTGCGGGCCGCTGGGCCCAGGAGCCCGGTGCTCGCCCGAGACCTTTTAAGATCGCGGCTCCAGCACCCCCTCCCCAGCCTTCTGTCCCTGCCACTTCGACCTGTTTAGCCCCGCTTAGCCCCGAACAAGTGAGAGTCCGGTCAAATGTAAAGCCACACCAAGTTGGGCGACTGGAAATCTGAGTTTGCGAATGCTCAACAGGTGTCTGGCGTTGAGCCAGAGACAGGCTCGAAGTGGAACAGGAGGGGCTGAAGTTAATCATTGTGCAGTCACCTTAGTTTTTCAACAGGCTGAATTGCAACAAGAGAATTGAACAGCCTGGCGGAGTCTCCTCCAGGCATGACCAGTGCACAGCAACTTCATTTCCTAGTCCCACTTGACAGGTTTTTCTCACAGCGCCAGGACATCAGGCCATCGGGATCACTCAGGAGCTTCCTTTGGGTTCACTCAAGTTCCTTGTCCGGATCTGGGTTCTCCTGCCCTCAGGGTCAAAGACCTGGGCTTTGTCGGCAGACTGTACTGGTAAGAATCTCACCTCCAGCACTTACTGGCTGCGACCTTGGACAACTTACTCAATTTCTCTGCGATTCCTCATCTATATAGATAGATATGTACCATCATCTATCTAGTTCATAGGGTTATTGTGAGACTTAAATGAGATATGTAACATGTTTAGTGCACTGACTGTCATAGAGCAAAATACTCAACAGATGTCAGCTACTATAATGACCCAGAAGACAGCACTGATGCTCACTTAGGGTTTTAGAGCTGAGCGCTGTTGGCAGCAGAAGCATGGGACAGGAGGAGTCAGAAACAGACACTGAGAGCCCACTGGAGCTACAAATTTGCCAAGATGGAGTTCTTTCTCATACATGGTTTCCCAACCAGATTGACATTTGCTCTTGATTTCTTCTAAGATTTCTCACCTGGGCTTGTAAGTGGCCATCTTCTCCCTTCACATGAGCTTCCCTCTGTTGTGTCTGTCCTAATTTCCTCTTCTTATAAGGACACGTCATATTGGATTAGGGTCTACCCCAATGATATCATTTTACCTCTTTAAAGACTCTATCTCCAAATACAGTCGCATTCTGAGGTACTAGGGGCTAGAACTTCAACATACAAGTTTTGGGGCCGGCCCTGTGGCGTAGTGGTTAAGTTCGCGTGCTCCACTTTGGCGGCCCGGGGTTTGCAGGTTCGGATCCCAGGTGCTGACTGATGCACCGCTTGCATGTTGTGGCAGCATCCCGTATAAAAAGTAAAGGAAGATGGGCACGGATGTTAGCCCAGAGCCAATCTTCCTCAGCAAAAAAAAAAAAAAAGAGGATTGGCAACAGATGTTAGCTCAGAGCTGGTCTTCCTCACACACACACACACACACAAATAGGAATTTTGGGGGGGAACACAATTCAGGCCATAACAGGGGGGTGCTATTTTAAATGCTATTGCTTTATAAAATTTTGATTTCCAATTGTATATTACTAGTATATAGAAATATGATTGGTTTTTGTGTGTTGACCTTGTATTCTGTTAACTTGCTATAATCATTAGTTCTCAGAGTTTTTTTTAATAGATTTTGATGGAAATAGAAAAATTTCTTGTAAGTAACATTGTTTCTTCTCTCAACAAAGTCAAAGCTGCTGGTTTAACTCTTCTTAACTTTTTAGAGGTAGATATGAAAGATTCAATGCTCTCATGAAAGTATTCTCAGAAAAATGCACATATGAATTCATACCAAATTTTGCACATAGTTCTAGGGGATTCATAGTTACTCACAATGTCCATTCTTGAATCCCAGCTAAGCAAACTTTGCTCCAGCAAGGTCTCAACCTTGGCACATTGGAGATTTGTGTCTTGCTATGGTCTGAATGTGTCCCCCCAAAATTCGGTATTGAAATCCTAACCCCCAAGGTGATGGTATTAGGAGGTGGAGCATTTGGGAGGTGATTAGGCCTTGAGGGCAGAGCCTTCATGAATGGGATTAGTGCCCTTATAAAAGAAGCCTGAGAATTCCCTTACCGCATTCTGCCATATGAGAGCACCGCAAAAAGACGGCCATCTATAAATCAGGAAGTGGGCTCTCACCAGACACAGAATCTGCCAGCACCTTGATCTTAAACTTCCCAGCCTCCATAACCGTAAGAAATAAATTCCTGTTGTTTATAAGCCACCCAGGCTATGGTATTCTGTTATAGCAGCCCAAACAGACTAAGACAGGTGTACAGATGTGAGCCAAAGTCAGTTCCACCTCCATGATCATGGTACCATCAAGACTGTTGCGGGGCTGGCCCTGTGGCGTAGCGGTTACATGCGCTCCGCTTCGGCGGCCCCGGGGTTTCACAGGTTCGGATCCCCGGGGCGGACAGACGCACTGCTTGTCAGCCATGCTGTGGTGGCATCCCACATAAAGTAGAGGAAGATGGGCATGTATGTTAGCCCAGGGCCAATCTTCCTCAGGAAAAAAAGAGGAGGATTGGCAACGGATATTAGCTCAGGGCTAGTCTTCCTCACACACACACACACACACACAAAGACTGTTGTAATTCCAGATAGGGCAATAACTCCTTCACGGAAAGATCTTAGGGTGTTATACTTGTGTGTGGATAAGAACCAAGGCAGTTTGTGGTGACTCCTTCCCTCTCTCTGGCCCTTGGAAGCCAGAAGGATATTGTCTTCTCTCTGCCCCATCTATCGTAAGTGGCCCACAAAAATCAGAACTAGGATGACATACATCTGAGCCTGCTGGGACAGTCCTGGTTTACATCTGCTGTTCTAGTGTAATTTTTCAGAGTGCTTCCTTCCACTCTCAAAAGTGTCCCAGTTTAGACAACGAATCACATGGTCACCCTACTCAGAATGAGCAGGCTTTGATCAATTTCTAGCTTTATTTCTTGTCAACCATGTGATTCCATTCTCAGACCCTGTCCTTCCAGAATTCCCATTGTGTCCTCTAACTCTCCTCCTCCTTGTGCTGAGTCCAGACTTTGATCTGCCTGATCAGCAGCCAAGACTCTTGAGATGCTAGCACCCGCAGTCGTATACAATGCAACTCCTCCACGGAATCTTCTTCGTAAAATACCCTCTGGTCCAAGTTTCCTTCCACCAGTGGACCCAGCAGGGCATAGCGAGCACAGCCTTTGGAATTCTCTAAGAGCTCGTAGCCCAGCTCTACCTGCCCTCGCCGCAGCCGGTACAGCCCTTGTTTGTCAGAACCCGTCAGCACCGCTATCCGGATGACTTTTTGTGGCCTCTCCATAATCACTGTCAGGTAGTTGCCTCTTACAGGATCAAGGGTAGAATAGCACTCCTTGTTCAGAATATAAGCGTATTGTGGAATTATATTCGATATTGTCATCATGTCAGTGAGGACACTGGCAACAGGGTTGTCTGGTTCACCAAAGATCTTTTCCTTCTCCACAGGAAAGCATGTGTTCTCCAACATGGAATAATTGTCCATGTGGTAGAAGACTGAGGAACTGAAACGAATTGGAGTGTTTTGGGCCAAGAGAAGACAGAATTCAGAGAGAAGCAAGTGAATAGGAGTGTCCTTATGGAAGAGGAGAAAGAAAGAGGTCAGGCGGGAGAGGTCACTGGTGTGGAAAACTTTCCCAGAGAAGCTCAGGCTGGAGAACTCCAGGATCACCCAAGGCAGTTCTTTCCAGGCTGATAATGCCCAATAGATGGTAGAAATAAATTTGGGGGCACAGTGAATATTATCTTCTAGCATCAGAAAGTATTCAGAGAGGTTGATAGCAAAGTTCATGAGGAGGGCATAATCAACTTTCTGCCTGGAATACCGTGCTTCACAGGGTGAGGAGTGATTGGTGCTGTTCAGATCTCTTGGGAAAAGAGAGCCGCTGAGACAACCATGGATCACGAGCAGCTTCTGGGCCTCAATGTGTGGTTTGAAGAGGCCTGAAATATTGGTGACTGTTTGGCTGAGCCATTCAGTGTCAGGATCTGATAGGTGGACCAGCACCACAATACAATTCAGCTCAGGTTCTAAGGAAGCTTGAAACAGGGACTGCAGAGTGTCCAAGAGGTAGCTCCCGTGAGGAGTCCGCACTAAGGAAATCCCCACCGTCAGCAGTTCTGGGGGTGGGGAGACAAGGGAACCTTTAGCACTTCAAGATGGTGAAAGTTCCTGGGTCTCTCCTCCCGGGTCTCCCCACTTAATGCCAATACCTATGGCAAATTCACATTTCTTTTCCCTGGGAGAGTGTGGTCTGGATAAGAGGTTAAACTCTGGCCAGAAGTTGTAAAGTGGTTTTATTTGATCTCTACTTTGAAAGGCTATTTGGGGAATCTTTATGAAGGGAAAGGCTCTCTCTGATGGAGATGGCTGTCCTGAACCAAAGGTAAGTTTGCTGGCTTGGCAAATTTAGCCTGGACTTGGCCTCAGAGTTATCTCAGCTCCCGCAGATCAACCAGACCTGGATTCAAGGATCTCCGGGACGCTGTAAACCCTGGGGCTCTGGCAGTCTACTGTACAGTGAGTCAACATCCATCCGCCCTCTTCTCCCTCTGCCCAGGCTGTTTCCCATGGCTTCCTCTGGGTCCCCTCCCATCCTGTCTTCCCCTCCCTGCCATGAGTGAGCCTCACTATGGGATGGCTCCTTGACGGGTCACCATGGACTTCTCATCCTGCTGGTCATTCAAGGGGGCGGCAGGTGGGAAAAGAACGCACCCAGGATTATCTCTGCACCAAATTCCATAGCGTGGCCCTCCCTCCGAGCACCCTCCTTTCCTCACCAGATGCCAGCTCATTCCCCTTTTCTCCACCTTTCTTTTTCTTGTTGGAACCTGGTCTGACCTTCTCCCAGTCTGACGACTCCCTGCCACATACTTACTCTTTTCCTGGGGAGGGGCTCCAGCCAGGAATTTGTAGTTGGTGTGACGGAGTAAGGGGGAGCTTTCCTGCATCTCCTTAAATCTCTCCAGATGGTTCTTGCTTTCAAAGCTGATTCGCTCCTGGTCTAGCTGCCACAGTATTTTCTTCTTTTCCTCCTCCTGGGGATAGGATAAGCATCAGCCCTGAGGTTCATCCCTACATCCTGGAGACAATTGAGGGGCAGATCCCCCTTTTAGGACAGGTTAGGCAAGCCCTACGATGCAGTCACCAGGGAGCCCAAGTATCAGGGCTCAGTTAACCACTATCCCCACCTCATCAGGGGGAACACACAGGGCTTTCCAGAAGGGGTGAGCCCTGGCCTCATGGACGTGGGGCTCCCCAGTTCTGTGTGGAATGCTTGTAGGAAGGTCCTAGGCTAATGTAGAGTAAGAACTTGCCTGCACTCACCATGCCCCACATCTAATCTCTCCTAGCATTATCAGCTGGCAAAAATCATGTAACTCAGCTTAGACTGTGCTAGATTCTGTGACAGATGCTGAAGACCAATGCTGGTCCATCCTTGAGGAAGTTACACATAGTGCCTCAATTTGCTCAGTTCTGACCAAACACATTTCTGAACCACTTCCCCACACCCACGTTATGCTTTGCTGTAGCTGTTGGTCTAGCTGGTCTGAGGCAGTCAGGAAAAATGTGGACTCTAAACCCGAGCATGACCTTTGTTGGATGTGGCCTGCTCCACTTGATGTGAGCAGTTGGGAGATGTTATTTTAGGGCTCTGAGTCTCAATCCCTTCATGTGAGAAATGAGAAGAATAATATCTCTCGTGCTAGGCCCTGGTGAGGGAAGTGACCAGAAGCCAGGCAGTCATCATCATATGCTGGTCCTGCCAGTCTCATGGTCTTCTAGAAGTGTCTGTGCATTGCTTTCTCCACAATTTAGAAGGTTCTGTCTTCCTCCCTGCCTTTATTCAAATCGTATACATATTTCAAGGCTGGTTCTGTATTTATCTTTTTTTCTGACACTGTCCTGATTCTTCAAGTGCTCTCTTCTCAGGACTTCTATGGTGATACTAGAGTGTTTGCATAACTAGAAGAATTTCCCTCCTACTGAAGGATTGGCAAGTAGTCTAACCTCAATTTCTGGTACTTACCAATGATAAACTGTGCTCAAGATGCTCTTCATTATTCTCCTGGAGGAAAGAGCTTAGGAAGATTAAGGACAGAGCAACTATGATGTATTTCCAAAGGCAATGATGCATGGTGCTGGGGCCTGGGGCAGCTCTGCAAAGAAATGTGAGCAGCATATGGATCCTGAGTGCCTCTTGCTCAGAGTCACATAGGAGTGTCCCCCTTTTGCTTGGGAGCCTCCCACTTCCTTTCCCCCATCCTTCCTCCTGGACACCACTGCTAAATTATTTCCTTAGCCTTTTCCCACCCACTTTGACCCTTCCCCCGCTACTTGTAGCCATCTAAGGAGAGACAAAGGTCAAGGAGTTTGATTCTGTTCAACCTCTATGATCCTCACCTCCTGTCTGGGTTTCCAGGTGAAATTGGAGTAGCTTCTTTCGTTCATCCACTCTTGGAGTGGAGACCCAATCAGAGAGGATGTGTTGCCAAGAAGAGGAAATCAAAGATTAGGTATTAATCATACCCTTCTCTAAGCTTCCAACTCAAATGAGAGTCTCCCCTTGGGTGTTATTGATCAACAGATTGGGTCTCATCTATTAGCTCCCCACTTACTTTTGTGTCTGAGCCTTCCCAGGATTATGTTAGGAAGATTGTGAGGTTTTGAATCAAGTCAGAGGGACCAAGGGAAACTCTTGTTAGTATGTCTTCCCCATCCTGGACTGGTAAGAAGGATGGAAACCTAAAAGTGACCAGAAATTTCTAATCATGTGAAAGTTTTTACCATGTTTGGAGTGCTATATCCATTGGAGTCTTTTTGTCTAAAAGAAAATGTGGCTTGAGGGTTTATCACAGAGCAAAGATTTCTCTGAAATCAAGGAGAAAAAACTCTAACGTTGCAGGATGGGGTCCCAGAGTGGCTCCTCTGAGGTAGCTGAAACTAGTCACCTCTCCCAGGAGACCCTGCTTGACAACCATTGTTCACCCTGAATGGGGAGCCGCTCACCACTCCAGCCTCACATTAAGCACCTGTTTCTGGATAAAGTGGGAGGCAAGTTTTAAAGCCAACTTTCTGATCTTTTATCTCAAACCCAGAAGTTTATAAATTAACCGTCAATTTGAATCAAATTGACAAAGGTGAATATTGAATGGGATATCTAACAGGCCCTTTCCCTATTAGAGGGCCCCCATAGATGGTTCCTGGAGGAGTCACTGCTCCCATTCTGCCACCTCCCTGTGTAGGCTGCTGTCACACTGTGCTGCCTGGTGGGTCTCTTGGTCACCACATACTGGTCCTCAAATCTCCAATTCTTTCTTGGGCCCGGAACTGCTCAGTGAGCCTCTGAAGTTTCTTTTCTTCTCTTTATCTGTTCTTTTTCATTACTAAGAATATATTTCCAGTTCTTGCTCTCCCCACCCTTCCCCTCCATGCTTGACTGGGCATTAGGCAAAATGTAGAGTTGGCCTTTTACCAAGAAAAGAAGATAACCAAATGACATCATCTCTTGATGTGTTTAGTTTTGTCAATTCAGCTTTCTAGATATGAAAAATAGAACCTGCATTTAGGGTAAGATTTTACTTATAATAGTTTTTTCCTGTCAGTTTTATCAAGATATAATTGACATACAGAACTGCATACATTTAAGGTTGGGAGCGTGTCAACTTTAAAAGCAAATTTGCCTGTTATTTTATCTCAAAATGAGTTTATTTGGGACTAGCCAAAAGAACTACAATTCAGGATGTACACGCTATGGCAATCATAGGTAAATCCAGAAAAGAAAGGAGGGAGTTGCTTTTATAGAGAAACAGGGGAGAGGGAGGGGCTGTTCTAAAGGAAAGTCCATTGCGGGAGAGAAACAGATCAGGGCGGCAATGGCTTTTCATTGGTTGGGCTGTTGCCTGGTGGGGAGAGAAGTCTTCCTTCAGTAGTAAAGTGGTTTCACTTCCTGTCAGAGACGCAAGCTCACTCTTCCTGTTTGGTGTAACTGATGATGGGTGATGGGGTGAGAGCTCCCCCTACAGGCCTTCCCATTCCAGTTTAGTTAAGGTTTCTTTTATTAATTTCCACAAGCATAGTGACTTTGCTTTATATATATTGCAAAATGGTTACCACCATAAGTTTAGTTAACATCCATCAATTCATATAGATACAAAAAAGGAAAAAGGAAAAAAATTTTTTTTCCTTGAGATGAGAACTTTTAGGATTTCCTCTCTCAGCAACTTTCAAATATATCACACAGCAGAGTTAACTATAGTCACCATGCTGTATGTTACATCCCCAGGACCTATTTATCTTATAACTGGCAGTTTGTATATTTGACCTCCTTCATCCAATTCCCCTATCCCCTACGGCCCCACCTCTGGTAACCACAAATCTGTTCTCTCTTTCTGTGCATTTGTTTTTTCAGATTCATATATAAGTGAGATCATACAGAATTCATCTTTCTCTGTCTGACTTATCTCACTTAGCATAAGGCCCTCAAGGCTCCTCCATGTTGTTGCAAATGGCAGGATTTCTTCTTCTTGTGCCTGAATAGTATTCCATTGTATACATGTACACACACACATCACCTTTTCTTTAACTGTAATAGTGTTGCTTTGACAAGGCCATGTATTTAAAAACTACAGTCTTCTACCAGAGCATAGCTCCTTTGAACTAAAACCCTTCTCCTCTCCCCTCTCCCCTCTTTGAATACTCTTCTTCCACTTTTTCTTCTTTCCCCCCTCTTTCTCCTCTAGGATCCAAAAAACAAACAACCAAACAAACAAAAAAACTACCAAAAGCTTTATATTGAAGTTAAGATGGTTAGAGAAGATCTAGAACAATTTTTTTTTCATTTTTCATTTTTTTTTTTTTTGGTGAGGAAAACTGGCCCTGAGCTAACATCTGTGCCCATCTTCCTCTATTTTGTATGTGGGATGCTGCCACAGCATGGCTTGATGAGCGGTGTATAGGTCCGCACCTGGGATTTGAACCTGCAAACCCCAGGCCCCCAAAGCAGACCACATGAACTTAACCACTATACCACCGGGCTGGCCCTAGGACAATTTTTTTTGCGTTAAAAAGTTATATATAATTTTGATGTTCAATTTATTATCTTTTTTCTTTTATGGTCAGTGATTTTTTTTTGTCCTGCTTAAGAAATATCATATACTTCAAGGTTGCAAAGAGATTCTCTTATGTTTCCTTCTAGAAGCTTTATAGTGTTAGTGTTTTTCCAAGATTTATTGAGGTATGATTGACAAATGAAAATTATATATACTTAAAGTGTACAACTTGATATTTTGACATACATTTACATTGTGAAATAATCATCACAATCAAGCTAAATAAAATATCCATCACCTCACATAGTTACCATTTTCTTTCTTTCCTTTTTTGTTGTGAATGCCCTTAAGATCTACCCTTTTAGCAAATTTCATGTATCCAATACAGTGTTTTCAGCTATAGTCACATTGCTGTACATTAGATCCCCAGAGCTTATTAGTCCTGCATAACTGAAACTTTGTACACTTTGACTAAGATCTCCTCATTTCCCCCTTCCCCTAGCCCCTGGCAACTACCATTCCACTCTCTGCTTCTATGAGTTTGAGTATTTTAGATTCCATATATAAATGAGATCATGCAGTACTTGTCTTTCCATGTCTGGCTTATTTCACTTAGCATAATGTCCTCCAAGCTCATCCATGTTGTTGCAAATGACAGAATTTTCTCCTTTTTAAAGGCTGAACGATATTCCATTGTGTATATACATATATATATATGTATATATATATGTATATACACATATATGCACACATGCACCCACCACATTTTATTTATCCATTTATTTGGCAACAGACATTTAGGTTGTTTCCATATCTTGGCTATTGTGAATAATGCTGCAATAGACATGGGAATGCAGATATCTTTTTGAGATACTGATTTCATTTCTTTTGGATAAATACCCAGGGATTACTGGATCATAAGTTAGTTCTATTTTTAATTTTTTGAGGAACCTCCATACTGTTCTCCACAGTGGCTGTACCAATATACATTCCCACCAACAGCGTACAAGGGTTCACTTTTCTCTACATCTTCAAACTTATCTTCTTTTTTGTAAAAGCCATTCTGACAGGTGTGAGGTGGTATTTCATTATGATTTTGATTTGCATTTCCCTGATGATTAGTGATGTTCAGCACCTTTTCATATACCTTCTGGCTATTTGTATGTCTTCTTTTGAGAAATGTGTGTAAAGGTCCTCTGCCCTTTTTTTGTATGTGTGAGGAAAATTAACCCTGAGCTAACATCCATTCCCAATCCTCTTTTTGCTGAGGAAGATTGGTCCTGGGCTAACATCAGTGCCCATCTTCCTCTACTTTATATGTGGGATGCCTGCCACAGCATGGCATGATGAGCAGTGTGTAGGTCTGCGCCTGGGATCCAAACCTGTGAACCCTGGGCTGCCAAAGCGGAGTGCGTGAACTTAACCACTAAGCCACTGGGCCGGTCCCCTCTGCCCATTTTTAACCAGGTTGTTTTCTTTGCTATTGAGTTGTATGAATTCCTCTTATACTTTGGATATAAACCCCTTATCAGATATATGGTTTGCAAATATTTTCTCCCATTCCATAGGATGCTTTTTCATTTTGTTGATTGTTTCCATGGCTGTGCAGAATATAGTGTTAGTTTTTAACTTCAGTTCTGTGATTCATCTCAAATTAATATTTGTGTATGGAATGAAGTAGAGGTTGAGGTTCATTTTCTGCACTGACATTCAGTTGTTCCAGCACCATTTGTGGAAAAGACTTTCCCTGACCCTCTGAACTACCTTGGCACCTTGTCAGAATCAATTAACTGCATAAGCATGAGGCTGTTTTTCTTTATGTAGTTCCACTGATCTGTTTGACTATCTTTACTACTGTAAATACTGTCACATTGTCTCTCCTCCCCCCCAAGTCTGAGATCACATTGATGGTCTCCGATGTATTCATTTTGCAGTTATGTAGGATGGATTTTTAGGTAGAATGTGTTAGGGTTCCAATTATGTTATTTTTCTTGTGTGGATGACCATGCTTCCTTGCAGTATTTATTAAAATGAACGTTCTTTCCCCACTCGTTTGCAGTGTCATCTCTACTATAAACCAGGTTTCTCTATACCCCTATTTCTTGGGGGTGGTTTTCTACCCTAGTGCTTAAATCATGCCATTTTGATTAGAATAATTTATTCTATTTTTTAGCTTTTAAATCAGCTTTATTGATATAGAATTTATAAACCATTTTAAGTGTACAGTTCATTGAATTTGATAAATGTATACAGTTATGGAACCACCCTCAAGATACCGGACAGTTCTATCACTCTAAAAAGTTCCTTTGTGGTCCTTCAGTCAATATCCACCCTTCCCACCCTTCCCACCCTCCCCTGCTCCACTGCTAGTCCCAGGAAACCACTGATATGCTTTCTGCCACTACAGTTTGCTATTCTAGAATTTAACATAAATGGAGTTACCCAGTATGTCGTCTCTCGTGTCTGGTCTCTTTCACTCAGCACACTGCTCTGAGATTCATCCATGTTGTTGCGTATCAGCACCTTGTTCTCTTTTTGTGACTGAGTCATGTTCTATTGTGTGGGTGGACCCCAAGTTATTCATTGATTCATGACTTTCGATGAACATTAGAGTTGTTTCAGCTTTTGGCTATAATGAATAAAGCTGCTATGAAAATTCACATGTGAGTCTTTGTGTGGACATATGCTTTCATTTCTCTTGGGTAAATATCTGAGAGTGGAATGGCTGGTTTGTGTGCTGGGTGTAGATTTAACTGTATAAGAAACTGCCCAACTATTTACCAAAGTGGCTGTCTCATTTTGCACTCCCACCAGCAATGTATGAGAATTCAGTTCATCCATATCCTTGGCCACACTTGGTATTGTCAATCGTTTCAGTTTTAACCATTCTGGTATCCCATTGTGGTTTTTTCTTTTGTAAATTAAGATGTGATTTATATATAGTAATATCACCTTTTTTAGTGTAGAGTTCTGTGAGCTTTGACATACACATACAGTTGTGTAATCACCACCATAATTGAGATATAGAACACCACCATCACCTCCCCAAATTCTTCATGCCCTTTTGTAGTCAATCCCTCCCCTCACTCCCAGCCTCTGGCAACTCTTCACCTGTTTTCTGTCTCCATAGTTTTGCCTTTTCCAGAATGTCATGTCAATGATGTCACACAGTGTGCAGCCTTCCAAGTCTGGCTGTTCTCAGTTAGCATGCAGCTTCATCCATCCATGCTTTGTGTATATTAGTAGCTCACTCCTTTTCACTGATGAGTAGTATTCTACTGCGTGGATGGACCACAGCTTCTTTATTCATTCATGATTTAATGGATATTTGCATTGTTTCCAGGTTTTGGCAATTACAAATAAAACCACTAAAAATGTTCCGTTTCAGGTTTTTATATAACATAAATTTTCATTTCTGTCAGATAAATACCCAAAAGTGCAAATGCTGAGTTATATGCTAAGTGTATGTCTACTTTGTAAGAAACTGCTAAACTTTTTTCTAAAGTGGTGTATCATTTTGAATATCTACCAGCGATGTATGAGAGTTACTCCTTGTCAATACTTGCATTTTTTAAAAATTTTAACCCTTTTAATAGGTATATGGTAGTATCTCATTGTGTTTTTAATTTGCGTTTTCCTAATGGTTAACCATGTTGACCATTCCCCCCGCAAACAAGCCTTTAAAGCTATATACATTATTCTAAGGACTGTGTTAGTTGCAGCCCATAAATTTAGGTGTTATGTTCATTATTATTCAGTTCAAAATAATTTCTAATTTCCTTTGCGATTTCTTTTTTGACCCATGAACTATTTAGAAAATTGCTTAATTTCTAACTGTTTGGGGATATTCTAGATATATAATTGTTGCTGGTTTCTACTTTTATTCCTTTTCAGCCAGAGAGTATACCAGGGCAACCCTCTAGTGCCCTACACAGCCGTTACACAATATTTGGCAAAATCTTGCCTCTCTTTGCTTTTGGCTTTTTCTCCCTCGCCCTGATCCGGACTCTTCGGCTTCACTTTTCAGTCCCCGACCCGATAACTCCTTGAACCTGAAGCAAATCTGGCTTCCCCGGCTTGTCTGTCAGTCCTTTCTTTGGCACCATTTTGTCACCCCCTGGCTTCCTCCACCTCTGGTTAGGTTCATCACCACTGGCCTGTATAAGCCCTGGCCTGGGGCCTGGCCCTGACTGGCCCTCTTGGCTCAGGCACTCATGACAGGAAATAACCAATTTTTCTCATGAGCCCACAATGCTCAAGGATTACAGTGGGATTAAGGAAGCCCTGGTGGGTAAATTTTGTTTCACCCGGTCAGAATCCTGGTGAAGACGCTCAGAGCAGAAAAGGGAGTAGCCCTCCAAGGCTGACTGACCATGATGAGAGTGGAGCATCTTTCCCTGCATTCGCAGACTCAGCCAGTCCTGCTTTCTCTGACTACTTCCGCTGGTGCTTTTGGGACAGTTCCATCAGTCTGTAGCCCAACCTCCCGTCAACATGGTGCAGCTCTGACCAGACTTCAAGACCTACGCCTGTGCACTTTGTGGGCGTGCTGAAAATGTGGGATTTTCCTTGACCCTTTTAACAGGGATTTGAAAGGATAGGTCATCCCAGATAATCAGTCCCCAGCGAGCAGTCCAGGAAGAACATGGCAGTGTTCCTGGCTGCCCTTCACCACGCTCCACCCAAAGCTACCTGACCGTTCCACTGTTCCTTGCCTCCGTCGTAAAAGGAATGATGCTGGTTTTTAAAAACGTAATTTCAGGAAAAGCTTTCAGGGACAATGGTATGGGGGCTGGGCTGGTTTACAGAACCCAAGAGCCTGGCAGAGGTGACAGAGGCCTTGTCAGGTTTTAAGCACTGCTGGCCACCTGTCCTCACTTGCCTGGCCCAGCCCAGGGCAGGCTTCTGTAGAACAGGGAACTGGTGCAGGCGGGGTGGGGGTGAGGGTCAAGGCAGCAAGCAGTGTCAGGGCTGGGTCCACCTGGGTGGATAAGACAGGACCCGGCCAGCAGCCGAGGAGACTCAGGAAGTGTTCCGGGGTTGGCTCAGGGCCAGCCTGTAGCTGCTCTATTGGCACTAGAGCCCCAGCTAATTTTATTTCTGAAGATGGAGCTCACCAGCTCTGCCTTCTTCTCCTTTGTGCCCTTCTGATGCGAGCAAGGACTAGAAATGGAGTGAAGGTGCAATAATAGATGTCCTCTTTTCCTCCGGGGGTCAGTGTGTGTCCCTGAGGAATAACGGGGTGATATCCAGTTCAGTAGGCCTCTGCTGTCCTCAGGGATGGTTCTCTTTGGTAAACTCAAATGTTCTTCAGAGGGAAAGGGGAGAATATCTAGAGGATGCTCTTCATCATGTTTCAGCCATAGACCTCTTTGGACCTTCTCAGAAAAATGCATAAAACACACCCAGCCACTCACCCCCCAGCACCTGCTTACACAAACACCCCCAACCCCCCATGTGTACACTGATTCACCCCCACACCCCTGCATGTGTATCCACTCCCATGTGTCCCTCGCACCAACCTTCCACACACCAACCCAACACACTTACAGGTACATCCACTCACACACAAAGTTCACACTTCTCACTTACACACTTACCCACTCACCCACCACCCACCTGTATATTCCATGCATGCCCACACGCACCCACACAGATACTCACGTCTAAAAACCACGCATACACACATCTTGCACACACTTTTATATTTAACTTCAGGTTAACTCCAGGCCAAAAACTCACCATGATAGGGTGTCTTTTCACAAAAGTCTATTCACAGAATTCTGTAGCTGACAGCCTGGAATTTAGGATCCTGTGGAAACTCTTGGAGGAAACCATTCATGCTTCAGAGGGTGTGGCTTGGGGCCTCTCCTCTGTGCTGTCCTCATTCTCTACCCAGCATTTCCCGTGATACGAGGATGTGCTATTCTAGTTTGTTACTAGTCTGTAAACATCGTGAGGCTGGGGACTGTGGCATCCGTCTTTGAATCCCCGTGCTTGGCACCATGCTTGGCACATAGAAGGGACACGGTTAATGGTAAGGGAATGGTTGACTCACTGACCAACTGAAAATAATCCACCTATTCAACAAATGTGTGTTGAGTTTCTCCTGGTTGCCAGGCACTGTGCTGGTCTTGTAGGAGATGAAAAGAAGAGCAAGACCTTGCCCAGTGACTTCTGGAGATCTAGTTGAATGTGGGACACAGTTGGGCAGAAAATGACGATACCGGTAGGGTATTTCTTTGTTCAGTTCTTACCACATGGAAGGCACTTAGATTTCTTGATTGAAAGAAGTGCTAAAAGAGTTCAACATAAAATATTATGAAAATAGCAGAAAGGGTTATTAACTCTGTCTCTGAGTAATTAGGGAAGGCTTCATAGAGGAGATAATTTGAGCTAAAATCTGAGAGCTGATTAGGAATTTGCCAGGTGAGTCTAAAGAAAAGGGCATATTAGACAATCTGAATTCGGGGTGGGGAGGGAAGCGTAGGATATGAGTCCGAGAAGTTTGATCCAGATTGCGAAGACTCTTATGAGTAATGCAGGGTTGATGTCCCCCCACTTACTAACCAGTTAGTAAACACCTGCCCTTGGGCGTGTCCCCCATGTGCTAGCCATGTCTGCCCTTCCCTAGACTCCCCAGACCTCCCATGACCTGGCAACGAAAGAGTTAACACCTGGTGCTGCAGGGAGCTTCTAGGACCCGCCCCAGTGCTGAGTCCAGTGCCTGTTTTGATTGAAGGGTGCTCATTAAGTCCAAGTTTTCACATTTTCAAGTACCACCTTTGATATAATGTGAAAAAAAAAATGGAGCCAAGAGAGCTAATATTTTCTGAGCACCTTATGTGCCAGACATGGTGGTGACAGTGATGTGAAGTCACTTGCTAATGCGTTCTTATTGAGACCTAACAAATGCCACCAAATGTATTTATTAGTATCCCTGTATTAAAGATGAGGAAATGAGGCCAAGGGAAATAAGGAGAAGGAACATTTACTAAGGGTCTGTTGTGGCTAGATGCTGCCCTGCTCCTACCTTTCGCCATGGGTCTTGGCATTTGCATTTCCAGTCTCTAAGTCTTGGGAGACCTAGCTCAGCTGCCTTAGGATATCCCATCTTAATTTTGACCCCCAAGACCAACTGCATTTTCTGATCTTCACCCCACAAAAAGCTTTTATTTATTTATTTTTTTTGAGGAAGCTTGGCCCTGAGCTAACATCTGTTGCCAATCTTCCTCCTTTTTTTTTGCTTTTTTTCTCCCCAAAGCCCCAGTAGATAGTTGTATGTCATAGTTATGCATCCTTCTAGTTGCTCTATGTGGGATGCCGCCTCAGCATGGCTCGATAAGCAGTGTGTCAGTCTGTGCCCAGGATCCGAACCGGTGAACCCATGGCCGCCGAAGCAGAGCACACAGACTTAAGCGCTACACCACCAGGCCGGCCCCTGCGAAAAGCTTTTAGAATGGACAGAAGGTCAGTAAAAGACAGCCAGATGGACAAGATTCATATAAGGTGGGTGGGGACAATACAGTAAGAAAAAAACAAGAAGTGGCTGAAAACAGCGCTGGATGCGTTGGCATTTCCTCCTCAAGCTCCTTCTACGTTGGACATTAGAAAAGATCAGAAAGGGTTGGGATAACCCCTAAGGGGCAAATTAGGGGTGCTCATTAATCCTTGCACTGATTTTGTCCTTGTCCCAGATACTTTAAGTGAGTGTTGGACTCTCTGCAGTCAGTCTCAGCCCTCTCCTCAGTGAAATTGGGCCAGGAGCTGGACAGATACATGTAGACCTTAGCCTACATTCCAGCAAGACAAGGATGTGGTGCCAACGGTGCTGCCACTGGGACCAGAGACCTCAGGCCCAGTAGTGACATTTAAGTGACCTTTAAGAAGGCCTGCCAGTGCTTCTGGAGGGTGTGTTATAGGATTAGCTTGCCCTATTGGAACAACCTCCTGCCCTGGGGAACCAAGAGGAACTGGAGTGTCTCTGAAATATAACGCCTGGTGGGAGCCTGTGACTAGTACCCAAGCCAGCTGACTGTGGCTCCATTACCTACTAACCCTGTTTGTAAACAAGTAACTGTCCTGTCATCCTAGTTCCCTTCACTCTTCAACACCAGCTGTATTATGCGCAGCCAGGTTTTTAGAGAATTGTCCTCAGCTGTAGCTGTTTTAGGTACCACCTTCTTCCTGAGAGCTGTACCCTTGCCCCGATCTACACCTGAGCCTGAAGTTTGGCCAGTTCTTCTCGATTTGTGCTGGTGATAAATCTGAAGCAGGGAGGGTCCTCCAACACCAGCATGCGGCAAGAGCAGGATGGCTGCCTCAGTGGAAACGAGCCTCTCTTTTTAAATAACTAGGACTTCTTTCTTTTTTCATTTAAAATAGATTTTTGGGAGTGATCCAGTTTTGTATCAGAAATACACCTCATCTATTGGCTGAACATCCAAAGCCCAGTGCGTCCGTCTGTATGGTCGTACAGACCGTGAAGTGCACAAGGGGAGGGGTAGGAATTACAATCCACTACTAGAAGCCCTGGTTTGGGCCTTTCAACCTGGGAAAAGGAGTGCCTTTTCCTCACTTGCACAAACGTGCAGTGCGGACTAGCTTGAGTCTACTCAGCATCCAACGCCATCGTGCATGGGATTTACTGGGAAAGGGAGCAGGACAGCCTTCAAGGCTGCAGTGCAGGTTTGACAAAAGGAGAAGCGGGCGGAAGGGTTGGGTAGAAAGCATCTTATCTGTACATCAGTGCAGTTTCAAGAAAACTTCAGACAGGCTGATGGGGAATCCTCAAGTGCAAGTTGCCCACTGGAATGGGCCCACCTTCGTAACCCTGATGTGCTCGGTCATCAGCAAGTGCAGTCTGGGACTGTGCCTTTGGTGTCAACGCAGTGGTGGACCCTGAGGGGCAGCAGCTGGGTCTTGCAGTGAATTATGCTCCCTATAGCAGGAGATCTGAGCACACACTTTCATGGCTGCCCCAGTCCACCCCTTGCACCACATGGATCTACTTTCCATGCAGGTTGGGGAGCAGCTCCTCCCTGGTTCCCACTGGTCTCTCTTCCCAAGGGGAAACTTGAAGAGAGACTTCTACCTCTCGTTGCTGTAGTTGGCATTAGGGCCACAACTTATACTCATTTTCACTCTCTTCTACCACCTGTTCTAAATTCCCCTCACCCTCAGCTATCACCTTGGCAGGTCTTGGTGGCTTCCCTGGTGGTGTGACCCAAAGCTACATTTGGGGTCTGAGTTCTTGTCAGTCATAATCCCTCTTGTACTGGGGTTGCTGCACATGTCCCTTCACTGTTTCAGTGGGGCCAGGGAGTACCAGCAGGTGCCTGAATGGGTCACCTGGGTTTCATATGCGTTCTTCTTTGTTCTCATTGTGTAAAAGTAACCCTAACTCCTCCTGACGATCAGGGACAGTTACTCTTCACACAATGGTGACTCCCTGTCTTCTGGTCCCTAGACACAAGGAGTCCAAAGTGCCCTGATGGCCGCTGTGACTTATCATTTACTAGGACCCTTGCTGTGTCCTCTGGCAAAGATCCAACCTCTTTGGGGATCAGCACTTCCAACCCCCAGAGTTGCAGAGGTGGGAAGCACAAAATCCTGCAGTGGGTCAGTGGGAATGATCACTGGAAGTGATGGTAAGTGGGGCCCACTCTTGCTTCCACCCTTAGGTTCCCAGATGCATGTATTCTTCTTTCTGAGGACCATTTAGAGGTGACCATTTAGAGATGCATATACTGCATACTGAAGGGTGGCATCATACACTCTCAAGGTGTTATCCGTGAACTGCACTTCACCTGTACGTTTAGGAAGGCCTTCCAGTGCTTCTGAATGGTGTGTTATAGGATATGACCACTGAGTCCCACGGTCGGGGCCTACTTCTGTGTCTGTTTGCTGTGAAGTGGGTTCCCTGTTGGATGCTATGTTGTGTGGGATTCCGTGCCTGAGGACCAGGCATTTCATAAGCTCCTAGGTAGTGGTTCTGGCTGAGACTCTGTGGACAGGAAACGACAACGCCTCCTCAAAATAGATATTTATTCCTGTAAGGATGAACCTCTTTCTTACAAGATGGGAGGGGTCCAATGTAGTAAACTTGGCACCAAGTATCTGGCTGGTCTTCTCAAGGAATGGGGCCGTACTGGGGACTTACATGGTCTCTGTTGCTAACAGGTTGGATATTCAGAGACAGCAGGGGCTGAAAGTGGTAAGTGGGAATCTATGTTCGTTAGCTTGTATGTAGCCTCCATATCTGCCACCCACTGTGCCACTTCCAGGTTGCCCAAAGTCAGCTGGATGAGTCATTTGTCTACTTGGTTGTTCAGAGCCTCTTCCGTGGGGATGCTTTCAGTGGGTATTAACATGTGACACAAAAATCTTCACACTTTGTGCTCACACCTGTCTGTCCTTCCACATTCCTCTATCCCAGTCCTTCTATCTGCAGCCTTCTAGTCCTTTCCCTTCCAGGACCCTGATAAGAAAGCCAGACCTTTGGTCACTGTCCAGGAATCATGAGTGACCAGGTACACTGCTTAGAGCTCTGCCCATTGGGAACATTTTCCTTCTCTACTGTCTTTTACAGTCACCCTGGATGTGGCTATACTGTAGCCACCATCCATTTTCCGCTTATACCCACATGTTGAGTACAATACGTAAACAAACTCGGGGCTTCCCCTTTCCTTCAGCTAGTCATATGGAACCCTCCATGTGGCCATAGGTGTGAGCTGGGGGTGGGCATGGCGTAACTATGCTGGGTGACATGGGAGTCTGGACTACCTACTAATGCAGCTTACTTGCACCTTGTGGCCCTGCTTGATCCCAGACGCACCATTTTCATCTTTTGATGGACTGCTCCTAGGCCTGTCTGACTTATGCCAGGCCTTATGATTTGGTGAGTCTAACTGAATTCAGCTCATAATGGGAAGTTTTGGATTCATGGTCGCTAGATGTTCCATGCTCAAGCATTTTGTATCTACCAGGGCTCAGTTAGATGCCAAGGGCCAATCTCAAATAGTATATAATTCTCTGTTGCAGATGGCATGACTTGCTCCAGAATCCCAGGGGCCTGCTTTGTGGTTCTCCCACTGGGGCTTGTCATAACCTCTACACTGCATCTCCTCCCATCAGTACAGCCTCTGATACCATAGGGCCTGCTGGATTGTATGGCTCAAGTGGCAAGGCTTCCTGCCTTGTAATCTGGACCTGCTGCAAAGCCCTTCCTTGCTCCAAGAGCCACTCAAAGTTGGGGGCTTTCAGTGTCACCCAGTAAATGAGTTAGAGCAGTATTCCTAGATGTGGAAACTGTTGCCTCCAGAAACCAAATAGGCCTGCCAGGCACCGTGCTTCCTTTTTCATCATAGAGGATGCAAATGCAGTAATTTTTCCTTCACTTTGGAGGGGATATTCTGGCACTCCCTTGACAGATGGACTCCAAAATACTTCACTCAAGTGGCAAGCTCCTGAATCTCACCCTCTTACCAAGACCTCCAGCATCCAGCCACTTCTTGCTTGTCCTGCCTGATCAGCACGTACTGGGTCAGTGTGATGTTCCATGGGGTGTCCAGGCAGTCCAAATCTCCTTGGACTATATTATGACAGAGGGCAGGAGAGTCAACATAGTTCTGGGGCAAAAGTGTGAATGAATACTCTCCATCTCATATGAATGTGAACTATTTCTGATCTTCTTTTCTAGTCAGAATTGAAAAGAATGCATTTGCCAAATGAATGGCTGCATAGCATGTACCCAAGGGCGCATTAATCTGCTCTAGCAATGATAGCACATCTGGCACAGCAGCTGCAATCAGGGCCACTAAATGGATGAGCCTGTGGTGTCTATGGTCGTGTTTCAGGATCCATCCAGTTTCTGCAGGGGCAGACTAGCGAATTAAACAGAGATATGATAGGGACCCCTCCACTTCATACTTTAGGTCTCTGATAGTGACACTAATCTCTGCCATCCTCCCCCACCTGGGATATAAGAGTTTTTGATTTACTATCTTGGCCAGGTGTAGAGCAATTTCAAGGTTTCCACTTGGTCCTTCGCACTGTGATAGCTCTTATCCTATAAGCCAAGTATTGAACATGGGTTTACTCCAACTGCCAAATATATCGATTCAAATTATACACTTAGGGATGGGGAGAATGACCACTGGATGGCTCTGTGGACACAGTGGTCCCACACTAAGCATGACTTTGTCAAGGACTCCATTTATAACCTGGCTCTCTTAGGTTCCCATTCTAACGGAAGGCTATGATTATGCTTTGAATCTCTGGGTATCAATATCAACTGAGATCTTGTGTCCAATAGTTGTGAAAATATCTGGGGATTTCCCTTTCCAGTAGTCCAATTACCCAAGTAAATGGCATGGCTGCAGGTCCCTTTGGGAGAAAAACAGGGGAGTCATTCCAGGATATACATGTTGCAGGGTCCTTCCTTTTAGGGACCTGGCCACCTCTTCTGTCAAAGCACAAGGATCTGAAAATTAGCTCAGGTCCAGGCACTAAGCAAGGATTGTGATTTTTTACTGGGGTGGCTCTCCTCAACCTCCTGCTCCTCCACTTTTGCCTTTTTTTGTTGTTGTTGTAGAAGTAGCAGCCTTATTATTTGCCCATAGTGATGACAGGTTTTACTGACCTATTTTAGCCTCTATTTCCACAACTTCCTCAGGGTTGTAAGCCAGTTCCAAATCCTCAACTTACTATGCGTTTTCTCAGAATACTCTTGGTACCTCTCGTATTAGTTCATACCTGCCAAGAGACTGACATGAAAATGGGATTAGACACCCAAGAGATTTATTAGTGGAGGGAGAAGGAGGAGGCAGGGAGAGGTTCAGATGGTGGTGAGGGTCTGACAACTGTGGAAGGTGACAGAGAAGGAAGAAGTGGCTAGGAAGAGTCTAGGACTGCAGTGTGGTTCCAAGAAAGTTTCAAACAGGCTGATGGGGAGTCCTTGAGCCAATGTCACCTGTTGGAGGAGTCCCCCATCTTGCTAGAATGGGCCTTGTTGGTACCCCTGCTGTGGCTGGGTAGCCTTCTGTGGGAAGCATGGCCTTGGCACCAACATAGAGGGGAGCAGTGGAGCTGCTGGTCAGTCATGCTGCCTGTGGCAGGCAATTTGAACAGAACATTTTTGTGGCTACAATATACACTTGCCACCGTCCCCTGCATCTGATACTCCCAAAGCTTCTACCTCCCATCCTTGTTTGTTTGCCCCACATCACTCTCCTTGTTTCCATCCCATCATCCTGCTCCCAAATTCTCCAGCTCTTTCTAACCATTTTGATTACAACTCATTTGGCAATGCTGCCTGGTTTTGATTTCAGTTCTTCCCAAATATTTCTCTCAAAGTGGTTCTTCCCTTTTCCTTTCTCCCTGTCATCATGGATTAGAGTTCTCAAGCCAGTGGAAACCAGACACTGTATGTTAGTTGAGTTCAGGGCTCAGAACTCAGATTTTTCTTGGAACAAAGATCTCATAGCCACACTGAACTAAAAAAATTTGGTAAAATACTCAAAGTTTTTTCCTTTCAGAAACATCCAAGTTACCTTATAGTCTCAGAGATATGACTGTGCTGGAGACAGAAGCTACCAGACATCGGAGCAAATTGTTTTTAATAATTTTGATGCTATTTAAAAAAGAATACCCTGGTGTGTTGGGTGATCATGTAGAGGAGGACTGAGCCTAACCATAAAAGGTACTCGATAAATGTTTATCAAATGAATGACTACCTTGTAATGGAAAAATGAGACCACAGAGAGAACAGTCATGTTCCTCTCCTGACCAATCTACTCTTTTCTGTCACGTGGAAGGTTCAGCCTTTAATGAATCCATTTCTTGGCTGGTGGAAAGATCCTCTGTCTTCTCTCATGCACTGCTAGAGTCTTGTGATACGAGCATCAGTCGGTCCTACCCACATGTTCTTGTTTGTTCATAGTAAGCGTTCTTGCCCCAAGGAAGGAATTTTGGATGGTAGATCTTTTTGGATATAAAACCATTGCGGGGCTTAACAAGCCCACCTCTTCCACTAGTGGCTCTCTGGGACCAAGAGGATGTTCCCTTCACTCGGCCTTTCAACATACTGTGTCATCTGTGTTAAGAATCCTGAAAGGACCCAACAATGAGATATCCCTGACCAACTTCAAGACTTTAGTTTTTCCCTCTGTAGACTCTAACCTCCAACTTGACCCCTCCAAGAACTCCCAGTGCCTTCTCCATATATTACTCAAACTTCACTCAGTCCAGAGGTTGATGTGCCTGACCATTATTCCAGAGGGTGAGGTGGCTGTCACGAGCAATCTCACACATTTCACCTTCTTCCCAGACTCCTTTGCTAATACCTGCTTATTCAGGATGCCATTTTCTAGTAGCCCCAGCAGAATGTAGTCATCACAGTCATTGATCCTGTTAGTAGAGTCATAGCCCAGTTCTACTTGTCCCTCTTTCAGCTGATTCTTGTCTTTTAGGTCAGAGCCAGTCTGCACTTGAACGTGGAACACTCTGGCAGGTATATCCAAAATCACAGTTAGATGATTGCCAGCCTCAGCTGACTCAGCATAAAAGAAATTCTTATCCAAGCTGTAGGCATTCATGAGAACAGAGTTATTGGCAACCTTCAGGCTAGTGTGGACGGAGGCAGCGGGGTTGCTGGGAGAGCCAATGTCATTTTCCTTAAACTCTTTATCTTGAAGGCTATTGAATTTGCCCTCAAAGGAGGAGTAGTTACCCATGTGCTGGAAGAGAGAAGGGAAGAACTGGATCGGCGTTTGTTGCATGAGGTCATGAAAATGGGAGAGGAGACGGTCACAGGGCATTTCTTGGTGGAAGAGGAGAAGGAAATGAACAAAGCGGGGGAGGTCTCTAGTGTGGAAGAGTTTTCCAATGAAGCCCAGCTGAGAGAACTCCAGAGTCACCCAGCGTTTGTTTTCCCAGGCAGACACTGTAGTAGCTATCTGGGTGACAAATCCAGGGGCACATTTCACATCATCTTCGATCATCAGGAAATAGTCAGAGTGGTTGGTAGCAAAGTTCATGAGGAAGGCATAATCCACGTTCTGCTTGGAGTGGAAGGCTACAGAGACAGGAGTGTCACTGAAATTTTTCTTAAGGTCCTTCAAGGGAAGATAGCTTTTAAGAGGAGTATTGCTCACTACTAGCTGTCTGGCCTGGATATATGGCTTAAAGAGGGTTGAGATGTTGGCAATCATTTGACCGAGCCACTTGGGGTCAGGATCTGCCAGATGTACCAGAACAATGAAGTGTTTCTGCTCAGATGAGGAGGAAGCAAGGAAGAGAGACTGCAGGGTGTCCAAGAGGTAGCTCCCTCGGGGATGCTGCACTGAGGAAATCCCTATGGTCAGCAGTTCTAGGATTGGGGAGAAAAGAGGACCTTTATCAACTTAGGAAAGTGAGGAAAATAGTTGCTATGGGTGAGGTTATAATACTCTCTTAGGTCGTTCCATATGGTAACTTCATGTGTTCCTATGGTTATTTTACATTTTCTCTCCCACAGGCCTAAGTATGGACCATTTTAGGAGTTAATATATGGTCACAAGTTGTGAGTTTTTAAAAAATCATTACCTTTGAAAAACTACTGTGAGAGAAATAGATAAAGATGATAAACTAAAAACATCTATGTCTCCTCCCACCCAAAATCCCACTGAAAAATCAGAAAGGTTGCCATGAGAGAACCACAATATTTGAAGAATTCCTGGAAGTCATAGTCCAAAAGACACACAAAGAAAACAACACACAGACGCATCTTTATACTAAAAGTCTGGGAACAATTCTAAGTTTGAGCCATCAAATTCAAAGGAATGGGCCCTGGGATGGTCACCTGGATAAGTAATTATAGAACTGTTTCCAGAACCACTGGACCAGTGACCACCAAGGGGCTGGTGACAGCAACATCCATTCCCAGGCTAAAGTCATAGGATTTCTGTCTCAACAAAGTGGAAGGTCTGCAGTGGGGAGCCCATGGTGTGAGTCCTGGGGCTGGAGAGAACGTCAGAACTGAAGCCGAGAACTCTAGGAAACAGAAGAAAGAGGAGATAACACAGCTGACTATGGTGTTTGCCTCGAGGGTGAAGCTCTGCGTATGATTCCCTGAAGCAGACATTCAGAAATGCAGATGCTGCCACAGTGCATCTGAGCAGATAAATGGGGAGATGCCCCAGGTGACTTAGGGCTTTACTAGAAGAGATGGGGGATACTCCACCCCGAAGATCAGCTATCCACCTCCCTTACTTCCTCCGTGTGCCACTGCTCCCCTACAATCTAATGAGGCAGCCTTCCGTAAACACAACCCACTTTTACAAAGAGGCAAACAGGGATGGTTATCGAGAGACAAGGACACTGTTCATTCTAGATCCTTGAATATAAATATGAAACAAGAATCACCAAAATAATGGAAGAAAAGCAACAACTCAACCAGAAAGAGAGCTCCAAAAATAGAAGTTAACAGAGGAAACAGTGAATGGAAGAATATTCAAACATGTTAAATCAGTCCTCAGAGATTAGAGAGGAAATCATATTCTTTGGCAAAAGAACAGGCTTGTATTAATCAGTAAGGGGTTGTAGAAAACATGGATATGGGGACTCGATCAAGTTCAGGTTGGATTTTCTGGCAGTAATATTTCCTGGGTTGGTGACGTGTTCTTCCATCAGAAGGCACACGAGGCAAGTTGTTTCTGTTTCGAGGATGTCAGCAGCCTCTGATGCTCGGTGCCCAGATCCATCAAAACTCTAGGGGTGCAATATGGTGAGATTCTAAGTCAAACATTCCTTCTTCATTTATTATCTGGAATGCTTCTATAAAATTCCCCTACTTTTTGGTTACCGAGTGGGATAGTTCATATGGGAAAGGGAGATAAATATTTGATTCTTTCGCTTTATTTGCCAGCTTTCAAAATAATGGATCAGTTCCCTAGCATTCTCCAATGGTGATAAAATTTGTCAGCTTTATTTTTGGTATCTGTATGAACTCATGGATTTTGTGTGTTTCAAACCATTGAAATTTTATCCTTATTGATGCTCAAATTGCCCTATCTTTGGCAAGTAGCCTCTTGAAGTCAGATCCTGGGCCCTTTTGATACAACTTGAATCATTTTCAAAAGCTTCCTTGCTATTGGGTCTGACACTTCCTGCCTTGCACCTGGAATCAGCCATTTTTTCAAGGATCCCTGGTTCTTTTTAGTGGAAAATGGTGTTTATATAATGGGTGCTCATTGCTAGTGGGTCCTTTCTAGGCCCTAGTGGGAAGAACTAAAACATTTTTTTAAAAAAAGATAAAACACATCATGAGTTCACACTGATATTCCAAAATGCATTCAATTAAAAAATGCATTTAAACTTAAAGAAAAAAGTAGTTTTTCCTTATTGAGAGTTCTTTGTATTATTAAGGCCAAAACTTAGGCCCTCTTGAACTTAATCTTATTTTGCTGACATAATAAATAGCTTAGCCCTGTCTTTTGAATTCTTCTTTTGTGTGTGTGTGTGTGTGTGTGTGTGTGTGTGTGTGTGTGTGTGAGGAAGACTGGCCCTGGGCTAACATCCATGCCCATCTTCCTCTACTTTATATGGGACGCCGCCACAGCATGGCTAACAAGCGGTGCGTCTGTCTGAGCCCGTGATCTAAGCCTGTGAACCCCGGGTCAGCGCAGCGGAGCGTGTGAACTGAACCGCTCTGCCACTGGCCCCTCTTTGAATTCTTAAAGTATTTGAGTCAGAAAAAGCTTACTCTGTCTCAAGGTTTATTTTTTTCTTATCAAATACCATCACTGCTTATGGGGATCAAACAAGTGTCATAGCCAGACCTCAGGAGGGTACACAGTGCCAAAGTGAAGCTGGTTCAGCAAGGAGAATCACAAAATCATGACTGAGATGACAGATAAAAGGCCACATGTTCTGTCACCATAGACTGCAGTAAGAGATGCCAGCATGGTTACCAGTGATGAGGAAAAAGGGATACTGCAGCTGCAGAGGTCAGTGAGGACCACAGGTGGATTTGGCTGGGGCTGTAATTTTGAGAGTAATCAGCATGTAGATGGTGCTTAAAGCTGTGAGACTGGATCAAGTCACCAACACAAGGAGTCTAGACAAGGACTGAGCTCTAGGGTACATCAACATTTAGACACTGGAGAGAGAAGAGAAACCAGCAAAATGTACTGAGGATGTACCAGTGAAGCTGGAGGAAAACCAGAGGAGTTTGGGATCCTGGAAGCAAGTGAAGGGAGTGATGAAAGAAGAGAGTGACCTACTGTGTCAAAGGCCCTTTTCCTTTCCACCTGCCTTCTCTCTCTCCTCTTGCCTGTCCTGCCCCTGCACAGTCTATCCCTCGGTGCACACTCACTTTTTTCCACAGGAGGGGCTCCAATCATGATACAGGAGTTCACGTTTTTGAGCAGTCCTGAGTTTTTCTGCATTTGTTTGAAAGTTTCCAGGTGGTTTGTTCTACCTGGGTTGATCTGCATCCCGGCTCTCTGCCAAGCTACCACCTCCTTTTCCTCCTGAAAAAAGGATAAGTTTCAGCTCTATGATTCACGCCCCTGGGGAATAATGACTGGGTGGACTCCCCTTTCCATAACATAATGAAATATCTCCAAGATACAGGGCAGGTTGCTCAGCGGTCAATTCAGTCTCTTTCTTATTTCTGAAAAAATTCTGCACAAGGGGTTCTTGTATAGGTTGTGGGTCCAAGGATGAAGGGAGTTAGGATTTCTCTAGCTCTCCTGGGCAATATGGAGGGAATGAGACGATGTCAGTCTACGTCATGCTTCACTCACGCTCATCCCTGTGACTACAGTCTGCTGTAGGTCCCTTAATCCCATGAAGGACAAAGCATGTGTAGACATGAGAGATGTGGGAGGCAAGGTGATCCCGCCCCACTGCCCCAGTCTAAACTCTTTCCCATGGTGGCACTTCACCCTTCCTAATCCCTTTACCCCTCTCCCTTTTCTTCTTTGCCTTTTATGGGTTCTGGTGGAATTTTCTCAACTCTCGAGAATTTTTCTTGGCTTGGAGAAATGGCTTAACTTCTCTGAGGTTCAGGATCCTATTGTATAAAACGGGGAGAAAATGTGTAACTTTGAAACCAAGGGAAATTTTCTAAAATGGGGAACTTACTAAACAAGGAGAATATTTTCTATCTTGTCAATTGGTATAAAAAAAGGGCCAACTCTGCTGAAACATTAAATAAGCGTCTTTCTTCCCAACCCTGAAGTCTCTCTTCCAGAATGTTACATCCCTTATTGTCGCCATCAAAGAAAAATAATATGTTGAGTCCTCAAGCTTTATTATCTTTCTTCTTTTTTGAATGTCTACAATGTTACTGACAATTTCACACAAATAGACACTTAGACAATGTCTCCTTTTTCCCTTCCAAGGATTTCATTTTTGCCCATGGTTTCTGGTACTCACCAAAGACAGGAAACTTGTAGTATCAAAGGGGTTTTCTTTAATGAAAAAGAAGATCGGGAACACCCCTGCTGTTGCGATAATGATGAGTCTCCATAGGAGATGTTTCATGTTGCCAGAGTTGGGGGCTTGTAGAGCTGTTTCTCAATCTGTGATCCTTGGATGTGTACTCAGATGTCTGCAATTTGTACACTATTGAGAAAAGTTTTAATTTGACAGTAATATTTTTTTCATGAATCAAGAAACTACTGTTTACTTGTAAAAATAGCATTCTTTTTTTCAGACTATTTTTTAGAGCAGTTTTAGGTTCATAGCAAAATTGAGGGGAAGGAATAGAGATTTTCCTTTTACCCCCTGCCCCTACCCGTGCATAGCCTCCCCTATTATCAACATCACTCACCAGAGCAGTGCATTTATTAACAACTGATGAACCTACATAGACACATCATTACCCAGAGTCCATTGTTTACATTAGGTTTCACTCTTGGTGTTGGACATTCTATGGGTTTGGACATGTGTATAAGTGACATGTAGCCATCATTATAATATCATACAGAGTATTTTCACTGCCCTAAAAATTCTCCGTGCACTGCCTACTCATCCCTCCTCCTACTGCACAATCCCTGGTCACCACTGATCTTTTTACTGTCTCTGTGGTTTTGCCTTTTACAGAATGTCATGTAGTTGGAATCAAACAGTATGTAGCCTTCTCAGATTGGTTTCTTTCACTTAGTAATATACATTTAAGGTAACTCTATGTCTTTTCATGGCTTGATAGCTTATTTCTTTTTAGAGCTGAATAATGTTCCCTTATCTGGATGGACCACAGTTCATGTATCCATTTATCTACTGAAGGACATCTTGGTTGCTTCCAAGTCTGGGCTGTTATGACAAAAGCTGCTATAAACATCCGTGTTCAGGTTTTGTGTGGACCTAAGTTTTCAACTCCTTTGGATAAATACCAAGGAGTGCAATTGCTGACTGATACGGTAAGAGTATGTTTAGTTTTGTAAGAAACTGCCAAACTGTCTTCCAAAGTGGCTGCACTTCCAAAGTGCAATGCCCAATTGCAAAAGTGGGAATTTTGCATTCCCACCAACAGTGTATGAGAGTTCCTGTTGCTCCATATCCTCGCCAGCGTTTGGTTTTGTCAGTGTTCTGGATTTTGGCCATTCTAGTAGGTGTGTAGTGGTATCTTTCATTGTTTTACTTTGCATTTCCTTGACATATGATGTGGAGCATCTTTTCACACATTTCTTTGCCATCTGAATATTTTCTTTGGTTAGGTGTCTGTAAAGGTCTTTGGCTGATTTTTCAATTGGGCTGTTTTCTTTCTCATCAAGTTTTAAGAGTTCTTTGTATGTTTTGGATAATAGTTCCTTATCGGGTGTGTCTTTTGCCATATTTTCTCCCAATCTGTGGCTTGTCTTCCAAGTCTCTTGATGTTGTTTTTTGCAGAGCAGAAGTTTTTAATTTTTTTTTTTGTTTTTTGTTTTTTGTGGGGAAGAGCAGCCCTGAGCTAACATCCGTCGCCAATCCTCCCCTTTTTTTTTTGCTGAGGAAGACTGGCCCTGGGCTAACATCGTGCCCATCTTCCTCCACTTTATATGGGACGCCGCCACGGCATGGCTGACAGGCAGTGCGTCGGCGGGCGCCCGGGATCCGAACTCGCGAACCCCGGGCTGCCAAGCGCGGACTAAACCGCTGCGCCACCGGGCGGCCCCCAGAAGTTTTTAATTTTAATGAAGTCTAGCTTATCAATTATTTCTTTCAAAGGCTGTGACTTTGGTGTTGTGTCTAAAAAGTGATCACCACACCCAAGATCATATAGATGTTCTCTTATGTTATCTTCTAGGAGTTTTATGGTTTTACATTTTACACTTAGGTCTATGATCCATTTTGAGTTAATTTTTGTAAAGGGTGTAGGCCCTGTGTCTAGATTCTTTTTTTCTTTTTTGCATATGTATGTCCCATTGTTCCAGCACCATTTCTTGCAGAAATATCTTTGCTTCATTGTATTGCCTTTGCTCCTTTGTCGAAGAACAGTTGACTATATTTACAAGGGTCTATTTCTGGGCTCTGTATTCTGTTCCATTGATCTATTTGTCTATTCTTTCACCAATACCACACTGTCTTGATTACTGTAGCTTTATAGTGAGTGTTGAATTATCAATTATTTCTTTCATAGTTCATGCCTTTGGTGTTGTATCTAAAAAGTCATCACCATAGCCAAGTTTGTCTAGGTATTCTCCTATGCTATCTTCAGTCCTTCAACTCTGTTCTTTTCCTTTAAAACTGTGTTGAATATTCTGAGTCTTTTGCCTCTCCATATTTAGAATAGGTTTAGAATCAGTTTGTTAATATCTGTAAAATAACTCGCTGAGATTGTAACTGGGATTGCATTGTATCTACAGATCAAGTTGGGAAGTGCTGGCATCTTGACAACATGGAGTCCTCCTGTCCATGAAGTGAAATCTCTCCATTTCTTTAGGTCTTTGGTTTTGTCCATCAGAGTTTGTAGTTTTCCTCATACAGATCTTGTACACATTTTGTTAGATTTATATCTAAGGATTTCATTTTTTGGGGTGCAAATGTAAATGGTGTTGTGTTTTTCATTCACAATTCCACTTGTTCATTGCTGGTATATAGGAAAGCAAAAGATTTTTGTGTATTAACCTTGTATCCTGCAACCTTGCTATAATCGCTTATTAGTTCCAGGGTTTTTTTTTTTTTTTTTTGGTTCATTCTTTTAGATTTTCTACATAAATGATGTCATTTGCAAACAAAGACAGTTTTATTCCTTCCTCCTCAATCTATGTACCTTTATCTTCCTTTTCTCACCTTATTGCGTTAGCAAGGACTTCCAGTACAATGTTGAAAAGGAGTGGTAAAAAGGGATATCCTTGCCTTGTACCTGATCTTAGTGGGAAAACTTTTAGTTTCTCATGATTAACTATGATATTAACTGTAGGCTTTTGTGGATAGTCTTTATTAAGTTGAGAAAGTTCCCCTCTATTCTTAGTTTATTGAGAGATTTTATCACAAATGGGTGTGGAATTTTGTCAAGTGCTTTTTCTGCATCTATTGATATAATCATGTGATTTTTCTTTTCTGGTCTGTTGATGTGATGGATTACATTAATTGCTTTTAGAATGTTATACGAGCTTTACATGCCTGGGATAAATCATATTTGGTCATGGTATATAATTCTTTTTTACATTTCTGGATTCAATTTGCTGATATTTGGTTGAGGATTTTTGCATCTAAGTTCATGAGAGATACTGGCCTGTAGTTTTCTTTTTCTGTATTTTCTTTGTCTGATTTTTGTGTCAGGCTAGTATTGGCCTCATGAAATGCATTGAGAAATGTTCCCTCCTCTTCTATTTTATAGAAGAGATTGTGTAAAATTGGTGTTAATTACTTAAATGTTAGGTAGAATTATCCAGTAAACCCACCTGAGCCTGGTGCTTTTTGTTTTGGAAGTTTATTAATTATTAATTCAATTTCTTTAATAGCTATAGGCCTATTCAGATCATCTCTTTCTTCTTGTGTGGGTTTTGGCAGATAGTGTCTGTCAAGGAATTGGTCTGTTTCATCTAGGTTATCAAATTTGTGGGCATAGAGATGTTCATAGCATTCTTTTATTATCCTTTTAATTTCCATGGGATCTGTAGTAATGATCCCTCTCACATTTGCAATATTAGTAATTTGTGTCTTTTCTCTTTTTTTTCTTAGTTAGTCTGCTTAGAGGCTTATTGATTTTGTTGAGCTTTCCAAAGAACCAGCTTTTGGTTTCATTGATTTTCTCTACTGATTTCCTGTTTTCAGTTTCATTGATTTCTGCTCTAATTCTTATTATTTCTTCTCTTCTGCTTACTTTGGATTTAATTTGACCTTGTTTTTCTAGTTTCCTAAAGTGGAAACTTAGATTATTTATTTTAGATCTTTCTCCTTTTCTAATATATGCATTCAATGCTATAATTTCCCACTAAGCACTGCTTTCACTGCATTCCACAAATTTTGATAAGTTGTATTTTAATTTTCATTTAGTTCAAAATATTTTAAAATTTCTCTTGTGATTTCTTCTTTGACTCATGTGTTATTCAGAAGTTTTTTGTTTGTTTAATCTCCATGTATTTGGAGATTTTCCAGTTATCTTTCTGTTATTGATTTCTAGTTTAATTATAGTCTAATTTCTAGTTTAATTGTGGTCTGAGAGCAGACATTGTGTGATTTCTATTCTTTTAAATTTGTTAAGATGTGTCTTATGGCCCAGAATGTGGTCAATCATGGTGACAGTTCCATATGAACTTGAGAAGAATATGTATTCTGCTACTGTTAGATGAAGTAGTCTACAGATGTCAATTATGTCCACTTGGTCAATAGTGTTGTTGAGTTCAACTGTATCCTTACTGACTTTCTGCCTACTGGATCTGTCCATTTCTGATAGGGGGGTGTTGAGGTCTCCAATTATGATAGTGGATTCATCTGTTTCTCCTTGCAGTTCTATCAGTTTTTGCTTCATTTAGTTTGATGCTGTTTTTAGGTGCACACACATTAAGGATTGTTATGTCTTCCTGGAGAATTGACCCCTTTATCATTATGTAATGCCCTTTTCTATTCCCGATAACTCCCCTTGCTTTGAAGTCTGCTCTGCCTGAAATTAATATAGCTAAACCTGCTTTCTTTCTCTTTTTAACCATCTTAGCCATTTTTAAATGTACAGTTCAGTGGTATTAAATACATTCACATTTTTGTGCAACCATCCCCACCATCCATCCCCATAACTCTTTTCATCTTATAAAGTTGAAACTCTATACCCGTGAAACAATAACTCCCCATTCTCCCTTCCCCACAGCGCCTGGAAACCACCATTATACCTTCTGTCTTTATGATTTTGATTACTCTAAGTACATTGTATAAGTGGAATCATAAGTATCTGTCTTTTTGTGACTGACTTATTTCACTTAGGATAGTGTCGTCAAGGTTCATCCGTGTTGTAGCATATTGCAGAATTTCCTTCTTTTTTAAGGCTAAATAATATTCCATTGTATGTATATATCACATTTTGCTTACCCATTCATCCACTGATGGACAGTTGGGTTGCTTCCATGTTTTAGCTACTGTGAATAATGTTGCTATACACATAGGTGTACACATATCTCCTTGAGACATTGCTTTCAGTTCTTTTGGGTATATACTCAGAAGTGGAATTGCTGGATCATATGATAATTCTGTTTTTAATTTTTTGAAGGACTTCCATCCTGTTTTCCACAGTGGCTGTACCATTTTACATTACAACCAATTGCACAAGTGTTCCAATTTCTCCACAGGCCAATGCTTGTTTTCTGTTTTGTTTTGTTTTGTTTTTTTTTTTGATAGTAGCCATCCTAATGGGTGTGAGATGGTATCTCATGGTAGTTTTGATTTGCATTTCCCTTGTGATTAGTGATGTTGAGCTTCTTTTCATGTGCTTATTGGCCATTCTTATATCTTCATTAGAGAAATGTCTATTTAAGTCCTTTGCCCATTTCTGAATCAGGTTGTTTGTTTTTTTGTTGTTGAGTTTTAAGTGTTCTCTATATATTCTGAATGACAATGCTTTATCAGATATATGACTTGCAAATAAATTCTGCTATTGTGTGGGTTGCCTTTTTACTGTTTATAGTGTTTTTGGATGCACAAAAATTTCAAATTTTCATGAAGTCCAATTTTTCCATTTTTTTCTTTTGTTACCTGTGCCTTTGGTCTTATCCAGAAAATCATTGCCAAATCCAATGTCATAAAGCTTTTGTCCTATGTTTTCTTCTAAGAGTTTTATTGTTTTAGATCTTACATTTAAGTCCTTGATCTATTTTGAGTTAATTTTTGTATATGGTGTAAAGTAAAGGTCCAATTTCATTCTTTTTCATGTGAATATCAAGTTTTCCCAGCACCATTTGTTGAAAAGACTATTCTTTCCTCTGTTAAATGATCTTGGCACTCTTGTCAAAAATCATTTGATCATATATGCATGTGCTTATTTCTGGGTGCTCTATTCTATTCCATTCTCTCTTTATGCCAATACCACCCTGTTTTGATTACTGTAGCTTTGTAGTAAGTTTTGAAATTAGTAAGTGTGAGACCTCCAGTTTTGTTTTTCTTTTTAAAGATTTTTTTTTTTTTGTCTGTTTGGGATCCCTTGAGATTCCATATTAATTTTAGAGTGGGTTTTTCTTTTTCTGCAAAAAATGTCATTGGGATTTTTGTTAGCATTGCATTGAATCTGTAGGTTGCTTTGGGCAATATTGACAATGTAAAAATATTATGTCTTCCAACCCATGAATACAGGATGTATTTCCATTTATTTGTGTCTTTTTAAATTTATTTCAGCAATGTTTTGTAGTTTTCATTGTACAAGTCTTTCACCTGCTTGGTTAAGTTAATTCCTAAGTATTTTATTCTTTTTGATGCTATTGTAAATGGAATTGTTTTTGTAATTCAGATTATTCATTGTTCATGTGTAAAAATGCAACTGATTTTTGTGTGTTGACTTTGTATCCTGCTTTTTTGCTGAATTCATATATTAGTTCAGATTTTTTGGTGGAATCTTTAGGATTTTCTACATGTAAGATCATGTCATCTGCAAACAGAAAATTTTACTACTTTCTTTCCAATTTGGATGCCTTTTATTTCTTTTTCTTGCATAATTGTTCTTGCTAGAACTTCCAGTACAATGTGGAATAGAAGTGGTGAGGGCAGGCATCCTTGCCTTGTTCCTGGTCTGAGAGCAAAAGCTTTCAGTCCTTCACCATTGACTGTAGTGTTCACTGTGGGTTTTTCATATGTGTCTTTTATTACATTAAGGTAGTTTGCTCCTATTCCTAGTCTGTTGAGTGTTTTTATCATGAAAGTGTGTTGAATTTTGTCAAGTGCCATTTCTGCATCAATTGAGATGATCACGTGTGTTTTTTTCCCTTCATTCTGTTGATGTGGCAGATTACATTGATTGATTTTTGTATGTTAAACTATCCTTGCATTCCAGGGATAAATCCCACTTGGTCATGGAGCATAATCCTTTTACTATGCTGCTGAATTCCCTTTGTTAGTATCGAGTATTATTGCCTCGATGTTCATAAGGGATATTGGGCTGTAGTTTTCCTGTGGTATCTTTGTCTGGCTTTGGTATCAAGGTAATGCTGGCCTCATAGAATGAGTTAGGAAGTGTTCCCTTCTTTTCAATTTTTGGAAAAAGTTTGAGAAGGATTGGTATTAGTTCTTTAAATGTTTGGTAGAATTCACCAGTAAAGCCATCAGGTCCAGGTGATTTTTTGGGTTAGGAGATTTTTGATTACTGATTTAGTCTCCTTACTAGTTATAGATCTATTCAGATTTTCTATTTCTTCATGATTTTTTCTTGGTAGGTTTTTTTTTTTTTTTTTTTAGAAATGTTTTCACTTTTTGTTTGGTGAGGAAGATTTGCCCTGAGCTAACATCTCTTGCCAATCTTCCTCTTTTTTTTTTTTTTTGCTTGAGGAAGATTAGCCCTAGCTAACATCTGTATCAATCTTTCTATATTTTTCATATGTGGGATGCAACCACAGCATAGCTTGATGAGCTGTATGTAGGTCTGTGCCCAGGATCTGAACCCTTGAGTCCCAGGCTGCCAAAGCAGAGTGCATGAACTTAATCACTACACCACTGGGCTGGCCCCTCTTGGTAGTTTTTGTGTTCTAGGAATTGACCATTTCACCTAGATTATTCAATTAGTTGGCATACATTTCTTTATAGTACTTTCTTATAATCCTTTTTATTTCTATAGAATCAGTAGTAATGTCCCATGTTCATTTCTGATTTTAGTAATTTGAATCTTCTTTTTTCCTTAGTCCATCTAGGTAAATGTTTGTTAATTTTGTTGATCTTTTTAAAGAACCAACTTCTGGTTTTATTGATTTTCTCTATTTTTCTACTCTCTATTTCATTTATCTCTGTTCTAATCTTTATTATTTCCTTCCTTCTACTATCTTAGCACTTAGTTTGTTCTGATTTTTTTAGTTTCTTACGTTGTTGATTTGAGATTTTTCTTGTTTTTTATTGTAAGAATTTATACCTATAAATTTTCCTCTTAGCACCACTTTCACTGTGTCCCATGAGTTTTGATATGTTGTGTTTTTATTTTCATTCATTTTAAGTATTTTCTAATTTCCTTTGTGATTTATTTTTTAATCTATTGGTTGTTTAAAAGTGTGTTATTTAATTTCTACAATTTTGTGAAATTTCCAGTTTTCTTTTTGTTTTTGATCTAACTTTATCCTGTTTTAGTCAGAGAAGATACTTTGTTTGATATCTATTTTTTAAAAATGTATTCAGACTTAATTTGTGGCCTAAGATATGGCCTATCCTGGAAAATGTCCCATGTGCACTTGAGAATAACGTGTATTCTGTTGTTGTTGGGTAGAATGCTCTGTATATGTCTGTTAGATTTAGTTGGTTTATTGTGTTGTTCAAGTCCTCTAATTCCTTACTTATTTTCTGTCTGGTTGTTCTACCTATTATTGTGAGTGGGGTATTGAAGTCTTCAACTATTATTGTAGAATTGTCTATTTGTCCCTTCAATTCTGTCAGTTTTGCTTCCTATATTTTGATGATGTTATTTGGTGCGTAAATGTTTATAATCATCATATCCTCCTGCAGTCTTGAACATTTGTTAATATATAATGTCCTTCTTTGTCTCTTGTAAACTTTTTTGATTTAAAATCTATTTGTTTGATATTAGTATAGCCACCCTACTCTCTTTTGGTTACTATTTGCATGGAATATCTTTTTCCGTCCTTTTACTTGCAACCTGTTTGTGTTTCTGGATCTAAAGTGAGTCTCTTATAGACAGCACATAGTTGGATCATTTTTTAAAATCAATTCTGCCAATCTCTGTCTTTTGATTGAAGAATTTAATCCATTTATATTTGAGGTAATTACTTGTAAGGAGAGACTTACTTTTGTCATTTTGCTATGTGTTTTCTTAAATGCCTTATAGCTCTTTGTCCCTCATTTCCTGCATTACTGTCTACTTTTGTGTTCAGTTGATTATTTACAGTGAAATGTTTTACCTTTTCATTTCCTTTTGTGTATTTTCTATAGCTATTTTCTTTCTGGTGACCATGGGGATTATATTTAACATCCTAAAGTTACAACACTTTAATTTGAATTTATACCAGCTTAACTTCAATACAAAAACTCTGCTGCTTTACAGCTCCATCTCTTTCCCTTTTGGTTGTTGATATCACAAAATTACATCTTTATACATTGTGTGCCCCAAAACATAAACTAATAATTCTTTAAAAATTCATTAGTCTCCTAAATTATGTAGAAAATAAGATTTGGAGTTACAAACCAAAGTTAAAGGAATACTAGCTTTTACACTATTAATTTTTTTCTTTAAATATATTAGTCTCTTAAATCATGTAGAAAACAACAAGTGCAGTAACATGCCATTGTTACAATAATACTAGCTTTTGTAATTGCCTATATATTTACCTTTATTGAGATCTTTATTTCTCCATATGGCTTCAAGTTACTGTCTCATGTCCTTTAATTTCACCTTGCAGGACTCCCTCAAGCACTTCTTACAGGGCAGGTCTCATGGTCACAGACTCCTTTGGCTTTTGTTTATCTGGTAATGTGTTAATTTCTCCCTCATTTTTGAAGGACAGTTTTGCTGGATAATGGATTCTTGATTGACAGGTTTTTTTCTTTTAGTACTTTAAATATATTGGCCCACTGTCTTCCTGTCTCTAAAGTTTCTGATGAGAAATTTGTTGATAATCTTATTGAGGATTGCTCATATGCAATGATTTGCTTCTCTCTTGCTGCTTTCAAGGTTCCCTCTTTGTTTTTGGCTTTTGAAAGTTTGATTATAATGTGTCTCAGTGTGGGTCTCTTTGAGTTCATCTTACTTAGAATTTGTTGAGTTTCTTGCATGCTTATATTCATCAAATTTGGGAAGATTTCAGCCACTATTTCTTCAAATATTCTGTCTTCCCTTTTCTCCCTTCCTCTCCTCCTTCTGGGACTCCCACAATGCTTATGTTGGTCTGCTCTCTGCTTGAGCTGGGACTCCATCTTCTTCTGCCCTCAGACATTGGCACTTCTGCTTCTTAGGCCTTCAGGTTTGGACTGGAACTACACCACAAGCTTTCTTGGCCCTCTGGCTTGTAGACAGCAAATGGTGGGACTTCTCAGCCTCTGTAATCATGTGAGCCAATCCCTCATAATAAATCTCTTTCTCTATGTATCCTATTGGTTTTGTTTCTCTGGAGAACCCTGACTAACACAGGCACTTATTAAGGATCTAAGGTAGGTTATTAATGGGACCAAGTCAGAGATCCAAGAGACAATCTCCCTTTCTGACATAAACCTTCCATTCCCCCAGGACTTTTCAGGAGGCAGTAAGAAAATTAAATATATGTATATATTATTTTTAAAAAATTTTAACCACAACACATGAAAGTCCTCACCTTGACTGGAGCCATAGTTTCATCTGAGCTCTTTTTCTGGGTGCACAGGAACTCAGCTGTACACCTCTTGAGTGTTCAGGACTTTCCCCAAAGTCAAGAAGAAAATATATTTAGGAGAGCTGGGATGTGGCCAGAATATGCATCCTCTGAGGCAAGACAAAGTTGGTCACTGCTTCCAGATGACACCCCGTGACAACCATTGTTCTCCCTGAATGGGACCTGTTTACCACCCCAGCCTACACCAAGCACAAGCTCCTTGGTGAGGGCCCCCAGGGAAATGGTGAGGAAGTTCTGATATCAGCTTCCTGGGATTCTGTCCTAGATCTCGGACCGTGGACAGTAACTGGGCCACATTTTTCTCCAAATAAAAATAGTTTTATTGGTATTTTTCCCAATTATAAATACAATACATGTTTAATGTAAAACATTGAATCAACTACAAAAAAATTACTCAAAATTAACATCTGTCAAACATCTTGAATCAAAATGAGAAGGGTGGATTGGAATCTGGCTTTATAGCAAGAGGTAAAGTCACTCAAAACTCCCCAAGAAAGTCATCTGGGCAACAGAACTTACCAAGTGTGGCAATCTCTGAGAGAGTTTAGGGAAGAGGTAAGTCTGTCTCCACAAATTTACCATTTTCAGTTTCCAATTCCCACTTATCTCAGACATGCTGTCCTTTTCCCTAAAAATCTCCCTCCTCCTTATCTTGTCATCTTTTTTGTCATCCTTAACAATTAATGTCCAAAGTCTGTCTTTCTAGCCCACATCTCTGTCCCACCATTCTTTGACTGCTCTGGATAAAATATACACTTGGTCACTATCTAAGAAAAAATGATGACAATAGAATACTATCACTTTTATAAGTCCAGGATTGCAGTGTCCACTTTTAAGAATCTCTCTCCAAAGAACTAGATCTGCAATAAGAACCAGCTTTTATTTGGTGATGTTGTTGCTTTGATAAAGTCCCTTGCTCAGAATACAGGATTCTCTTGTTCCTTTCCCTCTTCCTCTTTACTGATTCAGTTTCCCCTTCCTTCCTCTTATCTTCTTGATCCTTGTAATCCTATTTATATGCATCTTCTGCTTCTCCTTGTAACCAAAGACTACTCCAAAAGACTTATGTGGAGAGCTATGGACATAAGGAGCCCTAAGCGGGTGCACAGCTTCAGCGGGAGGAGGCTGTATCTGGGGCGTAGTGGTCTGGACTCATGAGTACGTGAAGCCTCCATGTCAATGTGCCCTCGATGCCTCCTGGGTTTCTGTGGGGCAGAGCAAAGCTGGGCTTGGGTCAAGGGTAGGGTAGGAGGCCGACTGGTACCACTGTCTTCCTCAGAGGAAGAGAAACGTACTGTCCATCTGCTCCACTTCTGGTGCAGAATTGATGCTGTGGTTGGACATTTAGAGGACATTATCATGGATGAAGAGTTCCAGGTGTTACAGAGAAATTTCATGGACAAGTGCTACAAGGAATTTGAAGAATGGAGGAGAATAAAATCACCTATATTGTCTATTTTTAATGAATACATTTCCTTGGTAGAAAAGTATATGAAGGAAGAGCTGCTGGAGGCTTCCTGGACTGAACTTGGTGGCTTTATAACAACATTACAGCCCCATAAAGTTGGCTGGTGATACACCAGACAGGCTGCTCCAACTTATGGATTTTCTGTCTTTCAAAGACATGTTTCTGGACTACAGAGCAGAAAAGAGAGGTCAGGTACTGGATTTAAGCAGTGGTTTAGAGGCTACTTCATTGTGGAAATCATGTTCCCAGAACACTTTGCAACACTAGCTCTCACCTCCAGCCAATGGTGTTGTTTTGGACATCTATGGCCCAGTAGGTTGTCAGAGGCTTAGGCTAATGAGGACAGAAGACTAGATCTTGGAAAGAATGAATTTGTTTGTGGTTGTTCATTAAAGTTAAGTATTGAGTCAAAAAGAAAATGAGAAGGTTTAATATTAAGATGACAATACTCCCCAAATTGATATACAGAATTAATATAATCCCTTTCAAAATTCTAAAAGAAAACAATTCTGTTTCTCCTTCTAGTCTACTCACAACACTTCACTTCTGACACCTGATATGTGGATTTTTCCACACCAAGCAATTCAACTCAATTCTGACACTATCTACCTAGAATTAGCATCAGATCCCACAGGTTAAGGGCTCAGTCCCACAAGACCGCCCTCCACTTCAGATGCCAATTGCAAATTTGCGCCTCTGGTCCTTCTCACCAACTGGCTGTAAATCGGGGGTTCCCACAACCCTCTCCTTAGGTTCTATAATTGACTAGAATGGCTCACAGAATTCAGGGAAACACTTACTTATGTTTGACAGTTTATCATACAATAAAGGATACAGAAGAATAGCCAGATGATGAGGTACAAAGGGCAAGATCTGGAAGGGTCCCAAGGGCAGGAGGTTCTGTCTCTGTGGAGTTGGGGTGTGCCACTCTCCTCTCACATGGATGTGTTCACCAACCCAGAAGCTCTCCACAGCTCCTACTTTAGGGATTTTTATGGAGGCTTCATCACGTAGGCATGATTAACTATTAACTCAGTCTCTAGTCCCTCTCCCCTCCCTGGAGGATAGGGAGGGTGTGGGACTGAAAGTTCCAAGCTTCTAATCATGGTTTGGTCTTTCTAGTGATCATCCAGAAGCCCACCCAGAGTCACCTCATTAGAACAAAAGACAATTTCTATCACTCAGGAGATTACAAGCCTTGAGGAGCTCTCTGTCAGGAACTAGGGGCAGAGACCAACATATATATTTCTTATTATTTCACAATTCCAACTGCCTTTTTTCCCCTAAAACTGATAAGCTGATCCTAAAATTTATATGGAAATGTGAGGAACCCAAAATTGCCAAAACAATCTGGAAAAAAACCAACAAGAAGTAAAGCAAAGTTAGAAGACTCATACTTCCTGATTTCAAAACTTACTACAAAGATACAGTAGTCAAGACAGTGTGGTACTGGCATTAGGACAGACAGATAGATCAACAGAATAGAAGAGAGTTCAGAAATTTCTAACACAACAAAATGGGTAAAGAATAGTCTTCAACAAAGGGCATTGGAACAACTGTATGTACACATGCAAAAGAATGAAGTTAGATCCCTACCTCACACCATATACAAAAATTGACTCAAAATAGATCAAAGGACTAAATGTAAGAGCTAAAACTGTAAACCTCTTGGAAGAAAACTTAGATGTAAATCTTCATGACCTTGAATTAGGCAATGGTGTCTTAGATATGATGCTGAAAGTACAAGCAACCAAAGAAAAATAAATTGGACTTCCTCAAAATTAAACACCTTTGTGTTTCAAAGGCTGCTATGAAGACAGTGAAAAAGACAACCCACAGAAGGGACTAATAAGGGACTAGTATTCAGACTATAAAAAGAACTCTTACAATAAAATGACAACTCACTAAAGAATAAGCAAAGTATTTGAATAGATATTTCTCTAAAGAAGGTACAGAAATGGCTAATAAGCACATGAAAATACGCTCAACATCATTAGTCATTAGGGAAATGCAAATCAAAACCACAATGAGATGCTACTTCATACCCCCTAGAATGGCCACAATAAAGAAGATGGACAATAACAAGTGTTGGTGAGGATGTGGGGCAGTTGAGACCCTCACACATTGCTGACGGGAATGTAAGATGGTACAGCTGCTTAGGAAAACAGTTTGACAGTTCCTCAAAAAGTTAAATGTAGACTTACCATATGACCCAGCAATTCCACTCCTAGGTAGATACCTAGGAAAAAGGAAAATATATGCCCACACAAAAATTTGCACATGAATGTTCACAGCAGTGTTATTAAAAATAGCCACAAAGAGGAAGCAATCCGAATGTCCATGAATTGATAAATAAACAAAATGTAATGGTCCATGCAATGGAATATTATTCAGCCATAAAAAGGAATGAAGTGCTTATACACGCTACAACATGGACGAACATTGGAAACATTATGCTAAGTGAAAGAAGCCAGACCCAAAAGGCCATATATTGTCTATATGAAATGTCCAGAATAGCAAATCTGTAGAGACAGGAAGTAGATTAACAGTTGCTAGGGATTTGGGAGGAGGGAATGGGAAAAAATTGATAATCGATACAGAGTTTCTTTTTGGGGTGATAAAATGTTCTGGAATTAAATACTGGTGATGGTTGCACAACTTTGTGAATATGCTAAAAAAACCCCACTGAATTGTACACTTTAAAAGGATGATTTTTATGGTGTGTGAATTATATCTCAATTAAAAAAAACTTTTAGGGCCTGAAAAAAAAGAATCTCCCCGGACTCTCCTGGGGCTGCTGTTCTTCTAAAACACCTTCCTGTCTTCAGTAACCTTGGTCCCAGGTGCTTCTGAGTCAGACTGCTCCAGAATAAGTGATGTTCAACTCTCCATTTGGGAGTCGCTGCCCCACAGACATGTCGATGTGTCAACAACATTGACTAACTTAACACCACAAACCCTCTCTGTCACAAATACACAGGATTTGCACAAACCTCTGTGTGTTCACAGCTCTTTCCCTTGGGCAAGAGTTTCAGTTTTTCAGCCCTACTGGCCCAGCTGTGTGGCGTTTCTGTCTGGGAGTGTTTATCTAGGGTGTTACTTAAACCAGCAGCCCCTTCTTAAGTTTCCTGAAGGTTCAGCTTTCTGCCCGCCATTTTAGGAAAATCATGGCTCGTTTCAGCCGTGGGAATCCACTGAAAGAAATAGGATAGACTTGTGCATGTTTGGACACTAGAGAAAGGATTTGATAGATAGGAAAATATGTTCATTTCTATAATTCCTGATGTGTTTAGCTTTGCTGAGTCAACTTTCAAGTTTTATTAGTCCCTAAAATCTTGGTCCTGTAATGAGGCTATACTGCCCCCATGAGGCGCAGGCTGCCCAGGCACTTCATTCCAAACAAGGAGTCAACAAACTTGCTGTAAAGGGCTGTGTAGTAAATATTTTAGACTTTGAGTCATACGGTCTTTGTCACAATTACTCAACTGCCCTTCTAGAGTGAAAGTAGCCACAGATAATATGTAAACAAATAGGTGTGGCTGTGTTCCAATAAAACTTTATTTTAAAAATTAGGCATGGGTCACATTTGTCCTGCAGCCCCTAGTTTCTTGGTCTCCAGCCTAAACTTGTGGTGCTCAACGCAGTCATGGGTCACTTAATGATGGGATACGTTCTGAGAAATGCATCGTTAGGCGATTTTGTCATTGTGTGAACGTCATAGGATGTGCTTACACAAACTGAGATCGTGCAGCCTACTACACCCCTGGGCTATATGGTATATGTAACCTGGCTCCTAGATTACAAACCTGTACCCCTGTACTGAATACTTCAGGCAATTGTAACACAGTTGTAAATATTTTTGTATCTAAACATAGAAAAGGTACAGCAAAAATATGGTAGAAAAGATAAAAAATGGTGCACCTGTATGGGGCACTTACCATGAATGGGGCTTGCAGGACTGGAAGTTGCTCTGGTGAGCGAGTGTGTGGTGAGTGAGTGTGAAGGCCCAGGACATCACTGTGCACGACTGTAGACTTTATACACACTGTACACTTAGGCTACACTAAATTTATGAAAAAATATTTTTCTTCAATAATAAATTAACCTTAGCTTACTGTAACTTTTTACTTTACAAACTTTTTGACTCTTTTGTAATAACACTTAGCTTAAAACACAAACGGTTCAGCTGTACAAAAATATTTTCTTTCTTTACAACCTTATTCTACAAGCTTTTTTCTACTTTAAAAATTTTTAATTTTTTTACTTTTTAAACTTTCTGTTAAACCTAAGACACAAACACACACATTAGCCTAGGCCTACACAGGGTCAGGACCATCAATATCACTGTCTTCCACCTCCACATCTTGTCCCACTGGAAGATCTTCAGGAGCAATAGCACACATGGAGCTGTCATCTCCTGTGATAGCAAGGCCTTCTTCTGGAACGCCTTCCAAAGGACCTGCCTGAGGCTCTTCTTGAGGAGGTATCACTCTTTTCAGAAATATGTCCATGGTGGTTTGCTTCTTTTTCTCATCACAGATTTGCTTACAAGCAGATAATGCACCATGAACATTCCTCTCTATTAATGGAAATCTTTCGGTGTTGGAGTCCATGTTTTCAAACTTTTTAAGGAGCTTGTGGAGGTCTGCAAAAGCTTTTGCTAAACCCTTCACTGTGCAGTTTCTTGGGGGTTCTTTCTCTTCTCCTGCAGTTTCCTTTTCTCCTTCCTCTCCCTTCAGCTACATGTTCCTGTTCCAGTTCCAACAACTCCTCACTAGTCAATTCCTCAGGAACCACCTCCAGGAGCTCCTCAATGTCATCCTCATCCACACCCAGGTTAAAGTTGTTTGCCATCTCAACCACAGCCTTGTTGATTTTTGTAACCTCCTCATCCTTGGCAAATCCTCATGGACAAACTTCTTAAGTGTCTTCTCCCAGATACCATTCATACACTCCTTGGTGACATCACCCTAAGCCCAAGCAGGTTCTTGATGCATCATAGATGTTGTAACCCTTCCAGAACTGCATCAGTGTCCTCCTCAGTCACAGCAGTAGCTGGGCGAAGGTCCTCCTCAGGTGGTAGCCTTAAAAGCTTCTGTAACTCCTCGATCCATTGGTTGGATCAAAGAGGTGGTGTTTGGAGGAAGAAATACAGCTTTGATATTGGGATGAAGATCACCAGTGAAAGGAGGATGTCCAGGAGCATTAACAACAATAAGCAAAGTCTTGAAAGATATGTTGTTCTCCAAACAGTACTTCATTTCACCAGCACAGCAATTCAGGAGGGCATCTTGGAAGAGGAGCTGAGTCACCCATGACTTCTTATTGCTCCTGCAGACACTGGCAGTGTGTGCTTATCAATGTGCTTGAAGGCCCCGGTTTCTCACTGTGCCAGATCACAGAGGGATTCAATTTATAGCTGCAATATTGCCCCGGGCAAGACTGTCATCTCGTCCTTAAAAGCCTTGAAACTTGGCATTGACTTGGTCTCCTTATAAATGAAAGTCCTTTCAGGCATCTGTTTCCAGAATAGGGAGGTTTCACCATATTGAATATTTGCTCTGGCAAGTAATTTTCCTCGACAATCAGCTTATCTAGAGTTTCTAAAAATTCTCCAGCTGCCTTCCCATCAGCACTCGCAGACTCACTCAGTCTCACGTTATGTAACGAAGAACGATTCTTGAATCGTTTAAACCACCCAGAGCGAGCAGTAAACTCAATATTGTAGTTGGGCCCAGTCTTTTCTTTCAACATCACAAACAAACTTCTGCTTTGGCTGTGATCAGGGTGCTGAGAGGGACACGCTTCTGTGTCTGGTCTTCAATCCAGGTCGTTAGACGTTTCTCCGTGTCCGATATAGGCCCTTCTTGAATTTTTGTTAGTCTCATTGCCTTCAATGAAGCAGATCATTTTTTTCCCCTTTTTTGAGGAAGATTGGCCCTGAGCTAACATCTGTTGCCAATCTTCCTCCTTTTTTTTTTTTTTTTTTTTTTGCTTTTTTCTCCCCAAAGGCCCAGTAGACAGTTGTATGTCATAGTTGTGCATCCTTCTAGTTGCTCTGTGTGGGACACCACCTCACTATGGCTTGATGAGCGGTGCACAGGTCCTTGCCCAGGATCCGAACTGGCGAACCTTGGGCCACTGAAGCAGAGTGCGCGAACTTAACTGCTACGCCACCGGGCCGGCCCCAAAACAGATCCTTTAATAGCTTCCATCACTTTATTCTTGTTCTTCAAGATCTTTGCTGTGGTGGAATGGGACAGGCCTGACTGGCGAGCAATACCATCACTGATTTTCCACCTTTGTAGTCCTTAATCACTTTTAAGTTCATTTCTAGGTCAATCACTTGACATGGCCTCTTACTGTCAACATTAGCAGTGGATTTTGTATGCTTAGGGGCCTTGATGAACAACACATGAGAGTAAATCAAGCACAAGAGGAAATGATGCAGCCAAGAGACACCGTGAACACGAGCTCCGTGAGGCTGCTGCCGGTGTCACGTGGCACGTTGGTTTAGAGAACTTTTTTTAATAACTAGAAAGAGTGCGCTCGGAAATAACGATAAAAAGCATAGTATAGTAAAAACATAAACCGGTAACATAGTTGCTTATTGTCATTACCAAGTTTGTGTACCGTACGTAACTGCATGTGCTGTGCTCTTGTCCGGCTGGCAGTGCAGTAGGTTGTTTACACCAGCACCACCACATGTGAGCAGCGCCTTGTGCTGTGACATTACGATGGCTACAACATCACCAGGTGACAGGAATTTTTCAGCTCCATTGTAATCTTTAGGGACCTCTGTTGCATATGTAGTCTGTCATTGACAGAAACATCACTAAGTGGTGCATGACTGTATTTGGGCTGAAGATAAAGTTATCTGGGGATTTTTGTTTTTTAAATGTGGGTGCCCAGGCCCCATCACAAACCTATTGAATAGGAACCTTTGAGTGTGGGGCTGGGTCACTAGTACTTTGCAAAATTCCACCAGGGAGTCTATTATGCAGCCAAGGTTGAGAATTACTGATTCAAACCAAAACATTTCTAGTTGCAAGCGCATCAAACAACAACAGCTAGTGTTTATTTAGTGCTTATTATGTACGGGGCGCTGAGCAAGAGCTTTCCACATGTTATCTCACTTAACCCTCACAACAACTCTACGAATTGGGTACCATTATTAAGCCCATTTTATAGATAAGGAAACTGAATTTTGTGAGATTAAGTAATCTGCTCAAAGTTGGAGGAGATTAGAATGTGCCATCCCAAAATATGTCACTTTGGTATAAAGATTATTTAATTAATTAATTAATTTTGTGAGGAAAACTAGGCCTGAGCCAAAATCCGTTGCCAAGTCTCCTCTTTATTTTTCCCTGAGGAAGACTGGCCCTGGGCTAACATCCGTGCCCATCTTCCTCCACTTTATATGGGACGCCACCATAGCATGGCTTGACAAGCAATGTGACGGTCTGCGCCTGGGATCTGAACCTGTGAAACCCTGGGTTGCTGGAGTGGAGAGCGCAAACTTAACCACTATACCACTGGGCCAGCCCTAAAGATTATTTTAAGCTAAAGACACTCGAGATTCAACAGATGCAGAAAAAAAAAAAAGTGAGCTTCCTTTATCTGACTAAAAGCAGTGACCTCTGAGAAATAAGGCTACCATAAATTCCTCATCATGGCAAATTTACTCCCAGAAGGGAGAATGCAAATAAAACCTACCCCAAATCCCTTATTTAGGGAAATTTTATGGCCCAGAAGGAGATGAAGAGACCACTCATACCAAGATACAAAAACACTGTTACAAACTTTCTTATCTCCTGTTTGCTCTCCTGAAAATTCATTTCTCTTTCCAAAAAGTCATTTGTTTTCCTATAAATGCCTTTTTCCTCCTCTCCTTTACTATTAAGATGGTATATAAACCCCCAATTCTAATCACCTCTTTGAGTTACTCATCACTGAGGCCTTCTGAGTGTATGCATGTTGCACACATAAATAAACTTGGTTTTTTGCCCCCCTCCTGTTAATCTGTCTTTTGTTAGTTTAATTTGCTGGGCTCCAGACACAGAACCTAAGAAGGTAAAGGGAAAAGGTGTTTTTTTCCTCACCTACAAGCTCATGTAGCTATTAAGAGGAGGAACGGGGATTCAAACCCAGATATGTGCTTCTAGAATCTGAACTCTTTTTCTATGCTTCTCTGTTTGTTGTTATTATTTTTAACCGAAAAACACCCAGCCTCCCTCTGAACTTAACTAGATAAACTATTTTACCATATACTATATTTTATAAGGTATATAAAAAGTTAGTCACAAAGTTTTCTCTAGATTTAATTAACATACTTTTTCTAGTGCCACTGAATCTTATTTTGAATCAGATTCTTAGACCTTGCCCACAGCTTTGGTACATCATGGAAATTCATTGTTTAAGTACCTTTTCAGTTTGTTTTCTGTCTTGCAGATTTTCTCCATCTTAGCCATTGTTTGACTCCACATGGGTTTAGGCTATTAGTATTATTCAAAGGCAAAGCTTTAGTATGATTTTCTTCATTTTAGAGGTGGTATGGTTCAGTGACTTATGTGCGGGCTTTGAAGCCAGACAGTCCTCAGTTTGAATTCTGGCTCTGCCACTTGCATGATAAATACTCAATAAATATCAACTGTTCTTCTAGCATTTTAATCAACTATAATGGGATGTCTTGCTTCTGATTTCCCCAAGTTTTCTCTCTTCATGTAGTAGAAGCAAAGAGGAATCAGTCACCTAAGGTGTCTTTACATAACAAGAACCACCACAATTGTAACCACCACCACCACAATAATAATAGCTGATACTTACTGAGTGACTGCTGTTATTTTAAACACTTTTCATGGATTAATTTAATTATTTCAATAACCCTACGAAGCAGGTGTTATTACTATCTTTAATTTATACACAAGGAAACTGAGGCCCAGGGAAATTAAGTACTTTTCCAAGGTCATGTAGACATTAAGTGGCAGAGATATTTTTTGAACCCCAGTAAGTCTGGCTTCAAAATTCACACACTTTTGTATATTGCTTTATTATATCATATAACCTCTAATATGAAATTCGACTGTTACGCGTTTCTTCAAATCAGAAGGAATAATTTCCAATGCCTCCAAAGCAATGGTTCCTAGGCTTTAGGATTTCACAGGCCATTAAAATTTAAAGGAAGATTCTGGCAAACAATGTAGATTTGCCACCTTTAGGTTTTGACAAGAGAGAACTTTAAAAAGCAAACACTACCACCACCATCATTTACTATTAGCACAAAATAAAGGACAATTTAATACCAAAAAAGTAGGATGGATATAATCTAGAAAGATAGCATCCTAAAGCTATACTTATTCATGTATTGTCCTCAAATTTTCCACTTTGTTGAGCACAAAGATTCTACAACATTCTCCTTCCACCTTGTTCCTAATAGCTAGGCCAATCATTAGATACCACTGCATTTAAATATAACAGCTCTTGTAGTAACTTTTACAGCTTGTCATTCTAGAAAAAGCCTGTGTCTTTGGGACTGGAAGCTAATAGTGCCACTAATTAAAAGTAATTGCTTTTTTTTTTTTTTTTGGTGAGGAAGACTGGCCCTGAGCTCCCATCTCTTGCAAATCCTCCTTTTTGCTAAGGAAGATTGGATCTGAGCTAATACCTGTGCCCAACGTCCTCCACTTTTTTTGTATGTGGGATGCTGCCACAGCATGGCTTGAAAAGTGGTGCATCGGTCCATGCCCAGGGTTCAAACCCGCGAAATCTGCGCCGCCAAAGCAGAGCACGTGAACTTAACCATTACGCCACTGGGCCAGTCCCTAAAGTTGCTGCTTTTTAATAAAAGGTGGAATAAGAGATCTATGGGTGTTCTGCTCCACTAAAGTGGCCAAAGGACTTAAAAGGCTGAGGGGCCCTGCTTAAGACCTTCTCATTCTTGAAATTTTGAAAGATGAAATAAACAGTTTTGGCATTAGCACGTCTTTCATTCCAATGCATTAAACTAATAATTATACTGTTGAAAATGAGAGAATATTTCAGTTAAAACCTTCAAGTTTTCTATAGTGATGGCATATTAATAGGGTTTATGTCTTCTGCACCTTTGGTTTTCTCCAGAGTCCCAACGCCTGAGTGTTTTCAACAGGGTGCCACATGAACAGAAATCTACATGCATGTGGGTTTTATGAATTTCTTATTGATAACCATGTGAAATAAGGCTCAGTGCTTACTAGCTGCATTTTGAACTTGCCTACAAACATGAATTATGTACAGAGGTAAAAATTATTGGAAACAATTTTCTTTTAGTTAACATTCTATTAGGCCCTTGCTTCATGTTATGACTTTGAATAAATCGTGAGTAGCTCAGTGTTATAATCAATTATATTCAGCTTCCTTTATAATTCCTAATTGATTCAAGGCTATTAGCACGAACCTCTGGTAACAGTCTGTTACGCAAGGTTAGTAAAAGGCTAGCGGTGAAGTGGAAGCAACCCAACTGTCCCTCGACTGATGATTGGTTAAAGAAGATGTGGTATATACATACAAGGGAATACTACTCAGCCATAAGAAAAGACACAATTGTCCCATTTGCAACAACATGGAAGGACCTAGAGGGTATTATGTTAAGTGAAATAAGCCAGAGAGAGAAGGACAGACACTGCATGAACTCACCATATATGGAATATAAGTGAACACACGGACAGAGAGAACTGATTGGTGGTTACCAAGGGGAAGGGGGGGTGGGGGGTGGGGGGTGGGCACAAGGGGTGAAGGGTTACATCCACAAGGTGACGGACAAACAAAAATGTACAACTAAAACCCCCCAGTGTTATAAACTATTAAGACATCAGTAAAAAAAAAATGGTTAAAAAAAAAAAAGGCTAGCGGTGAACTTCTATGTACCACGTAATCAGATTAAAAACAGGAGTCTCCTTCTAAGTGTCTTAGGGTGGCCCTCTCTTGGGGATCCAGCAGGTAGGATGCCTAGTCCCTAAGTGCGGTGCTCCTCAAGCCAGGGGTTAGCACTTCTGGGAGCTGCAAGAACATTTGGACAAAGAACATGACTCAGGACACGAAATAACTTCTTATTCACCCTGGTGACACAGCCCAGGGTCCTGCTTCCTCACATTCTGTAACCTGTACTCAGGGACTTTTTCCTCTCTCATTACAAAGGAAAAACAATATTCTTGCCTCATCGATCCTTTTAGTATTTTGCTCGGAGAATGATGGTACATCGAAAAACTTTTAAGATTCCCTCCCCCCATCTTGAGAATTCACAAATATATAGCTTTTGCGTGAGAAATCAGAGTGAAGACTCTTATGAACCCATGCTGGCACAGCAGGGGCTCAGTCGGCGTGATCCGAGATGGAGCACGACAAGGCCCGCACACTGGGGCTGAAGGGAGCCCGCAGTGTGGACAGAGGGGGCGGCAGGAACACCGAGGAGACCGGGAATGTAAACTCAGTGCCTATCCCCGCGGGCGCGCGCTCCGGGCCTGAGACACCGACCTTCCTATGATAGGAACCGCTAACACACACCCCGCCCGGAACAGCGGCGACCCGCCCTGACCGACCCGGGTCGCCGATGACCCGTAGGCGCTGGATGATGACGTACTCTCAGACCAGGCCCTGATTGGCTTCCGAAGAGGGGCGTCGGCCGCCAACGCGACGCGGAGGCCGGCCCAGGTCCTCGCGAGAACCGCGGCCTCAGGGGCGGGATGGCCGCCGAGCCGGGCGGAGCTGGCCCGCAGCTCGCGGAGCCGGCTCTGCGGCCCGGGACATGGCCCGGGGTCCCGGCCCGCTAGGCCGGCCTCGCCCCGACGCGGGCGCCATGCCCAAGAGAGGGAAGCGACTCAAGTTCCGGGCCCACGATGCCTGCTCTGGTCGAGGTGAGCGCGGGGCGGGGAGGGGCCGGACGCCCGGCACAGGCCGGGCCTGCGGGGAGCGGGGCGGGGGGACGGGAGACGGGGCAGTGGAGGGGGGAGGGACGGGGGACGGGGCAGCGGGGGCCGGGGGGGCGGACGGGGGACGGGGCAGTGGAGGGGGGAGGGACGGGGCAGCGGCGCCCGGGGCGGGCGGACTGGGGACGGGGCCTGCGGGGCGCGGGGCGGGGCGGGGCGGGGAGACCCCGGGAGAGACCTCCTCCCGCAAGCCTGGTGCTGTGTTGCAGTGACCGTGGCCGACTACGCCAACTCGGATCCGGCCGTCGTGAGGTCTGGACGGGTCAAGAAAGCCGTGGCCAACGCTGTCCAGCAGGAAGGTAGGCGTCCGACGGGGCTCTCAGCCTCAGGCCGTGAGGACAGACGAGGGGCTTCGTTCTGTGCTTCAGTGTTTTTCTTGCGTCTCCCCATAAACGTGTTGCTCTCCTCGATGGTTACTCATACGTCCGGCGGGGAGGACCAGCCAAGAGCAGTAGCCTTAATGTTTTATTTCTGTCTTTGCATTAAAAAACGTCTGCATACTCTCCTGTAGTTCCCACTGCTTTCTTCTTAGTTGTTAATCTTTTTCCTGTAGTTCACACGTATTCTCTCCTCATTCTGCAGTTTGCTTCTTTATGTAGTAACCTGAAGTATTCTTTTTCTTTCCCCAGGCTTGTCTTACTGGCAAGCTTTTTACTCACGGGTCTCTGACACTTGTGTTTTTATGACGCCTGCAGTCTCCAGCCCAGGAACAGGGTTAAATTGGATTCAGTTATTCTCAAACATTGATCCTCAGAATTTATGCAAGTGAGAATAGTAGTCACCTTTTGCTTTTATCCTGCACGGTTTATAGTGGAAGAATGATGCACTCTCTTTTTCTTCTGGCCTGCAGTTTGCCCTTTTAAGAAGTTAGTTTCTGCAACTTTGGAGTCAGATTGCCCATTGCTTTCCAATTTTTTGTATTGAAAATGCTAAAATTTCTTTCTCTTTAGATTCTCAGCTTTCTTCAGTAGACTGTTACACTGCTTTTGCTTTTTTTTCCCTTTCTCTCCTGGATGCTGATATCCTGTCTATGCCACTCTTATTTTTGGGTAGGACTCTGCCATCTCATTCTGCCCTTATTTTCTTCTAGTAAAATCTCTTTGTGGCTTGGAAGCCTCCCAGGTTCCTGCAGTGGAAGCTCTTTCTGGGGCTGGTGAGCCCTGTGACATCATTGACAGCAGTGATGAGATGGACGCCCAGGAGGAGAGCATCCATGAGAGAACCGCCTCCAGAAAAAAGAAAAGCAAGAGGCACAGAGGTACCGGGCTTGTTCTCTCAGATTGTTCATCTTCCCTGTGGTGATCACTTGAAGCTGTCACCTTTTCAGTAGCACAAGAGGTGATACCAGTGGAGAACCAGTTTGAGTCTTAGTAGTGGGATAGGGTCTAATAGAGCAGGGCTTTCTACTTTTGTCTACATATGAGAGGAAAAGAGATTGGTAAGAGTCAGATTTCTGGAGCTGTGAACTCAATTATAATAGCCATTTATTGAGAACATGTCATTAGCGGGTAAAAACCCATATGGCAACATGTAAACAAAATGCCTTTGCATTTCTGGATTTCTGAATGTGTAAGGAAGCAGAGATGTGACAAAAAATGTTTTCCCAAACGTGTGGATTGCATATAACCGGTTTCATTTCAGCTAAAGTTAGATATTATTATGGGCTTTTAAGTGCTCTGCAGTTATCAACATCTGCTTTATGTCTAATAAGTATTTTGGGAAATAGAAAAGTATGTGATACTTGTATCTTAGTAACTCAGGGACTTACACAAATGAAACAAAGAAAAATAAACTGACAGTATATAATGTACCAAACCATCATTCAGTGCTTTGTTCCTTTGTTCCAAACTTAATGAATCAAACTCTAGCTGTCTAACTATCCCAGAATATTCTTAAAGCTAACGTGGTTCTGATGATGAGCTAGAGTTAGGGGGAAGCTAACGTAATAAATGATATGTGTATTTTGGGTCTCAGATCTACCAGAACTTTCACTTCTACTTGAGAATCAGATAACAGATATTTGTATCTGTTAACATGTATTGAAATAATCAATAAATCAATGAACTGACATTGCTTTGCAATTACACCAATTATTGTCAACTCTTTTCCAGAACCCCAAAATTAATATTGACATTCCTCGCACTTCTTTGTTCCTTAGTTTCTCGCTTGAAGTCCCTACTCATCATCACCGTTCCATTAGAGATTTATCTTGGTTTTTTGTTTGTTTATTTTTGGACGCATCCCACGGAATGGCTTACAGACTTTTTAAACATCTTTACTGAGATAAAATTACTTCCTTAATAGTGTACAATTTGGTGGTTTTAGTGTGTTCACAGAGTTGTGCAGCCGTCAACATGATCTAAATTTAGAATTTTTCTGTCACCCCAAACCTATTAGCATCATTGCTCATTCCCACCCAACCCTCCCTGCCACCACTCTATGCAACCACTAATCAACTTTTTGTCTCTATAGATTTGCCTATTCTGGACATGTCATATAAATGGAATCATATCATAGGTGGTCTTTTGTGTCTAGCTTCTTTCACCTAGCATAATGTTTCAAACTTCATATTGTAGCATGTGTCAGTACTTCATTCCTTTTTATTGGGCTGTTATGAATAATGCTGCTGTGAACACTCAAGGACAAGTTTTTGTGTGGACATATATTTTCATTTCTTTTGGATAGGAGTGAAATTGCTGGATCACATGGTAACTCTAAGTTTAACTTTTGAGGAATTGCCAACCTGTTTTCTGGGAAGTTTCCATTTTTCTTCCCACCAGCAATGTATGAGAGTTCCGGTTTCTCCACATCCTGGCCGACACTTGTTATTGTCTGACTTTTAAATTATAGCCATCCTAGTGGATGTGAAGTTGTATCTGTGGTTTTGATTTGCATTTCTCTGATAGCTAAAGATGTTGGGCATCTTTTCACATGCTTCTTGGCCATTTATGTCTTCTTCGGAGAATTGTCTATTCAAATCCTTTGCCTATTTTTAAATTGGGTTGTTTATCTTTTTTATTACTGAGTGGTAAGAATTCTTTATATGTTCAGGATACCACTCACTTATCAGATATATGATTTGTGGCTTACACACTCTTTAACTATGATTTCATCTTTTACATCCTTGCTCCAATTTACCCTCATTAGATTCTTCATTCTAGTCAGACTAGTCTTGTTTTTTCCTTCTTCTTTTAGCTTCTTTTTAATGAAACATATACAAAAGAGGAGAGAACAGTGTAATGAATCCCATGTAGCTATTATGCAGCTTCGACAGTTATCAACTCACGGCCATTTTTGTTTCAACCACTACTTGCCCACTCTACACCCCAACACACACACACTGGATTATTTTGAAACAGTTTCCAGATAGCCTATTATTATCTCTGAGTATTTTGGTAGTTATGTCCAAAAGATAAGATTTCTTTAAAAAAAGAAAGCATTAGCAACTCTAAAAAAAGTTAGCAGTAATTTCTTAATGTCATCAAAATCTTTTTAGACTTGTCTCTTTATTGCCTTCACATATGTCTTGTTTTTCTAAGTATCTAGGCTTCATATTAGCTGTTTATTTCGCTTAGAATATTTTTCCTTTTAACCTATGCCTATCAAAATTCTTTATGTCCGTTATGGCTTATTTCCATTACTGATTCCATTTCCTATGTTTAGAAATTTCTTAATGATTATGTTTAAAACACTGACAATTCTTCAGTAATTACTGAATTTTGTCCCTAAAGACAGAAAATTTTTAATAGGACTCCTCCTTGTAAAAGTCCGTATGGGTGTCAGTGGAGGAAATTCTGATGGTCATTTGCCTTTTCTTTCAGGGAGAGATTTAATGTGGGAGACGATGAGCCTTTGATGGTGCCTGGAGGTTACAAGAAAGGATAGGCACCAGAAGGATGTTGTTTCAGAGGCGCTGGTCTCTCTTATGAAGACCCTAACGCAAGAATCTGATTGAGTCATAGAGCTGCAGGAAGCAGTTAGCTAGAAAAGCAGATGTAGCTTCCGGGAGGTGGGGTAGGGCCTTTTTGCCCAGGAAAGAGAAAGAAGAAAACTGGTTTTGGGGTAGTTCTGTGACTAGGTCTGAATTAAAGCATAGGGCTAGTGCTAGCCCAGATGCGGGTGTCTTTATGGAGTGTGAGTTTTTACTTGAACCTGAGATGTATAGTGGACCTCAGGTTTAAGAGAATTAATACTAGTGGAGTCTGAAGGAGGAGGAGGTGGGGCTACATTATCACAAGGTATCTTTGAATACTGAATGCCTGTGGCCAGGATCATCGGTCAAACTGGAAATGAAACCCAGAGAAACTAGCAGAAAAGAAGCATGTCTACAGACAGTTATTGAGTAATGAAAACACACTGTAATGAGCCAGCCCTGATGGCCTGGTGGTTAAAGTTCGCTGTGCTCCACTTTGCCAGCCCAGGTTCGGTTCCCTGGCATGGAACCACACCACTTGTGTGGTGGCTCACGTAGAAGAACTAGAAGGACTTCCAACTAGAATATAGAACTAGGTCCTGGGGCTTTGGAGAGGGAAAAAAAAAAAAAAGAAAGGAAGATTGGCAACAGATGTTAGCTCAGGGCGAATCTTTCCCAGCCAAAAAAACCCCACTGGAACAGCCCTGGTTTTTATTTAGTGTGTACTCTGAGGTTTCCTCATTCCATCTTCTTTTTTTTTTTTTTTTGTGAGGAAGACCAGCCCCGAGCTAACATCCGTGCCCATCTTCCTCCACTTTATGTGGGACGCCGCCACGGCATGGCTGACAAGCAGTGCGTCGGCGGGCTCCCGGGATCCGAACCGGCGAACCCCGGGCTGCCAAGCGCGGACTAAACTGCTGCGCCACTGGGCCGGCCCCTCCTCATTCCATCTTAAAATCAGTTTTGTTTTTTAATGACCGAACTGAAAAAACTGTTCGGTGGATGGGACTGTGAGGGAAATCAAGGGCAAAGCTAGAAATTGGAGTCAGAAAACCTGGTTCTATTTACCTTGACTAGGTGGCAAGGTTCTGTTTTCTTATTAGTAAAATGGGCACAATAATAGTTTCCTTATTTCTGTTGAAGAATTATTAGAGTTGAATGGTATAATGTATGCAAAGGTACTTTGAAAACTTCAAAATAGTATGTAAGTAGTTGTTAAATAAAGGCCTTAAGAACAAGACCTGTTCACTTGGGCAACAGAAAGCCAGAGTTTCCAGCAGCTCAAATAAGCAGGAATGATGAGTTTGAGAGACTTCCTTGGACCTGTTTAAAACCTTTTTCTTTTTTTTTTTTTTTTTGTGAGGAAGATTAGCCTTGAGCTAATATCTGTTGCCAATCCTCCTCTTTTTGCTGAAGAAGACTGGCCCTGGGCTAACATCCGTGCCCATCTTCCTCCACTTTATATGGGACGCCGCCACGGCAGGGCTGACAAGCAGTGCGTCGGCAGGCGCCCGGGATCCGAACCCGCGAAGCCCGGGCTGCCAAGCGCGAACTTCACCGCTGCGCCACCGGGCGGCCCCATAACCTTTTTCTTGACTGTGCAAGCCCTGGGAGAATCGAATGATTGGGGATCTTCAGATATGCGTGCGATAGAAGGCCAAAGGTGATACTCTTTTCTGTTTCAGAAGACCTGGATGGGGCTGGAGGAGAAGAGTATCCCATTGATATTTGGCTCTTGCTGGCTGCCTATATCCGTCCTGAGGACATTGTGAATTTTTCCCTGATTTGCAAGAACGCCTGGACTGTCACTTGCACGGCTGCCTTTTGGACCAGGTTGTACCGAAGGTGCGACACAGAGGGCTCACTCTGTTGTGTGTGTAGCTGAGTTCATTGCTGCTTGGGATTCTGAGCTGCTCCCTGGATGGTTACCTCTTTTCACTTTCTCTGCTCCAGGCCTGGGCATGAGCCTAGCTTTGGACTCCTTGAGCCCCTCTCTAATTTAAAATTGATGTTATTAATTCATCCAGGTAATTGTCTTCCCTGTGGTTGCCCCCTCCCCTCCATCCAGTATCCTCTTTCAGTCTTGCTTCGGGTCTCAAAAAGAATTATCCTAGACTTTTCTTCAGAGATTTTTCTTAACTAGAATATTCATAAGTTACAGGGGCCTATCTACTTATCTTTCCAACTGGATTAGTTTCTCAGGTTTGCTAGTCATCTTGAAGTGTCACATAGTTCTTGTACTTATGCTGCCCTATGTGTAGTTGTAGTGGTGAGGAGAGAGTGAATGATATGGTGGTAAGAGGGCTAGCTTTGGATACTGGGTGCAGAAGGGTAGTGAAGATTCTGAACTGCCAGTGAGGATGTGGTGGGAAGGGATGTTGAATGGTAGTGAGTAGAGAGCTTGGTGAGATGTGTGACAGGAGAACCTGCTGGCCCTTCCATAGTACAGGTTCTTTTTGAGCAACTGAAGTATGTTTTACTGGTAGCAAGTCAGAGACTTGCCCTATTTTTTAGAGTGAAATAGTGAGGATTTAAAATTCTAAAATGAATGGAGAAGTGCAGGATTACAAGGTATATGTGAATTCTGAGATGGAAGGAGATGGTGGTGTGTGTGTGTGAGAATGAGAGAGAGAGAGCGTGCTGGCCGGCAGAATAGTACAGTACAGTTGTACAGAGACCAAGAGTCCTAGGAGACTGATCCAGAGCAGGAGAGACAGGTGGGAGTAATGTGTTATGTTTCAGGCACTACACGCTGGATGCCTCTCTGCCTTTGCGCCTGCGACCAGAGTCAATGGAGAAGCTGCGCTGTCTCCGGGCATGTGTGATCCGATCTCTGTACCATATGTATGAGCCATTTGCTGCTCGAATCTCCAAGAATCCAGCCATTCCAGAAAGCACGCCTAGCACATTAAAGAATTCCAAAGTAAGTGAGAATTAGTGTTGGGGTTTGACTAATGGGCTCTTGTATGGTGGGCCTGTTATCATGGCTTGTTTCGGCTTCCCTGATGGGGAGGGCTCTGGCTATAGGTACCAGGCTGCTAGGGGACTAATGTAAACTTTCAGGGCTCAGGGTTTTCACTTCCTCAAGATATTGCTGTTCTGCTGGGCTGGCTTGTGTTATCTTTACCTTAAAGCTTTCTTGTGCTTGTAGCAGATTCCTCATTCTCTTTATTTTAATTTTAATTTATTTTCATGCATTGTACATTGGACCACATTAGATGGCTTTGAGGGTTTGGGCTAAGAAGAGCAGAACTCAAGTGGTAGATGTAAACTGTAATTCTTAAAAGGTGCTTTAAATCATGATACAAAAATATAACATGAACAGCTTACTAATTTTGTCTTTCTAATGTGACCTTGACGTCTGGGATTCCTCTTTCTTGTTGACCTCCTTAAAGGATTCTGGTGTAGATTTGACTCTGTTAGCATTTGCTAAGTGCCCACTGTTGCCAGACTCTGGGGTGGGTCATTTCAGAGACTGGAAGGTAGCCCCACTCATAAACTTTAGCGCTGTAAAATTCTTCCTCTGTTCTAGGCTATTTCTTGCATCTCGGGATTTCCCCAGTAGTTTATATTCATAGATTGTATTCAAGTTTCTGGCATTCTTCTGATTTGTCAATAGGTCTGTTAGCCTTTGGTTCGTTCTCTCCTTTTCTCCTCCATAATGAAATACCTAGTGAAAGCACCTTTGCCAAGCTAGACTAGTATAGCAGATAGGATTATTTAGGCAAGTTGATATCTCAGCCTTTTTGTCATTCAACTAATACCATTGTCTAAATTTTGTATCTTTTGAGTTTGTGGGTAATTTTTATTACTCTTTTCCCACCCAAAATCCGGTGTTCTGTAGCACTTCCTATTCTCTTGTATTTTGTTTTTATGCTTTGGATGTTATGTAATGATTCTTCTCTCCTCGTTTAGCTCTAGTGTGATACATATTGATTAAAGGGGTACTGTTGATTTCAAGATCATCAAGGTTTCTCCCAGGGCATTGGCTGAGCTCTGTTTAAGGTCAAACTAGCTGATGGATTTAGGGCAGGAGTAGAATGCTGGGCGAGTAGAATTTCGCCCAGCGGCTGCTTCTGCTTGTAGTGTGAGTGGACAGCATCATCTCAGATTTACAGTTTCCCTCCCCTGGAAACACTTGATAGTGTCAGACTCACTCTGGTGCGGTGGGACTCATCCCAAAGCGCACCATGCCAGGTGTGAATCAGCTGCTGGGAGCAGAGCAGCATTGGGCAAACTCCTCAAGCTTGACACATCCTAGCGGCTCCAGTGCACAATGCAAGAGCTACTGCCTAATTCTAAAACACCCGTGTCTTCATATTCTTATCACTTTATATTAATTTTTTAAAAGTAGACTATAAAAAGCCAAGTGGCATGATAACTAATGTGCTAGTCCAGGTAGCAAGCCCAGGCTGCCTGGCTGCTGCTTTTGTGCCTTGTTAGAGATCTTCTGAAGAGGATGTGGGACCTGCAGTGGCAGGTATCCCATGCATGGCCTTGCCACTTGCATAACCACAATCGCATGGCATTCAGCGAGTTGCCAGCATGCCTAAAGGAAGTGTCCCATGTTCCTGGACTCCAGGTTTTCGTATTTGATTCTCCCTCTCTCTCTTTTCAGTAGCGTAGATTGTGTGGGACACTGGAGCCGTTGTGATGGCAGCAGAAGTGTTTGCCCCTTAAAGCCAAGCCCATTATTTTTGATGGAACAGCAGGACGTACAGGGCATGTCTGAAGGGCAGGACAGCTGGCACGGCGGACGACCCACCCCTTATCCCCTGGGAGGTACTTAACTTCTTGTGCTTAACCCTAGCTGTAGCCTGACTTTCATTGAGGGGCTTACTCTAGACTGAATTCAGCCCAGCTCTAGTTTCCACACCGCTGTCTGCTCCCAGAAGGTCCTGAGGGGCTTGCTCCTGTTACAGGGACAGCTGTCTCTCCCTGCCTTATGGCTTTGTCATCATCTTGCCTGGTGGCTACTGGCTGCCCTTATGTTTTAATATAGAGGAGTGGCCTGTTGAATCAGAGAATGCCCCAGTCTCCAGAGACCATGTTTCTGTCTTTAAAGATGAGAACAATAGGGGTTGACCTCAGTAGCCTTTGAGGTTGACTTATATTGGTCCCTTTTCTCTTTACTGAATAGCCCTGGGATTGTCTCTTTTCACATTGCACCAGTGTCAAATTGGGGGGGTCTCCATCTGTGCCAACGTAAAAGCTCAGCATGGGCTGTGGCTTGCTTTAGAGCTATCAAATGGAAAGGTTTTTGCTTATTATTCTTTGTTTTCTTATTTTGATTTTTTCTTTTCTATCTTTTATTTATTTATTTTTGATTTATTTTATTTTTATTTTCTTACAGTGCTTACTTTTCTGGTGCAGAAAGATTGTTGGGAACAGACAGGAACCAATGTGGGAATTCAACTTCAAGTTCAAAAAACAGGTATGCAGTCATATCTTCTGTTAGTTTTTCAGGTGGTATCTCGTTCTAATAAATTTCACTAAGCATAAAATCGCCTTATTAAAATAAAAACTTATAATAATGCCACGAAAAGAAAAGGAAGAAGGAACTATTCTGTATGAAAGAGACACAAAGATATATTAGCTTAATGCAAAGAGTAAACCTTGAGTGGATCCTGGATCGAGGAACAAAGAGCAATAAAAGACATTTTTGAGACAATTAAAGAGATTTGAATATGCTGTGGATATTCGATGATATGAAATTGTTAATTTTCTTAGGTGTGATGATAGTATTGTGGTTATATGTCAGTGTCTTTGTTCATGCTGGATAAGGGTGGAGTGTCAATGTTACTTTCACATGGCTCTGCACCCCCGCAAAATGCGTGTGATTTACATGTGTGCATTTATATAGAATGAGAGGTGGGGCGAGCAAACGTGGCAAAATAGCCAGTGGTAGAGAGTCCACAGGAGCTTATTGCACTATTTAGTTAGCTTTTTTGTGTATTTGAAGACTTTCTAAAAGTGGGAAAAAAGGGGAAAGCTTGTTATAATGTCCTGAGGTTATTTGCCTAAAAATGTTTTTGTTGTTCGAAGCATATGTACTTATAAACAACAGTAATTCCTGCTGTTTTACATCTGAGGCAATTTGGGGAAGCCGTGAGGAGAGGGACAGCCAAAGGCTATTGGTAAGAAGAGCAGGAGCTGTGCCCTCTGTCCGTCTGCTGCGTGGACTGTACCTGAGATCCGGGCCCAGTGAGGGTCTGTTTTATGTCTTTGCTTCTTGTCCTCAGCAGCCCGATTTCTCCCATCTGTCTGCCCTACTTAGTATCCCACTGAGGAGACACATTACAAACACAATTAGTGATTCCTCACTTGATGGCATGTGAGTTACAGAGAAGTTTGTAATTAAAGAAAATCATATTTTCTATTGATTTTTTTCAAAAACAGCTTTCTAGGGGGGCCGCCCGGTGGTGCGCAGCAGTTTCGTTTGCGCTTGGCAGCCCGGGGTTCGCGGGTTCGGATCCTGGGCGCCCGCCGATGCACTGCTTGTCAGCCATGCTGTGGCGGCGTCCCATATAAAGTAGAGGAAGATGGGCACGGATGTTAGCCCAGGGCCAGTCTTCCTCAGCAAAAAGAGGAGGATTGGCAACAGATGTTAGCTCAGGGCTGGTCTTCCTCACACACACACAAAAAAACAACAAAAAACAGCTTTCTAGGGAAGAATTTTGGCTCTGATTATTTGCTTTTAATAAGATATCCACAGTCTCTGATATCCATTAGATGTTGGTAGGAGGTCCCTCATAGGGCCTTTCTGGGGAGGGACTGAGGGGCAGACTTAGCAGTGTATAAACCGAGGCCAGAGGTACTGCAGGAGAGGGAATGCAGAGATCCTTGAGTTCTGAGACTTGGGACTCTTGTTTTCTGGTGCCTGGGATTCGAGGGCTGCTTCTGTTTCCAGCCCTGTGTGTAGCAGGTGTTCTTGGGAGTCTGACAACATTGCGGAGCCTCTGATAAAGCTATCAGTTTCCATTTCTTGCCAGATGGCAGGAAATGCCATCTAAATGAAGAATACATTCACTGCCACACTGTCCATCCAAATGTGTTTTCCCTTCTTTCGAAGAGCACGTTTTCCTTGATTTGTATAAAAACCGATATGCATATAAAGAGACAGGAGATAATAGAAAAGTGGATCTCATTAGCTGCAGCTGAGCCATCGGATTTTCACCGGAGGAGCTCTAGAGCCACACACATTTCTCTAAGCCACTGAAGTAATTCTCAGTTCTCTGCAGTCCCCTAGATTGAAGAGCAAGTGTCCGGGAGGCTTGCAGCCTCCCATTCAGTATGAGGACGTTCACACCAACCCAGACCAGGACTGCTGCCTGCTGCAGGTCACCACCCTCAATTTCATCTTCATTCCGATTGTCATGGGAATGATATTCACCCTGGTAAGTGGAGGCAGGATGCCATCCTCAGCTCTGTCATAGGCTTTCCCTATATCTAGGGTTTCAAAGAAATTTGTAACTTTAACCATTGAGGAAAAAATCTTTGAAGAAGAATTTAAAAAAAGTCAGAAAGCAGACTTGTATGTTAGGAACAGACAGACTTGTGGGGAAGTTAATTATGTCTGAGAATATTTACCTCTGTTTCCTTTTCAGTGTTTTTGCATCTCCTGTGTAGTGATCATTAATGTTTGAGAAACGTTATCCCCCTGGGGATGATGTTGAGGCTGACACTTGAGCACTATATGTTGGGACCTTGAGGCACGCATGTGGTGTCATAAATGGAATATTAAAATGTAGGGTGACCAGCTCTGTCCTTTGTGTGATGCTCTGACTATTCACGGCTTAGCTAAGAATTAGATTAGGAAATAACAAACATGCCTCTGGCATATTTTCCAGGCTTAAAAAATTTTAGACTGGATTGGCAGCTGGAGAGTTCATGCAGTTTATCTTCGCTGTATTTTAGGGTTTTATGTGGGTCCCCCACTCCACACTGAAAATAGTTTTATTCTTCTTTTAATGGTAAAATAAATAACGCATACTTCGTGTAAAGAATTTAAGTAATATATAAATACATTGAGAAAGTAAAGGTGACTTAGACTTCCACTATCCCATAACTGCAGTTAACCTTTTGGGAGCTGTTCTTGAATGTATACACCCACTCTCTTCAGTAATTTTGTGTAATTGAGATTGTTATACATGCTGCTTTTTTGTCGGCCCCTCTCCTTTCCCTCCAGGTTAAGCCATGTGAATGACCTAGCTATATACTCATCCTCCATGTACTTCATACTCCTACAATTCTATCCAGACCTACATATACATAAACATGTTGAGAGATTTTGTGTTTTTTTTAAACAAAAAATGCGATCAGATGTGTTTCATGCATCTTGCTTGACTTGGTCAACAATATCTCATCAAAATCCCTGTATCTCTTAACAGCTCTAATCCAATTTGTAAAAATTGGCTTTGATGGTAGTCTAAGTGCATGTATCCTAACTTATTCAGCCATTTGAGAGACTTTCTTTAGCATAGTTTAAATATATGACATTAAGAAGAACTTATAAAAATCACTCTTAATTTTTTACATCTTTGCAAAGGTGTTGGTATTATAATTTAGACATTATCTTTTGGCTTAGCCAGTGTAATTCTGTCTAGACTGTCTCATTTCACAGTGAGCCATAGGAAAACAAGGTTGTTTAATTTGGGTACTGAATTTGCTTTTCCTTCCCAGTTTACTATCAATGTGAGCACGGACATGCGGCATCATCGAGTGAGACTGGTCTTCCAAGACTCTCCTGTCCATAGTGGTCGGAAACCGCGTAGTGAACAGGGTGTGCAAGTCATCCTGGACCCAGTGCACAGCGTTCGACTCTTTGACTGGTGGCATCCTCAGTATCCGTTCTCCCTGAGAGCATAGTTACTACTTCCCGTCCCTGTGGGCAGCCCTGAGCTAGGCCAGTCCATTAGTAATCGGATCCCAGTTTGGAAGGGGTGGCTGGATGGTATATCTGGTTAGTAATGCACATGCTTTTCAGGTTCTTGGGGCTCCTGTTAGGGGAAGGAGAAGGAGTGAATCAAGAGGAAAAACAACTATGATTTATAAACATATTTTAATGTAAATTTGCATTTGAAAGGAGAAGCCTGGCCCTATTTTTTGCGTTAAACCCCCTTTGGTGCTATTGAGTTTGTTCTTGATTCTTTTATCCTAGCGAAAATGAATGATCTTGCTCTAGGGAAAAATTAAACTCTTGAATCTCCAAACAAGGAAGTTTCAGCATTCCCTCCTGGATTGGAGGAACCTTAGAGGCCTACAATTGTTGCTATGTTGCTTCCAATTTAGCTGCCCCTCAAATTCAAGTGAATATTTTCTCTTCTCCCTTTACCCTTCTGCAGAAATAAAGCAGGTGAAAGGGTTTTCAGAATCTTATAAGATTGACTTGTGTATCTTTCTTTAAAAATGATTTTTGGATATTTATTGCATAAATATTCTTTTGCCAGTTTTGAATCTTAGGTATTTTTTTGCATGAAGGTGATAAGGTGATAATAACTTTGTGCCCTTGGTACTGTACTTTACATAATATCTCTAATTCTCACAGTCCTGCAAGGTAGTTGATACTAGTCCCATTCTGTGGTTGAGAAACTGAATCAGTGACTTACCCAAGGCCATAACAGCCAGGAAATGGCAGAGCCAGGATCTGACACAGATCTTTTTGCTATACCACAGTTAGAAAGGTCAGTCTCATTTTTCTTGAGGCAGATGGTGGCAAAAGGGAGTAGGCAGAATGTACAAAGGGTGAGTCAAATTTGACTGCGGTATACCTTATCCCTGCTCGGCCTGAAAGGTATGTAAGATTGATGACAGAATCTTTCAAATATATGTTTCTAAGTAAAATGTAAAACAAACCAAAAAAGTTATTGCAGGAAGGATAGGGATATTTTCATTGAATTGTTAGAAAGGCAATTATTATACTGAAGGTTGTTAAAAAAATGCCTCCCGTCTTGAAACCAGCCTCCTGAACTGGAAGCGCTTAGTGACTTTGCTCTGCTCTGTCCTGTGCTGCCTCTCATCCTGTGTGCCTGTAGGAGCCTGGCCTGTCATCCCTGCAGACATGCCGTTGGGTCACAGGAATGCTGTAGCTGGTGTACTCTGAGAGGAGGATCATGGGTGGGTTGTTTTGTTTTGCTAACAAGATAATCTTGCTGCTTGTGTCTGTCCCCTCTGCCCCCCCAAATTAGCCAGTGAGCTGGATATTTATTAACTGGGTATTGCCATGAGGTGGGCATTAAGACGATATTTTTTAAACTTGAAAATCTTGTGGGCGCAGTTCTTACCATGAGCCAAACTGCTAAATTATTGTGTTGTTTTTTCCTTACCATTGTCCCTACCTCCTGCTATTTAAATGATATTCTTAGGAAGCGTCTGCTTAATACTGCTGCTGACAGCTAACCTTATCCCACACTGAGGGTGGTACTAAAGCTGTTCACACAGAAAGTGAGCCCGTGACAGTGAAAAACAGAATTTGGGCATTTAAGTGATAAAAACAAAAAACCCAAGGACGGTAAGCACCTTGCAAATCTCTATAACCAGAAGTTGCCTTTGAGGTGGGAGGAGAGGGGTGGAGCCCTAGTTCCCTGAACTGAAGACGCCATGGAGCAGAAGGGCCTCGTCCTGGTGGGTCACGTGTTCCCTCTTGAGGAGTTACCTTTAAAAGGGGGTGAAATAAATTTGGCTTGATAATTGTGTTCTGACTCAACTTCCAAGTTTTTGTATCAAACTCCACGGTATGCTCTAGATGTTGCCTCAGCTGTTCTCTTAGCATAATATTGACACACTCTTGGTGAAGTGTGTTATCGATGGTTAGCATGGCTTCAGCCTTCCCTCTGCATTGCCTGAGTTGCCTTTTCTAGGACGAATGTTTTATTAGTGAAAAGGATGTGAAGTGTCTCAGCGATTTCCTCTTGATGAGACTCCCAAATCACCTGGAGAAGATTTGGAACCTTCTGGACTGCTTTTGTAAAAACTGCTTTGTAATTTTCACTTCCTTAAATATATACCTTGATTTTGTTCTGAGGGTCAAACAGAATAACAAATTTAGCTTCATTTTTCACCCTCTAAATAAATCAGAATTACTCAGATTTTCCTGCCTTCTACAAAAGATGCAAGGAAACTACGCCAAATAGGGGAGAGAAGAAAAATAAATGAAAGGCTTTATGTGCCATTGATCTCAACTACAGCATTTGTTGCCGATAGAGAACATGTATATACATCTCTGTATATAAAAATTTCTCACACTTACAGCAGTGCTTCCCGGGTGTTGTAAAGGGTTGAGTAGGCACGGTGATGAAACTTCACGAACCAGATGGGAGAGATGCATTAATAGCCGCCGGGGACAGGGTAAGGAGCAATTCAGGAAAATGAGAGATTTAACTAAAATATTTCAGGAATTTTGGCATCGAGACTGGCTTCATACTATGTACATGTGATAGACGAACATTTCATTTTATAGTAGCAGTGTTAGCACGGCCAGGTTCCTGAATTCAGGCAAGACACAATTCACTTAAGTGCACATTACGAAAATGTAGCTGGATCAGGTTTCTCCGCGTAGAAAATGGGTGCGACCAAAGGAGAAGTAATAAACGGGCGCGAAGGGGGACGCGCCACTGGCGACAACACGAGGCCCGGACTGAGGCCGATTTAGGAGCAGGTGGTCGGATAGGGACCGGGAGTTCACGCGGCGGGGAGGCGGGGAGGGGGCAGGCGCGGGCCCTGGTCTTCGATTCCCCCGGGACCGCTCCATCCCAGCGCCGCCTTGTCACGTGCCAGGCGGGGCGGGGCCTCGGGCGGATGCTCCGCGCGACGGAGGCTGCCGGGGCTCGGCCGCCGGGCTCCTGGGCTCCTCGGCTCGCTCGGCCGCTCGGCCCCTCGGCCCCTCGGCCCCTCGGCTCCGGGCCCACTCGGCTCCTCGGCCCCTCGGCCCCTCGGCCCCTCAGCTCACTCGGCCGCTCGGCCCCTCGCCCCACTCGGCTCCTCGGCCCCTCGGTCCCTCGGCCGCTCGGCTCCCAGGACGCCGGGCTCCGCGGGCGGGGGCGGCCCCTGCTGCCCGGAGCCCACTGCCGGCCGTGGACGACGCAGGAGGGTGAGCGTTCGGGGCCGGGTCGCGGAGGCTGCCTCTTGCCTCCTCCTGCTCCCTGCCGGGCCGGGGGCCCTATCAGCGCGCCTTGGGAGCAGCCCGCTGAGTCCGGACGCGGGGTTTCGGGCGGCCGCTCCGCTCCCTATGCCGACCCCCGGCCTTGGCGGCGCCGGTGCCCTTGGGGTGGGCGTGGGGCTCGCCTCCGCCAGCCGCGAGGGGGCTGCGTGCGTCCCGCCGGTGGGCGCCCCCGCCAGTCCCGGAGCGCGGAGAGGCGCCCCGAGCCCCGCGACCGCTCCCCCGGCCCCCCTGCCCCCCTCCCCGCTGCCCCCCGACCTCCCGGCCCCGGCGTCCCGGCGGCCTCCGCCCCTCCCTGCGGCCTCAGGTGCCAGGGTCCGAGGCCGGGGCGGCGGGGGGCACCCGGAGGACGCCGGGCCCCGAGGCTGGGTGCCGAGTGGACTTGGGTCTGCGCAGGGCCGTTTCCGGTGCAGACCGGCAGGTCTGGGAGGTGGGCAGATGGAGGTCGTAGTGCGGGTGGTCCCTCCGAGCAGGAGGAGGGCTCCGGGACAGGGCGCACTCGGTGCTGAGGTCACCTGTGAGGAGAGGGACAGGCGGTGTCCGGCGGGGCTGTCCGCGTGTGAGCAGAGCGTGCAGATCCCCTCCCGGCGCGAGCTCGGGGTCCCTCCAGCGGCAGCGTTCAGGGGCTTCCCTCGGGCTTTCCAGAGGTGCTGGAATCGCACCTAGTACTTGGTTCAACGCCCACAGACATTTGTTGGGCCCCTGCTACATGCTGTACACCGTGCTAGGAGCTGCGTCTTCTGAAGGCAATTTAGGGCCCTGGAGCAGCTGAAAGGTACACACAGTGGGCACTCAGCCCCCCCCCCCCGCCTCCCCCCCTTTTCTGTTATGTCGCTGTTGATTAGAAAAAGGCAGAGCCTGTCCCCGTGCTTTCAAACAGCTGTCTGAACTGGATTCCAATTCCTCTACCCCTACCACTATTAACTGGCCGGTAGTCCCAAGGGAAGCTGCCTTAGCAAAAGGAAAAGTTAGTGATTTCCCTTTGTTATTTTTTAGGACTTTGTCCTGTGGCCTGAGGAGGCTGCTTGGGATAAATGATACCTCAGAATAATGAGATGATGAACAGCACAATGGTTATTGGGGGCCCAGAGTGCCCGGGACAGCCAGCAGAGCAGGACAATCCATGTCTGGAACATAAACGAGTGTGGGGGAAGTGGGTGTGTATCTGGGCGTGTGCTGCTGGGCGTGTCACGATGACGGAACTGTGGCGTGTATGGGGTCTGGCAGCTGGGTGGTGAGGGGTTGGAGGGGCAGGGCAGGGCCAGCTGCCAGACCTCTGGGTCTCTTCTCTGAGTTGATTGCTGAAGTCTTAGAGTTGGAAAGAGTTGTTTGGGATTGCTTGTGGGTCCTTTCAGAGCTTCTAGCAGAGAGGAGGACACTCCAGCTGTGGTGGCAGTGAGGCAGGGGTGAAGGTGCAACAGGGCCAGGGAGTTGGGGGCTGAGGGGGTTTTAGGATATGGGGGAGCTTGCTGGGACCTTTTTATGCCAGGATACTCTCTCCTCAGGCTTCAGGCCACACAAGGTGTGGTTCTGCATGGGTGTGTGTGTGTGTTTTGGAGAGGAGCAGGGAGGACTAATGAGTGAAAGCTGCCTCAGAGTCTAGGTCCCAGGAAGGGAATTGGGGGAACCGGTGGGAGGGAGTGGGCTCAGAGGGAGGGGCGCCTGTGTATTGCAGCCACATGAAGTCACCATCTGTCTGCCCCTTTGGCCTGCTAGCTCATTGATCTATAATTAGCTCTGGAGGGCATACAGGGTTGGCTCACAGGAGTGTGGCACCGCGGGTGGCCAGTGGAGTAAAGGGGTGCTCAGAAGGGCCGTGATGCTCGGCAGACTCTGAGAGGGCTGCTTCTAGGGGTCTCTCAGCCTTTGCTGTACTGGAGGGGACCTGTGGGAACTGAGGATGTTGTGGGGCAGGGCCAATGGGGAGACATGGCAGTCAGGGAGGAGCTCTGGGCTAGGGTGATGTGCAACTCCAGGCCCGGGAGAGCCTGAGGACTCTCCTCTACTTGCTGAGAAGCATGATTACCGCAGGGCTCATTGCTCTGCTTTCCGAGCTGTACCCCCCGCCTCCCTGTGGCGTCTTCTGTTTGCCCAGGTGCAGTCAGCTCTGGCACAGAGCAGTTTCTTGCCTGTCGGCCAGGGGCTGAGAGGCCTTGGCTGGGGCGGCTTCATTCTGAGGGAGCTGGAGGAGAAGCTACCACCAGTTCATTCAATTGGTCGTGCTCCAAGTGGTGTTCAGCGCTGACCACCCCCAGGCTGTGCCAGAGGATGGATATTTGGTCACATGCTGCTCTGTATTGCTCTGGAACGTACTGGTGCCTCTGTGTTCTCTCAAGTAGGCTGTGAACTTCTTAAGGAATGAGATCGTGTCTTATGTGCTTTTTGTATCCATGACACTTCTTAGCTCGGTATTGGATTCATGGAAATCTACTCAATAAGTAATTGTTGGTTTGAATTGAATAGGTCTGTCTTCTGATCCCCTGGATTCAATGAAGCAGGGTCTCCTTGCAACTAAAAATATTAAACCTGGAGCAGAGGAGCCTCTGGGGACCCAGTACAGTAGTGTTACATCTCAGTGGGGGAAATCGATTCTGTAGGCAGTTGATAAAGTGAAAATCCCTAAATCTCCCATGAAGCATGGTGTACAGGTTTAGGTTTATAACTCTGAACAATAATATTAATGTACAGATATAGTATACGTTGTATACGTTGTATATTGTATAAATACATAATGTATACAGTGGTTTTAAAAAGAGTACTTATGTACAATGTAATTTTGTATTTAAGTATCAGATCCATTTAAAGGCCTTTATTGCTTATTTTGCCCAGCCAGCAGAGTTGAATTCTTGTAAATTAAACGCATATCTCGTGTGATTTCATGGCCATTGTCTGCAGATGGATAACTGTCATTTCAAAAGGGAGATAGGTTTCCATTCAGTTTAAGAAAAAGCTTCCTTAGGGCAATGAGGGCTTCCTCATTTACTAGTGAGCTCCTTGTTCCTGAAGGATAATCAAGTAAAGACTGAGCTGTTAGGGGTGTGTGGAAGGAACTCCCAGACAGAGTGGGAGGTTGGCCTGCATGGCCTCAGAGAACCTTTCTAAGTAGAAATCTGTAGTCCAGGTCATGGGCGGGGGTGGGGATGGATGCTGGATGGTAAAGGTCGTTGGCAGCTGCTACAGAAGCGGACTCTCCTGTGTTTGCCTTAGAGGAGAGATGCTGAGAGTGGAGGGCCTGGGGAGTGGGGCCAGGCCAGGAATTGGCCTGGGCTGTTCCATGAGCAGTGGACATTCTGGAAGATCCAGGGGGTGACCGCTGCTGTCTCCATTGCACATGGAGCCCTGCAGCGCAGCTCTGATGGGGGCAATAAGTACAAGGGTGGGCTGGGCCCCGTTCCTTGACCTTAGCTCACATTAGGCCAGTTCTGGAGTACCCACACCTTTTGGCTCTTGTTTGGGGCAGAGCTGAAGTTTCATTTCTTCATTATCATTCCTGTCCTTCCCCGCTCTCCCTCTCGCACATGTCTCACAGGTTGAAGACCACACGTGCTGTTACAGTCTCTCATGACCAGCAGTGTGCTTTCAGGACCACACAGGCACGTGCCCGCAAGGGCCCACATGTTCTTATGAACATACGTGATTTCATGACTCCCAGATGCATGTGCTTGTGTGACCACACACACTCACACACGTGTTCCCATGGCCACAGTCATATACCGTTATGAGCCCTGACGTACTCGTGACCACACATGTCCACACACAGTCGCACACTGTACACATTGCTCCCTCTCAGGACCCATTCTCATGACTGCTCACACATGCACGTGACCCAGAGTGTGTAACCATGTACACACGCACACTTTGTGTGATGCCTGCATTTCTCCGGGCGGTTCTGTGTACTCTGGACCTTTCACACCCTGGCACCTGACAGCACTGCCCTCTGTGTTCCTGATTCCTCCTGGGCTGTTCTGTTTTCTGCTGTGTGTTGGCTCCCTCGTCTGATGCACTGATCTGATGCAGAGACTCGGGACCATTTTTTTCCCAACACCAGGGGACCTATATTCCTTCCATGGGGGCCCCTAGTTTTGAAAGATTTTTATTCTCCAAATACACCATACTTATTACTTTGTATCTTCTTTTGAAAACATTATTTGAGGACATGTATAAGTATGAATCAATGGCTCTGATTAGTAGAAGATGGTTAGGGTTACTGTACTTAATGACACGAGTTCAGCCAAAGCTGTGTGCGGTGTTCAGTGGTGCCGCCTTTGATCTTGACTTGTGTGAATATATGAGCTCTGTTAGACATTTAGAATGTGGAATGCAGTTGGTGGCCCCCAGCGCCACCTGTGTAGCCCTCCCAGGTTTGTCGCACTGTTACACAGATGTGCTGCCACCTGTGTAGCCCTCCCAGGTTTGTCGCACTGTTACACAGATGTGCTGCCACCTGTGTAGCCCTCCCAGGTTTGTCGCACTGTTCCACAGATGTGCTGCCTCTCTGAGAGAATGTGTGTTTATTTTTTCAGGGTCTTTTGCAGACAATAATTAAACCAGGGATTTTCTAACTTCTTCTTAGACTTGGAGTCTTTCTCTACAGATAAAACCTTTATCAGATGTTTAGTAAAGTGAGGGTGACCAGATGGCCAGGCGTGCCTGGGACACCCCCAGTTTACACCTGTGTCCTGGTGTGATTAACCTGTGTCCATTCATGCCCAAGAAGGTCCAGGTTTGAACAGTTGTTGTGTGCTCACCCAGGTGGTAGGCCACGTCTTGGGAAGAGGTGGCCTATAACTAACTCCTGGGGAGGAGCTGGAGAGAGGGGCTTCACAGAGACAGGTCCGGGGAGCCTGTCGGGTAAAGAGACACCCCTCCTGTGTGCGTGTGTGTGCATGTGCTAGGTGTTAGGAAGTTGAGTGTCTGGGCTGGCAGTCGGTGCTGGTGTGTGAGATGACTTGCCACACAGAGAGGTGTAAATAAAGGATGATGAGAAGTTCCTTGGGCTAACGTGGAGAGGGAGACTGAGGCAGGCGAGTGAGGTGCTCAGAGCTCTTGAGCAGTAGGTAGGCTCTGCGAGCCTGGCAGTGAGCAGGCTGGGGAGCAGCAGGGAGGAGGCTCGACTGGGCTTTTGGAGGAGAGGGTGAGTCAGGGCAAGGCTTCTTGGGGTGCTGAGCTGGACAGGGAGAGGGATGGGGAGGAGGAGAAGCTTCCTGGTTAGAGGGAAGGAGATGGGGGCACCTGGACTTCATGCCACTGGGAGGCCAGTATCTGAAAACCCCACAGAGTGAGGGGGGCTGAGGGCTCGGAAGAATGTCTGTTCCTGTAGTCCTTGCAGGAGTGGGGGGGGGGGGCTTGGGGACTGCTTGCGGCTCAGTATGGAGCCGGCTGGGGGGTGGAGGAGAGGCTCTGGTGGTAGATGGGGCCTTGGAGACTGGTCACTTCCAATGGGGAAGGGGCCACCTCATAACCATGACAGCTGCTGTGCAGAGGCCTCCCCCCAGGCTAGAGAAGGAGAGGTGGAGGGGGTCAGGTGAGCTGTCCCTAGGCTGCCACCGCCCTGATGAGGGCAGGAAAGACTGCGGCCCAGGTGCCTTGGCTCCTTGGAGGAGACACTGCTGGGTGTTGTGTTCACTCGCCCTCTTCCTCCACCCCTACTCCTCTTTGGAGCCAGACCAGAACTGAGTCCTAGTTCTTTCTCGTGCTGGCTGTGTAGACTGGGTTACATGACTTTGAGTCCCAATTCTCACATCTGTGAAATGGGAAGAAGAATTATGTGTTCCTTGCAGGGAACTGTGAGGATTAAAGTAAGTTAATGTATGTCCGCTGAGAGCACAGCGCTTGGCATGTGGTAGATACCAAATAGATCATAGCTGCCACAGTCATCGTTACTAGTTTCCTGGGACAGCACTCCCTCCCCGTTTCCTCAGGCTTCTTCCCCCTTCCTCCAGCCCACTGGGTGTGTGGCTCTCTTCCACCTCTTGCTCTGAACGGGTTCCTGCCTGAGGCCCCCTTGCCCTGCTCACGGATGCTCAGACTTGAGCACAGCTCCTGGCAGCTTTGCCCTGGCCCTTTGGCCTCCGCAGTGTCCGACAGCCGAGCTGTCTCACTGTGGTGGGGCCTGCCGTCTGGTAGGGCAGTGGGGAGCCAGCCTGTGTGTGTGTGGCCAGCCAGAGCATCAGACAAGTGTCCATCCCTCCTGTTAGGAAAAGGGGTGGTGACTTTTGGGAAGACAAAGAGGCCTCAGAGTTTTTCTTCTCTGTGTATAAGCCCAGTGAATCCCTCCCTACACACACACACACACACACACACACACACACACACACACTCACTCACTCACTCACTCACTCACTCACTCACTCACTCACTCACTCACTCACTCACTCTGGAGTCCTCTTCTGCTTCACAGCCTGCCCACACTCCTCACCGGCAATGCCCTTCACAAATGCTTGCTTTGGGGGCTGGTAGCCGTTGCCTCTGAATCAGGACCCGTGGGTGTTATTTAGAAATTGTGCAGGAGTTGAGGAGGCTTCTGTTAGGCTGAGATGATAATTGTGCTATTTAAAGATGGCCCCGGAGCCAGAAGGAGCCAGGTGTCCCGACGTGGCTGTCCTAGAGCTCTCTTTTGCTCACAGTGCTTGTGTGTTCGGGGGGCGGGGGCAGGAGGTCCTAGACAGTTGTCTCAGGGGCGTCTACCTGGCACCCGCTCTGGGCTCGTCTTCAACCTGCTCTACATGATGACATTTCAGCAGAGGAAGTGGACATGCTACCTGGCACCTGGTTTGGAGGGAGGCTGGGAAAGGACAGGTGGCTCCAAAGCCTGCCTCTCAGTTGCCAGAATGACCAGGAGGATTTGGGGAGGCCAAGTTGGACAAATAGCCAGCACGTCACAGCGGGCAGCCTGAGGTCCTGTTTTTCCCACCCCTTCCTGTAAGGAGCTTTAAGAACCCCACCCACAGGCCTGCCTGTGCCCACCACTAAGGACATTCATACTCCCCTCAATCATAGGGTGCTTTCTGCTTTTCCAAGCTCTCTTTATCCATGATCTCATCCATCTAGGGTGGGCAAAACAAGGGTCGTGGGTTCCATCTTACAGCAGAGGCTGTAGTGGGTGGTGATAAGCCTGAGGTCACCCAGCTGATCTCCTAAGTGCCAGCCCTGGGCTCCTTCCTTTATTCTACCCTGTGGGCTGCCTGCGGATCTGTTGGACTGAGGCCATTCCCAGAGTCCTGAGCTCCTGCGCATATTCTACCAAGGGGGCCCTTCCCTAGCCTGGCCTCTTCTTTCTCTCTCATTTCATTTTGGGGTTGGGGAGAGTGGGGAGGATGAGGGCCTGGCTGTTGATAAGCTTGGAGAGGTATAGTGGGGCCATTGTGGCCTTTCAGCCTCACAAGTAGGAGCATTCAGGGTGAGGGGCCCGAGCACCGTGGGAGAAGGGGAGGAATGGCTGGTGTCAGCATCAGTGAGATGGTAGCTCTGGCAAGATCGGGGTGGCCCACCCCTCCTGTCAGCTCCCAGCTGCATCATGGGGCAGGGATGTTGGAGGAGGCAGGGTGCAGACCAGGCTGCTACTTGGCGCCTCTGTAGCCTCTTGGCTGACTGTCCAGCTTGGGGAAAGGATTCCTTGGAGCAGAGTCTGTCGAGTTTCTGTGTCTGGGAGCATGTGTGTGGCCACATGCATGTTGTCCCATGTTCCTGTGCTACCTCCGTGTGTGTGTGTGTGTGTGTGTGCGCGCGCGCGTACACATGAGGTTGTGTGGGGCGACACCCACACGCCTGCTTGAACTGCTGGGCCCTCTGGGATTGGCTGTGGGTGTGTGCTCAGGAGTTCACACACTGGTGCTCTTTCGTCTGATCCAGAAATGCTGTCCCCCATTTCTGCCTAGGTCAGCAGTACTTTGGGGGAGGTTTAGGTGGAAGGGGGTTGGCCCTCCTCTGGTTCCCCTGCTGGGTTCAGCCCTGCCACGGGCCAGGATGCCCAGTGCCTGACCTCTCACCTCATGCTGGGTCCCGACGCCTCCTGTCCTCTCCCTGACTCTCCAGTCTGCCACCTGAGTGGGGGACAAGAAGCTGTCCCTGTGTCTCCCACTGGGGAGAGGAGGGAAGGAAGGAAAGCACCATTTATGGAGCGTCTGTGTTCCATTGCTGTGCTGGGTACTTCGCATCCCATCCCTCGTGTGACTGGAGCTCTGAGGACAGTGCCCTTTGAAAACTGATCAAGGGCAGGGAGGTTGGGAGCCGATGGCAGGCAGAGAAATCCCCAGCTCCCTGGTGCCTTCCTCATTACCCCTTCCTTTGCTCTGACCAGTGGGCTTCCTGGTGCCAGGCTCAAGGCGTTAGTGCAGCCAGGCTGTGCACATGCTAACTGCCCTAGCGGGCAGTGCCAGCAGTAGGCAGTTACATGGATGGAGAAGATTCCCAGCCATGAGCAGGGACCCCCACGCCACAGGCCTGCCCCAGAAGAATGACATCCCCCCCAGCACATCGACCCTGGGTTCCTTCACAGCAGTTGGTCCCTGCTCCAGCCCACAGGTGGTCAGCCATGATTCAGAATGGAAGCCTACTGGCTGCCGGGTTTCAGGGCTGGGGATGCCTTGAGCTAAAGCCTTCCGGGTGATGGGCAGGTCAGGGCTCTCAGCCCGCCCCAGTGCCCGGCCTGCGCTCTCCAAGGAGTCATGCTGTACCAGTGGTCAGGGGAGGAGCTTCTCTACCCCTGTTCCTGTGACCCCAGGAGTCAACCCTGTGTGGGACCCACATCCACTAAGAGCCCTTTAACCCCTTCTATGCTTGCCTTGGCCTGAGTGTGGGGGAGAAGGCTGGGGGGTGCAGAGACCCTATTTCCTCCTCTCCCCAGGTCTCAGGAGGACTCTGGGCAGCCTGCTGGCTGCTCCCCTGCCACTGACTGAATCACTTCTATATTTGGCCAGCAAGCCACGTGGGTGGGGGAGCCACTCCACTGTGGCTGCACTTATGACAGCTGGGGGTGGGGGGAGCTGGAGGCTGAGGCTGCAGCAGTGGGCATGTGCATTCGTTGGGAGAACTAAGGAAGGTGCCTTCTGAGAAGGGGCATGCGCCAACACCGCCCTCTCCTCCCCATGCTCTGGTCCAGGTTCCTGCCTCCTCTCCCCCCACCCCTCCTCTGATGCCCTTCTCCACTCAGCTGGGCCTTACAGCAGTCTCTTCTCCCACAGACCACTGCCCTCCAGAAACGATGGGTGTCGCTGGACCCGGCTGGGACTCTGCCAGGCTCCATTGCTCAGTCTAAACGAAGGGCCCTCTTCCAGCCCTGCTCTCCCTGCCTGTCATGGCCATACTCGGGTGCTGCCCGCTTGTCCGGGGACATAGGGCATCCAGCCCCAGCCCTGAGAGTTTAAGCCAGGCCCTCTGGCTCCATTCCATAGTGGCACTGTGGGCACCAGGCCCCTTTCAGAGCAAGAGCAACTGATGCCATGGGAGAAGCCCCTGCCCACCTGTCCACTCGCCTGGCACTGCCCGCTCTGAGACCCATGCACTGAGTCCCCCTGGAGGTGCCAACCCTGTGAGCCCCTCCCCTGTCCCCAGACGCTGAGAAGGTCCTGCCCACCTCTACTATGTGTGAGGTGATGCCCACAATCAACGAGGGGGACCCCCTGGGGCCCCCCCATGGCGCCGATGCTGACGCCAACTTTGAGCAGCTGATGGTGAACATGCTGGATGAGCGGGAGAAGTTGCTGGAGTCCCTTCGGGAGAGTCAGGAGACCTTGGCGGCCACGCAGAGCCGGCTCCAGGATGCCCTGCATGAGCGGGACCAGCTCCAGCGCCACCTTAACTCTGCCCTCCCCCAGGTAAGGCCTGAGGGTAGTCCATACCTCCCTCATCCCCCTCCCCCTCCAGCCCTGCTGAGCCCAGAATCCTCTGGGCCCTGCGCTCTCACCATCTATTTGCATATCAACCAATGGAATTCACAAGGCATTCACTCTCCTCCATCTTTCTACATAAGTCCTTTCCCTGTTGGGAAGCGCCCCAGTTTGGAATTGGCTTCACCTGGAGAAATGGATGGACTTTGATGCAGGAAGAAAACCCAGCCATAGTGCCAACTGCAGTGAGCCCATGCAGCCAGCAGGGGGCAGTCTAGGCTGGAAAGACAGCTCACGCCCACGCGAGGTGGTGGGTGGGGAACTGCAGATTTGGGTGGGGAGCTGTAGAGATCACCCTGTCCACTGCTCATTGCGCAGGTGAGAACACAAGAGGCATCACCTAGAGAATTACAGGTGGAGCTGAATCTAGAAGTCAGGTGTCTTGACCCCCGCCTTAATGCTCCTCCATCACCACCACCACGGCTGCAGTAGTGTCAGCACTGTTATGTATTTCCTGTGTCCTGAGCACTCTGTGTGCAGTTTACTCACTGAGTTCTCACAGCTGTGAAGTTGGGACTTATCCCCGTCGTCTCTACTTTACACGTGATGAAACTAATTGCTCACAATGGCCCAGCCTGTGTGGGTGCTGTCGGGGTTAGAGGAGGCAGCCCTGAGGAGCCGAGCAGCTCAGGGCAGCTCCAGGCCCCTTCCCTGTGTGAGGGGAGAAGAGCCAGGGCGCCTGGGTGGTGCATTTCCTGCCTGGGGTTCAGAGTCTTGTGATGCTTCATCCATAGAGTATGGAGCTCTGGGGAAGAGTCAGGGTGGGAGGTGGGCCCGTCCTACCCCACTGTGCACAGGGCCCTGAATGAAGGAGCAGTCCCTGCCCCTGGGAGCTCATAGACTGGAAGGAGGTACACAAGAACCCAGGTGACTGGAAGAGAAGGTACAGAAACAGAAGAGGAGCCCCAAAGGGTTGTTGAAACAGCATCAGTGATACAAGTAGCTGCCTTTGGTGGGCTTGTGCTAAGGGCTGTCCGTATACTGGCTCATTTGATCCTCATAGCAACACTTGAGGGAGGACTAGACCTCTGGCTTATAGATTAGAGGATGGAGGTTCAGAGAGGTTAGGTAACTTGTCCAAGGTCACACAGCTGGTGGGGCAGAACTGAGATTTGATTTGATCCCAGCCCCACACTCAGAGCTTCATGAAGACAGGGATTATGTCCTTTTTGTCACTGTGCCCGGTGACCAGCGCAGGATCTGGTACATGGTAGGTGCTCACAGTATTTGTGGTTGTATCGTGGGCTCCTAAGCTGGTGCCCTTAACCACTGTTCCAAACAGTTTTCAGAAGAGGGAGAGAGCCTTCCACTGGGGAGTCTGGGAAGGTCCCAAGGAGGCATATCCTTTGAGATGGGCTTTGAAAGACGGATGTGATTTCATCAGTGACAGCTGGTGACAGAGGGTTGGGCTCTCCCAGGGGAAGGAGCCCAGTGAACACAGGTCTGGAATTAGGAAGGCTTGCTGGTGGCCAGGAGCAGCAGGTGACCCAGGTTGACCAGGTCTTAGGGTGTGTGGAAAGGAACTGTGAGAGAGAAGCTTGAGGACCAGGATAGGAAGTTGATGTCTGTGGACAGCATTGTGCTGTGGGAGATCACCCTGCAGCCGTGTGTCAGATGGGCTGGAGCTGGGGAGGGAGGGTGGCGGTGTCCTGGGGTGGGGACACCAGGCAGCGGCCGAGTGTGAGGGCAGGGGAGGAGAGAGCACCAGGCCTTTGGCAGTGGTGTCATGGTGTGGGGCTGGGGGCAAGCCATTGAGTCCTGTCCCCGGGTGCAGGCATGCGTGTGCGTGTGCGCACATGCAGGTGTGAGTGAATGAGTGTGTGCACATGTGTGTGTAAGCTGAAGAGGGAAGCAGCATTGGGGCCAGGCCTGGCCTTCCAGGGTGTGAGATGCTTGACTGCCCGTGGCCGTGGCTTGATAATCAAGGAGCAGGATCAGAGGTCCGTGGCTTCTCAGGCACTGGCCTCCCTGGGTGCCTTGTCCCCTTCCCACAGTGCTCTTGTCCCCTTTGCCTGATTTGGAGTGAGAAGAGGGGATTGCTTTGGACTTCTTTCTTTGGTCATGAGTCCTTGGTGTGTGAGGGAGGCTCTAGGTTAGGACAGGGCTGCAGCCACTTTTCAGTCGCTCCCAGACCTTGGGCATCCACAGAGTTGGGGCCACTTATCTGAAAAACCTTTCTGGAATGAGGTGCTGTCTAATTAAATAAATAGGATATGATGGGCCTGGAACTGCGGGGCCAGCCTCCCCCCCCCCGCCCCGTATGCTTGTCCTCGTGGAGGAGGGTTGGTTGGAAAGGTCTCTGAGGGTGTCTGGGTCTGATGGTGTGGGCACGTATACTCAGAGCATGGGCATTTGGTAAAACCAGGCAGGTGTCCTGGTCTCAGTGCCGGGAGGCACCCTGAGTGAGCCGGTATCCCAGAAGCCAGAGCTGGAGCAACATGGCTGACTGGGCAGGTCTGCATGCTCTCTTGATCCCGTGTGGGTAGGTCCTTCACTCCCCTCATTTTACCGGCCACCTGCAGCTTGCAAAGCCCTGTGGAGGGGATGGGAGAGCTCCCTGGGCAGTCACTTCACAGCCCCTTCTCTTCCTTCTCTGATGCCTGCCAGTCTCTGCTTGGACCTTACGACGCCAAAATGGAAGCCAAACTGCCCTCCATCGTTTTCTAACGGGAGATGTCGTTGGGTTGTGGGGAAACAAGTACACAATGGGAGGGAGGATGTCATCAGGTTATATTGGTGGCTGGAGGGGGAGGGCTGCACAGCGGACTCACCCCAGTGTCCAGCCCGGTTTCCTTGTGCCCTAACAAAGCTTGGAATGCGTGGAGGGCCCAGAGATGTGCACCCTCTGGGAGGCACATGTTCGCTGTAGGTTACTGCCCTGCAGTGTGGATGGACAGGGATTTTTCTGGGGGTGGGTGGTGGAGGTAAAGGATGGGTGAGAGGACCCCACCATTGACTGGGTGTGCAGGATACTGCTCGGGGTGAACCCCCAGGCACTGAGGGTCTTGGGGTTTTCAGGAATTTGCCACCTTAACCCGCGAACTGAGCACGTGTCGGGAGCAGCTTCTAGAGCGGGAGGAAGAGATATCAGAGCTGAGAGCAGAGCGGAATAACACAAGGGTAAGCGGCGTGACCTGGCGTGCGTGAACCCCTTGACCAAGGGAGCAGGTGTGGCCAGGGCCAGGCACATCTTAGCTCCACCCCTACCTCTTCCTGGCTTATGTTCTGGCGGGGGGATAGTCAAATCACTCCTCCATCAGGGCTAGGCTTTTCACCTGTGCTCAGGGGGTCATGGGGAGGTCGGGGTCCTGGGAGAGAGGCCAGGGCAGCTGGCTTGGAGTGGGTCTTCAGCCGGGGCAGCAGCTGTTTACCAACATGGAAGTATCTCGGCATTTTCACAGTGTTACACGTGGCTGTACTCGTCTACTTGGTGACCATGTGGGCCCTGTTTAGCCCCTGGGCATGTGCTCACAGGTCTCCCTCTCCCCCTCCCCTGCTCCCTGCCAGTTGCTTCTGGAACATTTGGAGTGCCTGGTGTCCCGCCATGAGCGGTCACTGCGGATGACTGTGGTGAAGCGCCAGGCCCAGTCGCCGTCAGGGGTCTCCAGTGAGGTGGAGGTGCTGAAGGCCCTCAAGTCGCTGTTTGAGCACCACAAGGCCTTGGATGAGAAGGTTCCCAGCCCCCACCCCTCTTGCTGGGTTCCCCTGGAGCCTCTGTGTGCCCCTTCTTTGCGACTTTGCTTTCTGTGTTTCGGGAAAACTGCCTTCCAGCTTCATAACTGGCTCCCTCCTACCATTGGCCCAATTTCCAGGCCCCCCTGTTAGGTTTCCTCTCAGAAATTTGCCTCCTGGCAGATCCTTCCCTTTGTCTCATGCCCAACAGTGGTAGACCAAGCCTGGGCTCCTCCTGCCTGAGTCTGGTGGGATTCCCGTTTCTTCCTCTATCTCCTCTTACCTTGGGCAGGTGCGAGAGCGGCTCCGGGCAGCTCTGGAACGAGTTACCACCTTGGAAGAACAGCTGGCAGGTGCCCATCAGCAGGTAAGCTGCCTGTGCACCCTCTGTCTGCAGACAGTAGCTCCTGGAAGCCGAGGCCAGTTTACCTCTGTGCCCGCTCTGTTCCTCATCGGGTTTCTTCCCACTGTCTTGGCTGGAGACTGCCTGCCAAGGCGAGGCTGGGCACCTCTTTCTGGGAGGCAGGGGGCTCAGGAGGGCCTGGAGTATACAGGAGGTTCTCCTCTCTTTGATTAACTGCCTTGGGGGCTGTGCCCTACAGGTGTCTGCCCTGCAGCAGGGGGCAGGGGTTCAGGCTGGAGTGGCAGAAGAGGAGGGGACTGTGGAGCTGGGACCAAAACGCCTGTGGAAGGTGGGTCATGGGAGCTGCACAGCAGGGGCATGTCTTCCCCCAGACAGGAGGTGGGGCCTGTCCTGCCGAGTTCAGTGGAGCAGCTGCTTGAATTACATTTAGTGCTTTCTCCAATATTCCCAATTCTCTTTTCTTCTTTTGCTATTCCATCTGCAGAGACATCTACAGAGTTTTCTTTTAGTGCCCAACATATTGCTAGGCACATAAAGTGCTTGTCCACTTAAATTGTTAGGTGCCATCCACCTTCTGTGTCAGCTTCAGGCAAGATCCCTTCTCTCTCTCAGCCTCCTTTCCTCTAGTCATGCTCCTTTCTAGGTTACCAGAGGCTGAGACAGTAGGTCAAACTAGAACTTGTTTTTCTAGAGATGCACAGGAGAGCAGGGGTATTTGGTCATTGTCTGGACTGAGCTCCGGGGCCCAGGGGAAGGAAGGTGTACCTGGAGGTGTGCTCTGAAATTGGGCACAGAGCTGTGACCTACTCTGGATGTGCTGTTCCTCCTCTCACCTCCCCAGGGCGGGGCGGGGGAGTGGGATCCTTGGGCTCCAAAGTCTGACTGTGACTCCATGTCCCTGGAGGAGGACATGGGCCAGGTAGAGGAGCTGCAGGAGCTCCTGGAGAAGCAGAACTTTGAGTTGAGCCAGGCCCGGGAGCGACTGGTCACCGTGACAGCAACTGTGGCCGAACTTGAGGAGGACCTGGGCACAGCCCGCCGGGACCTCATCAAGTTGGAGGAGCTGAGCAGCAAGCATCAGCGGGACCTCCGGGAGGTGAGCAAGGGCCTGGCCTTACCCCATCCTGCTGGGTGTAGGCATTTCGCACTGAGGAGGGCAGCTGCCTGGATGCCCTGAGTGTAGAGGGAGGACCCCGTGAGGCTGGGGCAGTGGAAGACTGAACACCTGGTGGGGTCTAGTTTGGGGAGGAGTGGCGGCAGGGATGGGTCAAGGTCAGAAATTTTGGAGGAGGTGCAGCCAGCCAGGTGGTGGTGGTGAGGTGCAGACAGGATGGGGGCGGGGAGAAGCTGATGACCTTCTTTGTCCTCTCCTCCTCTTCTGCCCAGGCTCTGGCCCAGAAGGAGGACATGGAGGAGCGAATCACCACACTGGAGAAGCGCTACCTGGCTGTTCAGCGTGAGGCCACATCCATCCACGACCTCAACGACAGACTGGAGAATGAGCTGGCCAGTAAGGAGTCCTTGCACCGCCAGGTAACTCCTCCAGCTGTTGGGGAGGCATGGTACTTGACCCTGGAGGTCCTGATGGTCATGCCAGAACCTTTCCTGAATGGCCCCGGAGACCCTGGGGCTGCAGGTCACCTTGGGAAAGGGGAAGTCAGGCATCTTGGGCAGCCGAGAACCAAGGCTGTCCCTTGTTGCTTCTGCCTGTCACCTGCTCTCTGCTGAGGCTGGGGCAGGGGTGGGAGGCTTCAGTGCTCCCTCTTGACTCTTTCCTGCCCCCACTTTGCTAGTGTGAGGAGAAGGCCCGACACCTCCAGGAGCTGCTGGAGGTGGCAGAGCAGAAGCTGCAGCAGACGCTCCGCAAAGCTGAGACGCTGCCAGAGGTGGAGGCTGAGCTTGCCCAGAGGATTGCAGCCCTCACCAAGGCAAGTGGGCCAGGGCCTGGGGATCTGCCTCTGGCCCCTGCTTCCTGAACTCTCATGGAGCCAGGCAGCAAGTGGAGAGAGTGGGAGGCACATCCGGCTGGGAGCTAGGAAACCTCTGCTCGCTGTGTGACTTCAGGAAACACACTCTCCGTGTCTGTCAGTTGGAAGCCTAAGCCCTGCCCTCATTGCCCCACAGGGGTGTGACAGCCCCTGAGAAGGGGTGTGAAGCACTGGGGACAGCAGAGGAGACTATGCTGACAGTGTTCTATTGTCGTTCACACCTTGTGGTTAATGCTTCCTTCTGTTGGGTCTGGGGTGGGAAATTAGGACTTTCCATCTCTGGAGAGATGAAATCTGAGAGGAGATACAGTCAAAGTTTGTATATCCTTGAAGGGGTGGGGGGTGGGAGTTTAGGCTGAGCATATCTTTCTTTATCAAGTTGAAGCATTCTAAGTGTAGGGACCACCCCTGGTTGCTTGAAGTTTGCAGCTTTAGGATGAATAAAAGGAAATATGATTTTACCCAGTGGACAGTTAACTTTATGGAATGATAATAATTCCTAAATTATTATTCAGTGCAGGCTGAAAACAGAATAGGTTCTGGAAGAGCCAGGTAGATGCGTGGACACAGACATTTGGTGGGTTAGTCGAGAACTTAGGAGTGTTTGCAGCAGGCAGGGGGCTTTCAGGGGGGCTCATGTGGGGTCATCATGACTACCCCCACTCCATGGGGAGAAGGAATCAGTATTTAGTGAGCATCTCTGTCCTCCAGAGGCTGGCCAGTGTGCCACTGTGGCAGCTTGGCAGCTCTGGGATGGAACCTGCAGCCTGGCCGTACCTCAGTAGACCCCGGACCAAGTCTGCTTCTGCTGCTGACTGGCTCTGTGACCTGGGAAAGGTCCCTCCTTCCCTAATTGGGCACCAGTCTTGCTATCTGTGATGATGTCATCATCTCTGATGACATCATCAGCTTTATGATGATGGGATTGGGCTTGGTGGTCTCTAAGGTTTTTCCAGCCCCTGGGTATGAAGGGCTGGGTTTCAAGTGCAGCAGAGGAGGTTATGTGTGAAATGCTGAGCAGTCAGCTTTAGCATCTCCCAAAACTGGCAAGAAGGGATGAAGTTGATTCATATGTTCAAGTGAGTCATAGGAGGAGGGCTTTAAGGGTGGATTTCCTGACTGGAAGAAGTGTGATAGTCTGGAATATCTTGTCACCAGAAGCATTGGGGTCTCATCTCTGGGACTGCATAGATGGAAGGGGAGACCTCTACCTGGGCTGGTTTCATAACCAAGGGAATAACCACAGCCAGCACTTGTTGACTGCCTGTTGTGTCCCAAGTGTTTGCCATGGCTTATCTCATTCAGTCCTCACAGTGGTCCAATGGGCATAGGTGCTGTTAGTATCGACATTTTACAGTTGAGGAAACTAAGGCACATAGAGGTTCAGTAACTTGCCCGAGGTCACACAGCTGGGAAGAGAGGGAGCCAGGATTTGAACCCAGCAGTCTGGCTTGAGTCCATGCTATTTAAGTGCAGGTCCATCTATCTGGAGGCATAGAGGAGATTTATGCATGCTTTCAAGTGGAGTTTTTTATTCTGGAAGTGTGGGGAGAATTTACAATCTCTTGAGCTGCTAACTCTGGGATGTTTTAAGGCAGGCTCTGAGCAGGAAGAAGGGGGTGGGGGGGGGAACCTGGCAGTGGTGATGGCAGTTCTGCTCCCAAATGATAGGTGGAGGGCTGGGCTTTGTTGATACCCAAGGCCCCGATCCCCAAAGGTCACCCTGGCACCAGGGGGCCTGGGATATGAGGCCTGAGCAGGAGGCAGATGATCTGCAGCTGCACTGACCCGTCCCTGCCTTCAGGCTGAAGAACGGCATGGCAATATTGAGGAGCACCTGCGGCAGCTGGAGGGCCAGTTGGAGGAGAAGAACCAGGAGCTGGCAAGGGTGAGGGCACCGGGCTAGGCTCTCAGGCCCCCTGCCTGCCCCCAGGGCAGCATCCCAGGACAGTATGTGTCTGGGGCATGGAGGAAGTGGGAGCTGGGGAAGAACCTGGCCAGGGACAGAGCCACAGAGGGGTGGGAGGAAGTGGTCAGGAGAGCTGGAGAGAGGGGACAGGTGAGCAGGGTAGAACCGCAGGGGATGGTTGGCTCCCTGGGAGGGCAGAGAGATGGTCCCGAGGTGGGCTAGTGCAAGGTGGGCTGGCTGTGCAGGTACGCCAGCGGGAGAAGATGAACGAGGACCACAACAAGCGGCTCTCCAACACCGTGGATCGGCTGCTGAACGAGTCAAACGAGCGCCTGCAGCTCCACCTCAAGGAGCGCATGGCGGCCCTGGAGGAGAAGGTGCGTGGGTCAGGGTGGGCGGTGCTGCGGGAAAGGGGCGGGGCCGCCGGTAGGGACAGGGGCGGGACTGTAGGAAAGGGTGAGTGGAAGGGGGCGGGTGTGGGTGGAGCAGGGCTGGCCCAGGGGCGGTGTTGGGATGGGAGACAGTGGTCAGAGCCTGGAGTGAGGCTGGGAGCGGCCGCCGGCCTAGGGAGGTGGCGCTGGGGGTGCAGACCGAGGGTCAGGTCGGCCGGGGAGGGGAGGCGGGCCGGAGCTGGAGGAAAGAGCGCGGGGTAGGCTCACAGCTGTTCTCCCCCAGAACACGCTGATCCAGGAGCTGGAGAGCTCCCAGCGGCAGATCGAGGAGCAGCACCGTCACAAGGTACCGCTGCTGGCCAGCCCGCCGGCCGTGCTGTGAGGAGGGAACACACCTGTGCTGCGTGCAGCTGCTCTGATGGCCGGCACTGCGCCAGCCCGTCTGTCAGTCCGTGTGCATACCTGCTCTCACTCGTCTTTGGTAGAGCCGTCTCGGTGCATACGTCACCACTCACCGATAAGGAAGCAGCAGGCCATAAGCGAGGGCACAGAGTGGGCAGCGGAGAGGGAGGAGGGCTCAGTGCAGGACTCCACGAAAGCATCTGGCGGGCCTCAAACCCGGCGAGGCAAGAGTCCGGTGATTCTGGGAGGATTAGCCATCCCTGCCTCAGCAGTGGCCGTGAGGTCCGGGCGGGCAGCAGGGCCCGTCTGCTGTGCAGCCTCATTGGCCAGGCCTTTGTGCAGTGGCGAGGGCTCAGCAGGCCTATCTGGTAGAGTCCTTCCTCAGACAGACCCTCTTCTGGCCCTGCCCCTCTGCCTGCCCGCTGCTGACCCTTCTGCTCACTTGCCAGTTGGACTGCTTCTCTTTTGGTGTCATCCGTGGGCCTGGCCTGGGGCCCCTGGCTTTGGACTTTGTGGTGCGTTCTTCTGCTTCTTCCCAACTCTGCTATCCTCTTTGTTCCTCTCTCCCTTCTCTGCCCTTCCCTGGCTCCCACCCCGACCCCGGGTCTGCCTGGCACAGGGCCGCCTATCCGAAGAGATTGAGAAGCTGCGCCAAGAGGTGGACCAGCTGAAGGGTCGAGGGGGGCCGTTTGTGGATGGCATCCACTCCAGGTACTGGAGCGCGGGAGGCTGGGCGTGCTAGGATGGGGTCCTGGATGGACCCTGAGGAAGGAGACTTCCTCCCACCAAAAGACCGCCCAGGACCTCAGGGTCCTCCTCCTGTTCAGGGTGGGACACTGAGGCTCAGAGAACTCGGTCAGAGTCACCCAGCTCACTTGGGCAGTTGAGAAGGGAGCCCCTGTCCTCTGAGGGATGCTCCTTCCCCGGTGCCACGGGACACAGGCCATGCTTCCTGCTTCTTTGACAGAGGGTCTGCTCTTGAGAGGGTTCTGCTGAGTTACATGCTCACGATGTCCCATAGGGCCTGCTCGTGGAGAGTGTCTGGTTCACTCTAATGCTTTTGAGACACCATCTTTAGGGCTGTGGAGGATTGCTGTTGGAGAGTCGAGGGCCGCCTGGGTTCAGGCAGCAGGCAGTGGGCAGAAAGGCAGCAGGAGACGTTGAAATGAGGCATCCAGAGCTTCCTTCCTGTTGGAAGTTGAGATGCCACGTTACTCATATGGTTGTGATGTCCTTTTCCTGAAAACATTTTAAGAGGTGGTGAGTGGAGCTTTCCACCTAATGCTTGAAGTAGGCCCACATTTTAGGGAACTTGTGGATTTTTCTTCGTATTTTGTGAAGCAGTTGACGTTGTACTCACATGTCAAGCCTGTGCTCAGCCCTGTGCCCAGGAAGGCAGGATGGAGAGTGCCGAGATGGAGTGGATGGTGCCAGTCCAGGCTCCTGGCTCCCCGCTGTTTTCTCTCCAAACAAGGTCTCTTAGGTCAGAACCCTCGAGGTTCCCTTCGGTCACACTCGCTGTGAGGGAAGTAGGGATCAGCTTCCCTGAGGAGAGGTTAAAGGGAACGTGTACGTGTGTTTGTGCGGAGGGGCAGGCTTGAATTAGGGAAAGGGACGTTGCGTTTGAAGAGGAGAAGCCTGGGTTGTCTGGGGTGGTAGACACTTAAATCCCGTCTTCAGGTTCATAGGCATTGTACGGGAGTGTGGAGATAAGCAGGGAACAGAAACAGAAATAGTAGTTGGGTTCTTCCTGCTTCTCTCTTCCTGTAGGTTGCTCAGAAGAGACCAACCCCTCAGTTAATAAGGCAGGGCCCAGAGTGCACCAGGCTATTTGCCACTGCTTGGTGTACCCTAATGGTTGGGAATTCCTGGCTTTGACTATAGAAGCACTGGGCCCATTGTGGAATTGGGACGGAGTTGCAGGGGAGAAGAGGGGGACAAACAGAAACTCCCCTCTCCCTCCAGCTACCTTGTGTAACCTGTTGTAGGCTCACTCTGTCCCTTTGCTCTGACCCTAAAGGGTTCCAAACTGGGAAGGCATAGGGAAGAAGTGTCACGAGGGGAGGCTTCCACATATTCTGGAGGATCATTACTGGGATCCTAAAGCCTCAGGGTTGGAATAGACCGTTGGGGCAGTCAGCGTGGGTTCTCTGGTCTGGGTCTCTGATAACAGTGTCGGGGACTCCCGAAGCTTCCTGGGAGTAGGGAGTATGCCTGGGTTCAATTTCAGCCAGGGACTCAGTCCATGTTATGGGGAGACCCGGGAAAAGTTGATGGGGAGAAGACCAAGAGGTAAAGACCCTTAGATTAAAAGGACTTTTGGAGATTGTCCCTTCCACCCTCCCTCCGTGCTGGGAGCCCTCCCGCACCCTTCTTGTTAGATGGCCCGAGAGCCTCTGCTCGAGCCCCCTGTGATGGGGAGCTCAGCTTTTTTAAAGCCACCAGTTGCATCATCCGCCAACTTCTGCCTTTTGAAGGTGCTGCTTATGTTCAGTGGAAAGCTGCGTCCCTAGAACTTTCTCTCCTGGGTCCTTCTGATCCCTGGAGCACCAGGAAATAAATCTCATCTCTTGCTTACACGGCAGCCCTTAGGACATTTACAGTAGCTCTGTGTCCTGGTAGAATTTCTCTTCTCCAAGCTGAAGGTCCCTCGACTCTCGGCCCAGTGGTGGTGAGCGGGGCTCCAGTCCTCAGGGCTTGTCTTTTCTCCCCTCTGCCCCCCGAGGTCGCACATGGGCAGTGCAGCGGACGTGCGGTTGTCCCCGAGCACAGCCACCCACGCACCTCCAGGTTTGCATCGCCGCTACTCGGCACTGCGGGGAGAGTCTGCCAAGGTGAGGGGGTGGCAGGGTGAGTGTGGAGGGTGGAGTGAGGGGTCTCTCTGGGGAGTTTGGGGTCAGTTCGGCCGCGTGCCTGGCTCCAGTTTCACAGACGGCTGGCGTGCGGTGCAGATCCTCCCCTGCCCTCCCCTGTGTGGACGACAGCTGCAGCCCTGCGGTTGGGGCCATCGTCAGCTGCAACAGCTGTGCCCCCCGCCCCCCGCCTCGGCCTCCTGGTGGGCGGCCAGCCAGTCCCCAAGGTCCCACTGAAGCGTGTGCACATGTGTCTGAGTGTGCAGGCGTGTGTCTCTAGTGGGTGGGGCGGGGAATGCAGGGGCAAGATGGAAATGGCAGGCTTGCTGGAAGAAAAGCTGTGGTTTATGGAGGAGGTGGGGGAGGATGGCAGGTCACTGGCCCTTGGGACGGCACCTGAAGTTTTCTGAGAAGCAGCTCTGAGTTCTTGCTGAGTCTGCCTCGGGGATGTCAGGAACGACAAGGGGCAGAAAAGTGTGACTCCTTCCTGCCTGTGGTTGTACGGCGCTCTGTCCCAAGCCCAGGCCCTCTCTGAGCTCTCGGCCTGGGAGATACAGCGGGGAGGAGGGAGCTCCAGTCTGCCCTCAGGAAACCCCGAGTCTGGTGGGGGCGTCGCAGTGTGAAGGCTCCTCACCCCTTCCTTCTTTCTGTTTGGAGGAACGCGGCAGCTGCCCCGGAGCTCAGCTTGGGCTGCAGGAGCTAGAAGGGAGCCCTAACGGGGGCTGGGGGTTGGGTTGTGGAGGGTGGGCGAGAGATCTCTGTCCCAGCCGGTTCTCTCTCTTCCCTCTTCTGCGCCTTTGTCCACTGAGGAGGTCTGTAGGGTGGTTTCTGAGAAGCTGCCTGCTCTCAGGGTTGCCAGGAGGGTCCTGCGATGTGCTGAAGCTCCGGGAGACATGCAGCAGGCCTGTTCGGCCTTCTCATGTTCCCCGTCTCTAGTGCCCCTTTGTCGTCTTAGGAACCGATGGCCTTTCTCTGCCACTTACTTTGTGCCGCACACTGTGCTACATGCTTTACACGCATTTCCTCATTTCATTCTCACAAGTACTTACGAAGTAGGCATTACTACCATCCTCATTTGATGGATGAAGAAACTGAGGCACAGAGAGGTTAAACAACTTTTCCATGGTTGCACAGCTAGGATTTGGTGGAGCCAGAATTCAAAGCAAGACAGTCTCTCTGGAATCTGTTCTAACCACTCTGCTGTCTAGCCCGTTGAGTTGGTTAGAGTAGTATTTCTTAGACTTTCATGTGCAAGTAAATCACCCAGGGATCTCGTTAGAATGTAGCCTCTGAATCCGTCGGTCTGGGGTGGGGCATGAGCTCTTGCGTTTCTGACAAGCTCCCAGGAGACGCTGGTGCTGCTGGTCTGGGTGCGGAGGACCCTGCTGCTCAGCCACCTGCTATGTCTTATTGCTGTCCTTGACCCTCCTTCTTTGCTAAGGACTGGGAGCCATCTCCACTGCCTGGGGTGGCGGCCCCCACGGCCGCCCCTGCCTTTGACAGTGACCGCGAGAGCTCTGACGTGGATGAGGACGAACCAGGGAGTCTAGTGGGCCCCATGGACGTTGTGTCCCCCAGTGGCCACTCAGATGCTCAGACCCTGGCCATGATGCTGCAGGAGCAGCTGGATGCGATCAACGAGGAGATCAGGTTAGGGCAGGGGCGGAGGGCGTGGGTGTCTTGAAGGACAGCGGCCCCTTTGTTTGGGCAGTGCAGCAAAATCCCGCATGTGCTTGCTTGTTTCTTGCAGCTGACCTTAGAGTGCACAGTCTAGGGACCCTGCGTGGGGCATCAGGCGAGGTTCTGGCCCAGTGCTGGACCGAGAGGGGCAGGACCCAGGTTGACCTTTCAGGCTTCATTTCCCACCCAGGGCTTGGGAGGCTGTGTTCCTCTGGTTCGTGCAGCCAAACATAATCACTGAGAGGGTGACTCCCACTTCCTGAGGCCACTTCAGGGCGAGAGCTTTGTCAATGCTGTTGTCAGTCTTGCCACAGTCCCTGGGGGAGGCAGCATTATCTCTACTTTACAGACAAGGGAACAGGAACCAGAGACGGTCAGTGATTGGTCTGAAGCAACACAGTAAGTGGTAGAGCCAGGATTCAAACTTGGGTCTAAACTCAGTGCATTGTCATGTCTCCTGTCCCTAATGAGGCATCAAACAGAAACCAGTGGCAGGGAAAGTTATCAAGACCTGCACTTTCCCCTGCCTTTGTAGAGAGTTTATAATGTTCATGACAAAAAGCAAGGGAAAGTCCAAGCCAGTCATCAGAGCTTTCCAGGCCACAGAGTCATCTGGTTCAGTGGTCCCCACACTTGGATTTCACAGACCAGTTACAGAGCATCACACCACAGACACCCACCACACAGAGGGGCACTCACATAGGACTGGCAACTTTTATCCTGCAAAGTAAAACATTAAAGATAACTGCTGTTTGTTATCACAATCATTCTACTAAAGGACGTTTGAACATCCCTGAAGCTGGGAAGACAGACTCTCAGAATAAAGGCAAGGCCTGCCCCTGAAGCACAGTTGGCGTCTGTACTTCACTGTGTGTGTGTGTACGTGTGCGAGCATACACACGCTCTCCCTGAGTGCCTCCCCCATACACATCATCATTATCGTTCCCCTTTTTGCGTGGACAGGGAGGACTCCATCGGGGGTCAGCATCAGTCACAGGTCCTGTGTTTGGGGACAGCTGACTTAGACCACTCCTGACTTTGGGCATACTGGGGGCCTGAGGCCTGACTCAGGGTCACTCCTGCAGTTAGTCAAGGAGTCAGGTCAAGAACTCTGACTTCCAGCATGGTCTGTACCACTGACTACACTGCCTTCTTTCCGAGCAATTGCTTTTGTTAAACTGGGGAGTTTTGTTATATTAGGCAGCTGACAGGAAGGAGAGAAAAATGTTTCTAAGCTACAGTTGGGATAGAACCAACTATGCCGCGAGGTCTCGTGTGTCCTGGGAATGCCAGAAACAACAGGGCTCCCCGGAGCGTTGCCTTCTGCCTGGGCTCACGGGCAGTGGGTGCAGGCAGCGCCCCGCACCTGCTCCTGCTGGCCCTTGCTGGGGCTAGCGCCGAGGTCCGGCTTTGCCCGTCTCCCAGGATGATCCAGGAGGAGAAGGAGTCCACAGAGCTCCGAGCTGAGGAGATGGAGACGCGAGTGAGCAGCGGCAGCGTGGAGGCCCTGAACCCGACCCAGCTGCGCAAGCGCGGCTCCATCCCCACCTCTCTGACTGCTCTGTCCCTGGCCAGCGCGTCCCCTCCACTCAGTGGCCGCTCCACACCGAAGCTTACTTCCCGCAGTGCTGCCCAGGACCTGGACCGAATGGGGGTCATGACCCTGGTGAGCATCTTGGGGCAGTTGAGGAATGACTGGGCTCTGCTTGGGGCTGGCCGAGGGGAGCTGATAAGACCTGGTAGGGCTCACTCTCTCCAGTCGGGTTCTACTTCTTCTTCCCGTGGTTGTGCAGAGCCCGGCACGTCAGGCCACCACCGTGTCCTTCTGGGTCTGGAAAGGGCCTGAGAGGCTCACCCACTGTCCATACCTCATTCTCTCTTCCAGAGGTAGCCCTGGTTTATTTTCCAGGTCAGCTTTTTTCTGCTGTGATATGTTCTCCAGGCCTGTGTGAGGCACTGAATCCTATCTTCTCGTCCTAAGACCACTGGGCTCCCCTTGGGGTTGACTTCCGGGCATCCAGAGGGTGAATCTGAGCTCACCCTTCACTTTCTCTTCCAGCCCAGTGACTTAAGAAAGCATAGGAGGAAGCTGCAGGTGAGTATTCCTGACGCCCAGGTACCAACGGTTAATTCTCCCAGGCCCTTCCCTTTGGCTTCTCCCCACTGGGCCCTGTGTCTGAGTCTGAACTCAGGCCCCCAGGGCCTCCCCAGAGCATTCCTCGCTCCTCTGCCTTGTCTGGGCTGGGTGGGCAGGCCCCAGGTCTCGCCCTCTATCCCCTGACGGCTTCGCTGTCTGTTCAGTCGCCAGTGTCTCGGGAAGAGAACCGAGAGGATAAAGCCACCATAAAATGTGAGACTTCTCCTCCTTCCTCACCCAGGACGCTGCGGCTGGAGAAGCTCGGCCACCCGGCCCTGAGCCAGGAAGAAGGCAAGAGGTAAGTGAAGCAGGCCCCACCTTGAGTGTCTCCATCCCCAAGGCCATCTCGTCCCTCCCTCTGCCTCTGAACGGACTGCATCTCACCTGTTCCAGGCGTCTGCATGTCTCACTTCTCTTTGAAACACCGCCAGGGAAGGACAGTTCCGTGTCTCTTTTGGTCACCTGCTCTGATTGTAACCCCTCGCCCCCACCCCAACTCTGACACTTACCATGAGTTCTTTCTGAGGCCTGACTTGCATCTCTCCTGCTGTGATTTAAGTGTGTTTCTCTTCATCCCACCCCTCCTGGCTGTCGTCCTGTAGTGCTCCCGAGGATCAGGGCAGCAACCCCAGCAGCAGCAACAGCAGCCAGGACTCCTTGCACAAAGGCGCCAAGCGCAAGGGCATCAAGTCGTCCATCGGCCGCCTGTTCGGGAAGAAGGAGAAGGGCAGGCTGATCCGGCCGAGCCGGGATGGAGCCACGGGACATGGTCTCTGTCCCCTTCCTTAGCGAATGGGTGCGAGTGTGGGGTCAGAGCAGGCAGTGTCGGTGTCCCTGGACCCAGCCTTCTCTGCCTGCCCCCCAGGATGAGTGGGCGGAAGCCGCAGGCGGCCAGCGGCAGAGCTGTCTGTCAGAGCTGCTTTACAGCCGGAGGGGCTGCTTCCTGAGGGGCGGCTCCTGACACTGGACGTGTCAGGCGGCGGGGGGATGGTGATTTATTTGGTGTGCTGTAGAAGGGGTTCCTGTATTGAGTGAAACGTTGGACCTCTGAGGTTCCTCTCAATTCGGAGGTTTTCTGATGTGCTGTGCTCAGGACCTTCAGGAGAAATTTCTTGGTTCTTTCTTTAGGAGAGTCAGTTCTTGATTAGAGCTTGTTTCTAGTACATCTGGCCTCCAGGAGTCCAAATATCACAATGCCTAATTATGGCTTTGTAGATGTTGTATCCAGTGAGTGCTTGGGTAAGTGCAGTATCTGAAGTTCTCGGACGTGTGTGGCAGGTGGTGGGTGCTCAGTAGATGTTAGCTGTCTCCGTCCCTCCTTTCCTCTTTCTCTTTTCCTCATCTATTTAGTCATTTGTCCAACAGATGTTTACTGAGGAACTGCTGTGGACAAGGCTTAGTACTAGCAGTGGGAGTAATAGTCCATTCCTTCAAGGAGCTCAGTGTCTAATGAAAAAGAAAAAATAAAAGAGTCAGTTCCAAAACAATATAATGATAGAGCGATGCCCAGGGTGCTTCTGGAACGCAGAACTGAGCTGTGGCTTGCGGGGAGGGGGGCGACAGGAGGGCTTTCTCTGATAGGCAACACTGGAGCTGAAGCTTGAAGGCTCATAGGAGTTCACCAAGAAGAGGTGTGTGTGCGAGGGGAAGGGGCTCTGAGAAAGGCAAAAATTCTGGGTGTGGGAGTTTTATATGCAATTGAGTCTTTTCAAAGTGGGGAAGGGAGGGGGCAGGAGGAGTCAAGGAACTGGGCTGGGACCCTAGGCTGGTCCAGCTCATAAGGGCCTTGCAAAGGCCACTGAAGAGGTTTAGAAGTTCCTCAGAGGCAGTGGGAGCATTGATGAATTTCACGCAAGGGGGGAACCTGATCGCTAGAAGAAAGGAACCTTTGAACCCAAATGCATAATTATACCTTCCTGCACATCTGGAAGGTGTGAATCAGAACATAGCTAGCTGAGCGAGGAGGAGGGAGGGCAGGCACCTGTGCTCAGGACGTGGGGGCCTCAGCGGGGCAGGAGGTGGAGCACCCTGCCCGCAGTCCACAGGGCTTGCAGGGAGGTATGGAGAGGGCCACAGACGGGGGGGGGGGGCTGAGAGGGTCTGATCAGTGCAAGAGTGGAGCATCTGTGTGAAGCCTTTGACTTCCTGTGTTGCCCACACCACGTTGGCACCTGAACCTAAGGCAGCATCTCTCACTGGGTTCTGGTTACCCACCCCCACTGCCCTCTGTGCCCTGTGCAGAGTGACCAGGACTTAAATGTTAATTCTAAGATGTTGCTCCTGCCATGATCTCTCTAGGGCACTGGTGTCCCTTCAGGAGATCCTTAATAGAAGAGGACAGAGCTGTGCATGCTCCCCTTTGTGGTTTTGTGCAAATGAGCATACCCTGAGAAAGAGGACAAGACATGCTGTTTCCCCACCCCTGACCCAGGTCAGGATAATCCTCTCTGAGCCTCATAGCTCGCTTGTGTAGGCCTGTAGCCCACTCACGTCTGGCTTTCCGGGTATCCTTTGCTCCATGGTTCGGAGGAGGGACAAGTTCTGCCTACGATTTTGCTGCTGTTAGGTTGGGACACGTTTGGTCCACTAGCTGGAAGGCACCTCCAGGGCTGAGGCTCCTGGGGGAGACTCTGGGTTGGGGGTGAGCCACTCGATGCCACTGGGTTCACCTGGATGCAGGAGTGTCGAGCAGAGGCTCCAGGAATAATGGGTGGTCCCAACAGGCCCTCTTGGGTTGTCATACACGGAGGAGCCTCCTGCTGGTCTGCTCCCCAGTCCTAGCCCAGGCCACAGGAGGAGAAGCAGAGGGCTTGGCTGACGTGCCATCTTTTCCCTTCTAGTTGTCCTAATAGACTCCGAGGTTGGTCTGCAGGAGCCTATGGGGCCTGCCAAACTTGGGACTCAGGCAGAGAAGGACCGGCGGCTGAGGAAGAAGTAAGCCACAGGCCAGGCTCTGCCAGGGTGGGGCTCTGCTCCCACCCACTGCCTTTCCCCTGGGCTGCCGTGGGACAGAGCTCAGCAGCCAGAGCCCAGCAAGGTCCTCTCTGAGCTGAGCTGGCCTGGTCCACTTGGGCACGGCAGGGGCTGGGAGATGGTTCTTAGGATGACCCGAGGAAGGAGGCCAGGGGGCTGTGGGTCCATGGCAGAGCAGACTGAAATGTCTGTGTGTCAGGGCATGTGCAGACATGGCCCTTTGGGGCTGGAGAGGTGTTCCTGCCCCACATCTTGGTGTCCTGCTGCCAGGCATAGCGCACAGGTGGGGAGCAGGGGTGGTGGGAGTCCAGCTCTTGGCACAGCGCGTGGTCCCAGGAAGTCAGCACGGTGGAGAGAGAACGAAGGACTAGTGAGTCTGTTGTTCCTCTTCCTGCAAGACACCAGCTGCTTGAAGATGCCCGCAGAAAAGGGACGCCCTTTGCCCAGTGGGACGGCCCTACTGTGGTCTCCTGGCTGGAGGTAAGCCTGGACAAAGGCAGTCTGCTTGGGTCCAGTGGGAAGGGTGTGTGGGGTGGGATGAGGACTCCTCGGGCAGAGGGGTGGTGTCTCTAGCACTCTGCCTCCTGCCAACACACATACCAGTTACTTTGGGGGAGAGAGTTGATGCTCCTCACTGATGCCTCCCGGGGGTAGTGTGGATGAGGGGAACTAACCATCGCTAAGCCATAAGGCTTTTACAGCCAGTTTGGCTCTTCCCATCACCCACATGATGTTGGGAAAAGCCCTTCGCCTTCCCAGGTCTCAGATTTTCACTGTAAAATGGGGGAGAGAGGCATTTGATGACAGTTGTCTCCACATTTCTAAGTTCCTCTGCTCTGCGTTTGCTGTCCCGAGACCATGGATGAGGCTGGGCCCTTGCCTCTTGGTGTTGCCGAGCTCTTGGCAGCAGGGTCTGGATCTTGGGGAAGGGCCTGAATTTACCCCCTGGGCCCCGTATCTGCAGCTCTGGGTGGGGATGCCTGCCTGGTACGTGGCAGCCTGCCGGGCCAACGTCAAGAGTGGTGCCATCATGTCAGCCCTGTCGGACACAGAGATCCAGCGGGAGATTGGCATCAGCAATGCCCTGCACCGGCTCAAGCTGCGGCTGGCCATCCAGGAGATGGTGTCGCTCACCAGTCCCTCTGCCCCGCCCACTTCCAGGACCGTGAGTGGCCTCTCCTTCACCCAGGACACTTTCAGAAGCCCCAGGATAGCGTTTGCAAAGTCTCCCACTGGTCTTTGGGCAGATGGTAGCATTAAGTCCTGCCCCTCCTTCCCAGCCCCACAGAGGGCTCCACCTGCTCTCCAGGAGGGGGTGACTGATTCTAGGAGGACCCAGTAGGCCTAGTTCTCTGCCTCCCACATACCACCCGTGGGCTCTGGCTCCCCAGCCCTCCTCTGCCAGCAGTTCCGGATCTCTGGGCAGAGTTGCAGGATGGGACTGCTGGAGTTCTGTGTTGTTGCCGGACTGGGGGAAGTAGAGGATGTAGGGCATTTGCAAATCCTGTCCTGGCCCTCCCACCTCCCCGTAAGAATGCAGGCTGCTCCGTGGACCCTCAGCAGAAAATCTTCCATGTAGTCCATCTCTGGTGGGAGTCAGCACCATTCATGCATGTTCATTCAGAACACGTTTTGAGTACTTCTCCATGCCAGGCTCTGCGCTAAGCCTTGTGGATACAGTGATAAAAGAGTTGCTCAGAGCCCTGGGTGGGGCCTGGGGGAAGACTCAGGAAGGAGCTTTGTCCTTGTCCATGGGGCTGCCAGCCCGGTGGGGATCCTGGGGACCCACACACAGGACCAGCTAGGTTTCCTTTCTGCCTGTAGTCTTCTGGGAACGTCTGGGTGACCCATGAAGAGATGGAAACTCTGGCCACATCCACGAAGACAGTGAGTCTGGCCCTGGGCCTGGGGTTAGGGCTGCTGAGTCCCATGAGGGTGCGGGAAGGTCCTGGGCAGCCAGAGGGGTTGCAGCTGATCTCACATGAGCTCAGTATCCCTGACAGGTGACTGTTTCTGCTGTCAGGCTGGAGGACTGGTGGGAAAAAAGTGGGGCTGGGACAATGTGTGTGTGTGTGTGGTCCGTTCCAGGGGTCACGCACTCACCCTGGCCAGTGTGTGCTGTGGTGAAGAGCTGGGCTTGGGAATCTGTGCCTGCTATGGGCCTGAAGCCAGAGTCCTTGCCCCTGTGCTTGGTCCTCGGTGGAGGAACAGGGAGGGGGTGGGAGGGCCTGGCTCCTGGCCAAGCCTGGGAGGTGTGGAAGGTGTTTCTGCCACAGACACATTTGCTCCCCTCTCACCGCAAACACAGGCATAGGCACCAGCCTCTGCTCTCTCGACCATCCCAACAAGCTTTCCCAGTCACCGCCTGCTCCTGGGGTCCGTGCCCTCTCCCTGATGGGGCCTTTCTCTCTCGACTGTCCTAAGAAGCTTCCCCAGTCACCGCCCACTCCCAGGGGTCCGTGCCCTCTCCCTGATGGGGCCTGAGGTGGAGGCTGCTGGGTTTCTTGACTTTGCCTGTTTCCCCTGACACGCTGCGCCTGTTCTGCTAGGACAGTGAGGAGGGCAGCTGGGCTCAGGTAAGACCCCCTTTCCTTGTCTAGCACCAGCTCTGGGGAGCTCAGGACAGCAGTCTCCCAGCGGGTTCTCTCCCCACAGGACTCCTGAGTCCTAGCCTGTTAATGTCTTTTTTCCCTCGAAGAGCCTGGACGCAGCTCCTCCCCCTCGGAAGCCCTCCCTCCTCGTTTCCCTTTAGCTGCTTCTGGTTTCTCAGGATGGCTGGTGAGGAGCCCTGGAGGGCTGTGCCCCCACGTGCCTGCCTCTCCCCCAGTTTGACTCTCTATCCAGGAATAATGAGACTTAGATGGGAGAACCCTCTTCCTCCCCCTGTTCCTCAGGGGCACCCTGGTGAGCTGAGCCGAGGCCTTCCATTCGTTCCTTCATTGGGCAAATACTTAACTGAGCATCTACTAGGTAGTAGGCCTTCTCGGCTCTCTGGATACAGAGTGAACAGACTAAGCGCTCATGGGGCTTCTGTTCTAGGGAGAGACAGGCAGTAAACAGACAGACCAAATGGACAAGGTGTCAGATAGATGTGAGTGCCATGAGGAGAGGGAAGCATGGAGCGCACTGTTCACATGTGCAGGGAGACCCATCCTGGGAGACGGGACAGGTCAGTTCTAGAGTATTCACAGTAAAACAGTCCGCAGAGGAAGTGGGTGAATCTTAAGACATATAATGTCACCAGGAGGATTAAGTCCCATAAGATCTGTAGAATTTTATGCTAAAACTCAAAAACAAGCAGAATTAATAATGTATTGTTTTATTAGCCCCTTAGTGAAAATAAGCTGAAGTTTTATTGAACTGCCAGGGAGGGTGGAGTGATGTTTCTCTCCACCAGAAATGCCAGCTGCAACCTGCTGGCACTGCCTTCCTGCCCTGTACACTATACATTAAGGATTGCAAAAACTGTGAAATTGTTTTTGAGCAAGGGAGTGATGGACAGAAAACTCAGCATAGTGGTCACGTCCCAGGGTCGGGGGCGGGAGGGGGATGAGCCTGAGGTGGATGTGACAGCTTGTCCATAGGTGGCACCTTCAGAACCAACATATGCTACCTATATTCTTATATGTATCAACGATCTCATTTTAAAAGATAACAAAGTAAATTTGCAATCTAATAAGTCAAGTAGGGTGAGGAAAGAGTGACGGAGGTTAAAACTGTCTCTCCAGGGACAGGTGGTCAGGGAGGTCCCTGCTCACGGTAGGAGGCGACGACTAAACAGCAAAAACAAAGGACAGGAATTCTGGCGAATTCTTGGAGTAGATGACCAAGCCTTAGAGAACTGAGTGCTGGTTACTCAGGCACAGGCCCAGTCCTTTATTTTTTTCACGTCTCTAGTCAATACCTAACTCCCCTGTGGATGGTGTGAGGCCAGTTTCCCGAGAGACGCTGGCTTCCTTTGCCACGCCGCAGGTCCGGTAATGCAGCCGGTCCCCTGGGTTCAGCGGGCTTGGGGCCGACTGAGAATCAGGAAGGCAGGTGCCGCCCAGCACCGCAAGTGCATTCCAGAGCCGACAGGAAGGGTTTCATATAATCTGCTGCCTGGATAGTCGCTTCTGTTCATTAGTGTAGATAATTGATACGTGAGTGGAACCGTATCACTTTGAGGTCTTAAAAAGTTCCATTTAAAATCCCCACCTCCCACCCCTCCTGGCCCTTTAGTGAAATAAGCTGAAGTTTCATTGGACTGTCGTGGAGGACGGAGTGATGTTTCTCTCCACTAGAAATGCCAACCGCAACCTGCTGGCAACTGCCTTCCTGCCCCATAGCCTCTCCACCTTGTTCCCCCAGACCCTGGCCTATGGGGACATGAACCACGAGTGGATTGGGAACGAATGGCTACCCAGCCTAGGGCTCCCCCAGTACCGCAGCTACTTCATGGAGTGCCTGGTGGACGCTCGCATGCTGGATCACCTCACCAAGAAGGACCTGCGAGTCCACCTGAAGATGGTGGACAGCTTCCACCGGTGAGCAGGGCTGGAACCCGGGGCCACCTCCCGACGTGGGTCTCCCCAGCCCTGGGGGTCTGTCTCCAGAGATAGAGATGCCTCCATCTCTTCCCATGGCCTGTTCTGGGTGGTAACAAGTCTCCCTCTTGGGAAAGCCGAATCCTCGTCTCATCCTGCAGTTTGAGGATCAGTCCTCTCACCTCCAACCGTTAAGACACAAAGTCCTTTCTCTTGAGCTTCACTTTTTCGGAGACTCCCGCTGGGTCTGAAGTTCATTGTCTTTGGGCTTGAATTATCTGTTTACCCAGAGAAGACTCAAACTGAACCCAGCGTCCAGCTTAGGTGTCCAGTTCCTTCCAAGTGGAGAAGAAAGGTCTTTCTGGGCCCCTGCCTGCAACAGCCCAGCTCTGAGCCTCTCAGCTATGAACCCACGACCTTTGTACAGGATGTCATCCAGTCTTCTCCTCCTCCGTGCTGAAAAGGTCTTCTCTCCAGTCCCCAGCTGGCAGCCATGGGCAGAATTTGGCCCACAGATGTGTTTTGTTCGGCCCACACAGTATTTTAAAAATTATGAGTTTAGTTGCCAGTATTTAAACTAGGAAATTTTACACAAAATTCCAGATGTCTGGTTTCTTTTGAAAAGTTGAAAGCTCTCTCGACACATTCTGGTGTGGAGACAGCAGCTGGAGCTGGACAGTGGCAGCCCTCCTGTGCTGAGGAGGGCAGGTGGGCTTCCAGGTGCTCTAGCCCCTCCAGCCTGCCGCACTCCTGGCAGGACCTGCTTCACTCTTGTAGGCATTTGGATTGGAGAGCAAGGGGGTGGTAATGGTTCCAGGGTGGACGGTTTGAGGAATTCCTTGACAACGTCCAGCTTCAGATCTCGCAGCTCATATTTGAGCCAGGCCTTTGTCTTTTTACCTGTAATGCTCACAGTGGCCCTGCAGGAGAGGTGTGACCCGTCTCACTTGCTGAGTCCACCCAGCTGGCATTTCAAGCCCAGGATAAGGAGCGCACATGGTGCAAAGGTTGGGGCCGGGTATGTGGCTTCGCGAGGCCAGCTCAGGGCTCTGGACATCCCTTGGTCTCCCGCTCATCAACCATAGAAAGTTAAATCTGGAAGGGATCTAGTTGGCCTCCCCATCTCATGAGTGAGGAAACTGAGGCAGAGGAAGGAGCGGCAGCTCAGGGTCCCTCAGGGGCGATGGCAGGGGGCAACTCCTGAATCAGGTCCAGCTCTCCTGCCACCACAGAGCAGAGCCTCTGATGCTGGAACTCCCAGCTGCCCCTCAGCACCACCCTTTCCTCCCACTGGGCTGAAGGGAATCTTGTCTCTGTCCAGAGGCTGCCAGGCCCAGCTGAACTGTCCCCTCCTCAGTGGTTGATGGGGTTGGGGACAGCGGGACCGTCCCCGCCCAGGGAGCCTGGCTATGCCTGGGCTGCTTGAGGATCAGCCAGTGCGGCCCCACCCAGCACACAGAGGTGCTGCCCATGCCCTCTGCCCAGGCCCCATGAGACTCAGCCTGCGCGTGCGGTTCCAGATTCAGCTCTAAATCCTGAGTGCCTTGGTGTCTAAAGCATTTCCACATTTCTTCCCTCAACTACATATATACCTGCTTTTATTCCGTTAACATATCATAAGCATGTTTTTATGTCTTAAAAAATTACTTTTTTGGGAGGAAGATTAACCCTGAGCTAATGTCCATTGCCAATTCTCCTCTTTTTGCTGAGGAAGACTGGCCCTGGGCTAACATCCGTGCCCGTCTTCCTCTCCTTTATGTGGGACACCGCCACGGCGTGGCTGACAAGCAGTGCGTCAGTCTGCGTCTGGGATCCGAACCTGCGAACCCTGGGCCCTGGAAGCGGAGTGCGTAAACTCAACCACTAAGCCACCGGGCCCGCCCCTTAAAAATTCTTTTAAATCATAATTTTTTATGACAGGGATGTTTACAAACTCTCCTTTTACAGATGGGGAAACAAAGTCCCGTACAGATTGTCACCAGGTCACTCAGCTGGGTGGCTTCAGCATGGGGCCAACATCCTTCTTTCTTGACACCCAGCTCAGAGCTCTCTTTCTTGGAGCACCGTGCTCTGTTAGGCAGGTGACCCTGAGGGTCGCCTGCTCTACAGGAGAACCAGTGCCCACAGTAGCCGGCAGTGTCCTCCCACCGTGGGACCATGGTTGAGTGCCGTGCTGTTCAGGGCTGGGCCAGGCCCCTCTGAGCACCGGCACCGTTAGTGCTCACAGCAGCCCTGCAGCAGAGCTGGGACCCGTCACACTTGCTCAGTCCGCCCAGCTGGGAAGTGGAGAGCTGGCCCTCAAACCCAGGTCGACCTGACCTGCAGGCCTTTATACTTGTGCTGTGCTTGGCAACAGCTTTGGAAGTCATAGTAACTGGACTGACGGTTGTAGTAGGTGAGATCAAAGCTAGATGGAAGGCATCTCCAGCTAGGAGGCGTGTGTGCCTGCCCCCTCCAGCAGACCAAGGCTTACAGCAGTGGCCGGAGCAATGAATGGGTGCCTTGAGCCAGAGAGGAGTTGGTAAAGTGCGTCTCTGAGCTACGAGGGGTTGTTCTAGGTGGAAGGCCTGCCTGGGTGGAGCCAAGGGGAGAGAAGGAGGGAGCAGTTGGCATAATTTATCTCACAAAGCAGTGGCCTCAGTAATAGAGGCAGAAGCAGTTGGAGTTGGGAGGGACCTTCCAATCTGTTCCTCCATCTTACAGATGACAAACCCAGGGGCTGAATGACAGGGTGGTATTGAAGTTAGGGAAGAGCACTGCAGTGACTGCGCCCCAGTTGGAATGGGCCGCGTCTGCTGTCACCAGAGGTGATAGGTACAGGCATTCACACCTCTTGGAAGGATGCTACAGAGGTGACTCCTGCATCGGATGGCAGCTTGGACTGATGGCCTGTGGGTCCCTTCTGAACTACAGAGTCTATGGTTCTTAGCCTGGGTTAGTTATTATTTATTGAGTGCTTACAGTGCACCTGGTGCTGTTTAAGTGCCTTTAGTACTTTCCGTGGGTTATTTCATTTGTTAAGCATTAATGGTGTTTACTGTGTGTCAGGCACTATTCTAGAGGTTGAGAGCCATCAGTGGACAAAACAAAGTTTCCTGCCCTCCTAGAACTTACATTCTAACTGGGAGAGACAGGCGAGGAACAGTAACTATATGGTACGTTAGTACAGAAAAAAATTAGACCAGGGTTAGGGGCATTGGGAGTATGGGCCGGGGTGGTGATGGCGATGTTGCAGTTGTAAATCAGGTGGACAAGGTGACTGTTGAATTGAGAAGATGACATTTGAGCAAAGACTTAAAGGAGACAAGAGGATGAGCCATGAGCAGACTGGAGGAATAGTGTCCCAGACAGAGGGAGCAGCCAGTGCAAAGGCCCTGGGGCACACAGGCCAAGTGTACCTGCCATGTTTGTGGAACAGCAGAGGTGTCAGTGTGAGGGGGCAGATCATGTAACAGCTTGTAGGCCGTTGTAAGGACTCGAGTGAAATGCGGTTACAAGGAGATATCTGTAGGGTCTGTGATTCCAGTACCTGGAGGGTGGGGGCATGTGGCTTCATTCAGAGAACTTTCCTTCCATAGGCAGGCCCACATCCTGGCTGAAGGACGACATGGGGTGGGCAGAGAGAGGGAAGTAGCTAGCTGGGAGAAGGAGGAGCGTAAGCGGGCTGGGGTGCTCTTTGTGCTAGAGGATGTAGGTCTGGACACGCCGTAGCTGGTGCTGGATGTGGGGCAGATGTGGTGGGAACGCGGCCCTGCTGAGGCCCTGGCTCTGGGGGCTTTGTGCCTGCAGAACTAGTCTTCAGTATGGTATCATGTGTCTGAAGAGGCTGAACTATGACCGGAAGGAGCTGGAGAAGAGGCGGGAGGAGAGCCAGCATGAGATCAAGGGTAAGAGGGTCAGCTCCGTGGGCCTCCTCTGAAAGGAGCGGGAGCCTGGGGGAGCGGGGGCTGCCTCGCTGACCCCTGCCTTGGGCCGAGAGGAGGGAGAGGAGATGTGTGTCTCGGGGGAGCTCCACATCTGGGAGGGAAGACACAGCCCCAGCCTTGGGAGCGGGGAGCTCTGGGTCTGAGGAGGGAGACACAGTCCGTGCCCAGAGGGCGCTGCTGTCTGCTGGAGAAGGAGCCCCTGCCCAGTGAGCTGTAACCCCTACCCCCACACCAGACAGTGGCCACAGTGGACAAATACAGTGAATCCTGGGACAGTGCTCCAGACTGTCGAGAAGGTGCTCACGGAACTTGGTGATCTGGGTGGATTGGACAGGAGAGTGAGGGAAGTCTTGGAAGAGACTGGAAGGGGAAAGAAGAAGGGCCGTTCCAGCGTTAGGGCAGGGTGGCCTGGGCAGGGCTCAGGGAGGAGGCCAGGAGCCTGTTAGCCCGACCCTGAGTCATGAGGCTGGCAGGCTGGAGAGAGGGGCTGGTTCTCCAGGAGTCCGGGTACCACGGAGGACAGATGGAGCACACGGGAAGTTGGGAGCCGGAGAGCAGGGTGGACTGGAGCTCTGGGTCCAGGGAGCTTCTGTCCCTAGAGGGGCCCCTTCCTTCCCCTGCCCTCCAGATGTGCTGGTCTGGACCAATGACCAGGTCGTCCACTGGGTCCAGTCCATTGGGCTTCGGGACTACGCAGGAAGCCTGCATGAGAGCGGCGTGCACGGTGCCCTGCTGGCCCTGGACGAGAACTTTGACCACAACACGCTGGCCCTGCTCCTCCAGATCCCCACGCAGAACACCCAGGTGGGCGTCCCTGTAATCGATCCGTCTCAGTCTCCCTCTCCCCCACTCTCTTGCTCTCTCTCACACACACACAGGCTGACAGGTCTGTGGGGAGCTTTTCTGGGGTTAGTCCCAGAGGGGATCACAACGTCCTCAGACGCAGTCCCGTGCATAACGACGCCCCTAGGGAACCAGGGTCCCTCACCTTCAGAGCACTCCTGGCTCTGCCTGCAGTACTGCTGTGGGCACCCCCACCACCTCCCAACCCGTCTCTGCGTCTGCCTTTTCCTCCATCTGCTTTTCTAACCGATCTTTTCTTAGAGGAGAACTCGCTCTGGGGCCCAAAGGGACCAGAGAGCCCTTGTCTCCTTTGTGTCCCACCCTAGGGATCTGCTCCTGGGCCCCCAGGCTTAAGAAAGCTAAAGAGGCCGAATGCCGCAGCTCAGAGCCTGTCCATGCTGGGGCTTTGTCCGCTGTCCGCGGCTCAAAAGATCACACGTCTCCTTACATTGTGTTTCATAACCGTTACGGAGCTGCCACCCCGGGTACTTCTAGATCCTCTGCAGCCTGTCCACGTTTGGTCTCCCTGACTTCCTGTGGGCAGTGGACCCTGTTGTGTGAAGTCCTCCCTGATCTTATTTGTCCTAAAGATGCCGTCAGGCTTCCCCTGGGAAGGGAACTGCCTCTTCCCAATCCACTGCGTGTGGTGAGGATGTTTGTCTGTGAGCAGCGCTCAGCTTTGTGATTCCATAAACTCTGACTGTTGCCTCCAGGCCCAAGCCTTTGTCTTTCCAGACAGAGAGGTCCTAATTCTTTTAGCCTTTCCTCCTATGGACTCGCCTGCTGCCCTGATCGTGTTAGCCGCCCTTGTCTGGACTGTTTGCAGCTGTCAGGTCTCTTGAAATTCAGCCGCCAGCACTGCACGAGCTATTCCGGGGGCAGACACATTTTGGCTCGTGTGAGGGTAGGGCTGTGTTGCCTCGTAATTCTGGGGGGTGATGGCAGCACACGGCCAGTGTGTCCTATAGGCTCTCTGCAGTGACACCCCCCCCCCCACCAGTCAGATTGGAGAGCACACATCTCCTCGATCTCTAAGAAGAGCTTAGATTTCTCTGAGACGCAGCTTTCACTTGCCCACCTCCCGCCGCCTCTGCTGCTTTCCTGCCCCCTCACACGGCGCTGTGAGACAGATGTTCCTGAAGTTTGTACGTGTCTTCCTCACCTTGCACTGCCAAGTGCAGTGTCATGTGGATACTTGAAAATTTACTATGCTTCTCCTTCCCGGTCATTTATAAAAATGTTATATTGCCAATACTGACAAAGACTGTCCTTATGGAGCTCCGTGGTTAGTCTTTTCCACCCGGAAATGGGCTTGTTTTTCTGTCTTTTGTTTCCTCTCTCAGTGCCTCCAGTTCTGTGGAGAGCAGGACATCCGCAACAGCGCAGGGGGCTCTCAGCTCACCCTGCTTGTTCCAGTCTGGTCACTGAGCTCAGCTCTTAGAGAAGTGGGATCTGACCCAGGGGAATCTTTCATTAAAAATGGTTGAAATTATCTGGTGGCAGTTTTGAAAACTTTTTTGTGTCCGGCATTTCCCAAACCTCCTAATGAGTTTAAACTCCTGGGAGGCCTAGAGAAAGCCGCTGTGCACCAGTCAGCCAAGGGCCGCTGATGTCCACAACTGAGCAGTCTTCCTCTGTTAATTTCTGATGTGGAGCCTTATGAAGTACGTTTCTTTAATCTAAGTAAGTTAAATCCTCATTCCCCATGGTCGCCATGCTAATTCACCCTTCAGGAAAGCTGTAAGGCATGATTTTCCCTTAGAGACAAAATGTGGGTTTTTTTCCCCAGTAGGTGAAGCCCGTCCCTCCATGTGTTCTCTGATCCTACTTTCTAAAAAATTATAGTTTTCTAATTTGTTCCATATGAAAGAACCCTAATGTTTACAGTTTCACTTCTAAGAGGACATGGAGGTTTGCTTGAAGGAGCAGCACCGGGCTGATGGGTTCCATGCGCTGAAAGCTCCATCTCTGCCCTGGACCCCTGGAAGACAGGTGAGAGATGCCACAGAGGTCATGGCTACAGCCCCCCACTCTCCCTCTCTCACCCCGTGGACTCCAGGCACGCCAGGTGATGGAGAGAGAGTTCAACAACCTGTTGGCCTTGGGCACAGACCGGAGGCTGGACAACGTGAGTACCTGCCTGTGGACTCGGGGTCTCGGGCATGTAGTCCTCGGGTTGTTGGATGGAAGTTGATGAGTTCTGGTGAGTGGTGGGGTGGCCTACGGGAGAAGAGCCACAGGGGTGGGGAATGACGTCAGGGAACTGGAGAGGCAGGCCTGGCCTGGCAGTGGGCCTGGAGAAGTCTCCATGAAACTCCTTCCTGGTACAGAGGCTGAGGGCTCCCGTGTGTTCTACCTGCAGCACCTCCCAACTCTGTGCCCCGAACCTCCTGACCACGAGGATCAGAGGCTTCCCTGAAGGCCACCTCTCTGGGGTCACACCCTTCTTCATCTCTCAGACCCCATCTCGTCAGTGCTGTCAGCATGGCCTATCTCCAGCCTCGTCCCGTCTTGTAGTAGTGTGGCTATTTGCAGGCAGACATTATGCGGTCGTTGAATCCACATTTGCTCGCTTGGCCCTCAGGGCAGTTGGACACACACGGCTCAGGCCTTCACCATCCCAGCCTTCTCTCTAGTTTCTCTCCTGTGTCTGCCTTCACACCCAGTTAAGGTTGTCCTCCCTCAGCCCGCTAGTCACTCAAGACACAGTCCCTCTCGCTGGGTTTCCTTTGGCTTTCCCCTTGAGTTCAGGCTGGACTGTGTTGGGACAGCCCCGACCAGCTGAGCCATGGGGCTCCCCTGGGAGATGCCTGCCAGAACGCCCCTGCATCCTGAGGACACAGCCCTCCTCAGGCCCTGCTGTTGTCCTCTCCTCCTTGTCTCCTCCCCACTCCCTTTTCCCTCTTCCTCCTCCCTCCTCTCCACTCCCCTCTCCATCTTCAGTCAGATCTGTTTCTGATGCCCATTTTCTGTGCAACTTCCCTTTCTCCACACCAGTGCCTCTGTTTAGACTTCTGGGCCTCCTTGTGGGATACCGTTAGTGTTTTCTGTGGATCGATTAGTCCCTTCTTTGCTGGTTTAATGGCTAAACCCACCTCTGTAGGCTGACTGCCCAGCCTCAGTAGACAGGACACACTCAGGAACACACGGGATTTGTGGAGGGTGTTTTCTTCACAGAGGTACCTTGAAACGTGGAGTGTGTATTCCAGTCAGAGAGAGAAACTGCCAGACCCTGCCCGCTGTCCCCACTCTCAGAGATCCTGATTCTCCCAGTGCCCCTGCAGTGTGGACCCTCTTCCTTATTCCCCACACACCTAGGATCTTAGCTTTCTTTGATACTGCTTGGAAAAATGACCCCCATATATCTTTGTTTGGTGCTTTCTAATTTAGAAAGCTATTTACTCCTTCAGTCCTTAAAAAATATTCCTTAAATGCCGACTCTGGGCAGTCACTGCCTGGCATGGTGGTGCAGTGCCGGCAGACATCTCTCTCTCTGCTGACAGTCGTCAGACAATGAGACAGGTTACTGCCCCACCAGACAGATGAGGAATCGAGGCTCAGAGAAGTAACTTACATGCTGTCGTGGGCTGATGTGTGGCAGAGCAGGACTGGAGCCAGTGTGGTTCCTGCGCGCTTTCCCCTGCATCCCGCGGCCTCCTGGGAAGCACCTGGAGCTAGCCGGCCTCTCAGGCCTCAGACTCTCAGTGCTTGGAGTTGTTGAGTAGGTGATACCATCCTGGCAGTGCAGTGGGGTTTCTGGGATGCACCTAGGTGTGGGGCTGGAGAGAACTGGTTCTTGTAGGAAGCTTAAAGCAGAAGGCCAGGTCCTGGGAATAAGGTGAGATTTGGTGTGGGGGGCGGGGGTTGGAGATCCAAGGAGACTGCCTCCTGTCCAGCCATCTCGCCATCAACAGCAACCTTGAACTGTCTCCTGTGACTCCTCCCTCTGCCAGTTCTGGTTCTTAGTTTCCCTTCTCCAGCTTCAAGACCCTGGAGGGCTGCATCCAGCTTCCCGCTACGTGGAGAGCCGGACTCCAGGGGAATGAGGAGATGGGGAGCAGGAAGAACATCCGACTGTTGGGGGACAGGGGAAGAATATAGAAACAAGACTTTCGGGTTGGCCTGAGGTAGAAAGAGAGAGAGAGAGAAGGAGAGAGGGCGAGGAGAGGGAGAGAAGGCTCTGGGCTGGGGCAGGATCATGGGAGGACAGAAGTGGTGAGGAAGGTTCCTGCTAGACTCAGGGACGGGCCAGCTGCCATCCACTCACTGAACAAGTATTGCTGAGTGCCTGCTGGATTCCCAGGACTGCTCAGGGCCTGGGATCCTTGGTTGGAGCAGAAAAGGTCGCGGGCTGTGTCCGCTGGATCATAGAATTTGAGAGAGAGAGGGAGAGACGGGGGTGGCGAGAGGAGAGAGATTAATGAAATAATCTCATAAGGACACGTAAAGTCGCTGCTAGGACAGAGGTTCGGGGTGCTGAGAACTGATGGGAGTGTTTGGCCTGCTCAGGGCCCAGGAGGCAAGTCCTGGGAGTGGGCGGGAGGGGCTGCCAGGCAGGAACTGGGGGTGTGTCCTTGTTCCTGACGGCAGCACTGGGCCTGCCCCAGTTCTCAGCACACAGGGTGGAGGGAGGCGAGGGTGGATGTGGGCTCCAAGGGGGTGCGGGGAGGCCTCTGCGGAGTGAGGACTCTGGTGCCCTTTGGCAGAGATGGTTATGTTGGAGACTTGGCTGGCGGATGGCAGGGGGCCGCCCACTGCATCCTTTGGAGGAGGCTGCCTCTGATTGGCTATTTGCCTGACCCTTCACTGTGACAGGTGTTCTCACCCGATCCCGTTAGGAGTAGGCAGACTGAGAAACAGGGCAGATGTTATTCCTCTTTACAGGTAATGAGACTGAAGCTCAGAGAGGTCACGCCACTCGCCCGGGGTCACGTAGCTAGTAGAATGGCAGAGCCATAATTGAAAGCCAGGTCTCCTGACCCAGGCTGCAGCCACACTGAGGCCCCAGGAGGGCAGGAGGGGTGGATGGGAGCTGGCTGGTGACCCCCATGGGAGGAGGCTGAGGAGAGGAATCCTGGAAAGGTCGGTGGGCAGCGCAAGCCCAGTCTGAGATGATTGGGGCGGGGAAGAGAGTTCGCCTGCAGGATGATGACACACCCGACCAGAGGGGACCCCACCAAGAGGGAATTCCAGAGTGGTGGAGTCCCTGGGAGTCATCCACTTGAGCCCAATCCGTTTTATAGGTGGAAAACCTGAGGGCTAGAAAGGGACCTTGCTCCCGTTCTCCAAAGGGACGGGGTTGGTACCCCTAGAACCAGCCAAGGCTGCCCCCCTCCCCCCCGCCAAGGGAGTGAGGGTGGCTATTCCAACCCAGCCTTTGGCCTCTGCGTGTCCCCACTGCAGGGCGAGGACAAAGTGTTCCGCCGCGCGCCGTCCTGGAGGAAGCGCTTCAGGCCACGGGAACCCCCGGGCGGCGAGTCGCTCCCGGCGGGCTTCCGCGTGTCCACGCTGGGGCCCCTGCAGCCCCCGCCGGCCCCGCCCAAGAAGGTGGTGCCCGAAGGTGAGTGACGGGCCGCGGGGCGCGGCGGGCGCAGGCGAGGCCGGGCCGGGCGCACGGCTGCCCCACGCCCCGGGCGGCGCGGCGGACAGGCCGGGGGGCGCGCACTAACCGCGCCCTGTGTTCTCCCGCGGCCGCCGACCCCGCCCAGCCGGGACGGCGGGGGCGCCGAGACTGGAGACCTCCGCGGTCCGAACCTACTCCTGCTGACCCCTCCCGCCCCGGGTCTGACGGGGGTGCCCGTGGCTCGGGGTAAGTGGGCCCGGCCTCCCGCCCGGCCTGCCCTTCCCGCTCCGTCTGGCCCGGGCAGCACCCCACCTTCCTTGCAACCCCAGCCTCCGGGGACTCACCGCTAGCTCACCGGCTTCGCCTGTCTCTCTCTCTCCCAGCTCACGCCCACTATCTCTACGGACACATGCTCTCCGCTTTCCGGGACTAGCCTCGGCCCTGGGCCGGCTCCCTCCTGTCCCTCCTGCTCAGTCCCCTTCCTCGCACGGTTCCTAGTCTCGTCTGTGACTTTCCAGTTGTCCTGGATCTCAGAATATACTCGGCTACCCCCTGGCATCCCCCCACCTCGAGTCGCACGTGTGTCCTTTGTAAGTCTCTCATGGATGTGGCTGGGTCCCTTGGTGGTATGCAGGCCCCCAGGTTGTCCATGTTTGGGATTTGGCAGGAGGGAGAGGACAGCAGCCCAGGGTGGATGTGACTTCACTCTTCCTGTTCTGGACCTAGCCCGGTCTGGACTGTGACTTCCACCCCAGAGTTGTTATTCTGCAGCTTGTCGCCTGCCTCCAGGACCACCGTGTGGGCTGGGAGGGCTGCAGAAGGCCCCCTTCTCCCTCAGGATGGTGTGGCCGGGGGGCGGAGATTCCAGGCCCTGGCTTAAGCTGAATCTGAACATGAGTTTGGGAAGAATCTGGGAGAAATGGGTTCCTGAGTTTTGGGTCGAGTGTGAGGGTGAGGAAACTCTCATTCCTCCTGCCCAGTGAGAGGTGCAGGCAGGCTAGCTGGAGGGAAAGCCATTGGCCTGTGGTAGGTTTAAACCCAGAGGGCAGTGGGAATGCCTCCTGCCCCAGCTGTGGGTGGAGCTGCTGCTGGACTGGGGGCGGGGGGATTGTGTGCATCATGGCTCTGGGGCACTGCCAACTCTGCTCCCAGCATCACTTCCCGTGCTGTCTCACTCTGCCCTCTTCTATAGTAATCCCAGCCGCATAAGAGTATACCTGTTAGGTGAATTGAGCACACGCTGACCTTAAAGTCAGGTTTGGGAAAAGGGTAATCTGAGGTTTCCTCTTCTTAATCTCCTGGGAAGAAAATAAAGCTTCCCTTTCCGTGAGTCATGCCCCAGCTCCAGGAAACCCAGTGTTGGTGATGGCTGTCACTCTCCTGCTTGTCCCCAATCACCCACCCGTTGTTCGGGCTCTCTCGGTATGCAGAGACTGTCTCCTCCAGAAATCCCCGAGACCCAGCAGCTTCCTCCATTTCAGTTGCTTCCCCAACAGCGTTGTGTCAGCTAGGGCTGAGGGATAGAGGTTCTGGTTTGATAGAAATGTCTTTCCCAAGAAACTCCTCTTTCTTACCTGCTTCTTCATTCTGCTAAGGCGCCTAGAAGTGTTTGGGAGCCAAGTCCAGGGTGAATTGATGGAAGCCAGGGCTTCATCCAAGGGAGAGGAGAGGAGCAGTGTCTGGAGCATGTTTCCTGGAGAGTTGCCAGTATGGTGCCATCCTGCAGGTGGCTGAGCAGCTGGTTTACAACCCAATTGACTTGGATTCTGAGTGGGGGCAAAGCTAGCAGGTGGGGTAATGGGTCAAGTCTCCTGTCTAGAAGGCAAGATGGGGTGACCAGTGCCAGGGCTCGGAGCCTTTTGCTTTTCCTTAGAGGAGAGGTCCGCCAGTGCTGGGGCTGGGTGGTCTCCCCTGTGTGTGGGCAAGGTAACCACTGCCCTTGCTCTCCCTTGTCGTTCCCTGCCCTCCCTGACTGTCAGGCCACTGCCAATGGAGCTGCAGGAGTTCTCGAGCAGCAGCTGAGTTGGATGGAGAGAAAGAGCCCCTGTCCCTGGGTTATGGATGTTAAGATTATGGAGAAATCCCAGATTCTTAAGATTGGTGCAGTTGGGGACTATAAGGCCATGTAACTCCTTTAGGGGACTCTCGATGGGCTAGCTCAGTGGGAGACTCAGCCTGCCTCTCCTCTGCAACTTAACCTCGTTACAGTTGCTCATGTCCTAAGGCAGCAGGGACCCGGGTCTGTTCAGGGCATCTTGAGAAGTGATGAAGAGAAGCCTGTGCACACAGGGAGGGAAGGCTGTTACTGGTGTGTCCCTGGCTGCACAGCCAGTATGTTTTTTATTTGGAGAGTCACCAGTGAGCCTAGCCCCCCTCACCAGCCTCCTGCATCTTGTCAGGTCCCTTCTTGGTACTGGACTGGCTCAGTACGTCAGGAATGGGTGTGCGGGGGTGTGTGGGTGTGTACATACCAATAAACAACCTGGTTTTAAGACAATATGCAAATGGCTCTGATCTTTCCTTAACTGAGCTCATCTGACACATCCAGCTTCTTCCATAGCCCGAAGCGCTGCTGTGCTCTGGGAAGTAAATGTCAGAGTTTTAAAAACTTGTCGTCAGTAACCTCGTGTGGCTTACGTAACCGGGGATTGGAAGGTTTGTGTTTGGGTTGCTTGCGCTAAGGCAGTGGAAGAGGAGGAGCAGGAGGGGCAGCCCTGGGGCCAGGCTGGACTTATCCCTCTGCTTCCTACTCCCGGGTCCTGCTCCGCTCTCCCTGCAGCCTTCCTGCTGCTCCCAGAGTTACTGCTCAAGACGCCCCCGTCATGTCACCCCTTCCTCAGACTTGCAGCAGCCCCCGCAGGTCGAGGTCCAGCTCCTGGTGTGGCGTGAGAAGCCCTTCAGGACTTGCTTCGGTGCCCTGTCCCCCGCGGTCTCAAGTCCACCTAACTCAGAAGCGTTGTGTGCACCCAGCCCCATTACAGAAGGCAGACGGGCACTTCTGTCCTTGCCCTTGCCACTGTGAGCCACTTCAGGCGGTGCCTGGGAGGCGCCAGCTGCCCTTTGCAGCAGAATTAGAAAACTGACAGCCCTTTGCTCCCCTGACACTCTGCGTCCCGCAGGGCTGGGCGGTCATGTCGCCTGCGCTGTGTTCCACACTGGCTGTGAGGAGGCCCCTTGAGGTCGGTCTGTTGATCTTTGTATCCCTAGATGGACAGGCTCGAAGGAATACACAAACCGACCTTACATCAGGGAGTTTATGAGAATTGTGATTAAATAAAGCTACAAATGATTGGAACTGTTGTGTGCTGGACGCAGTTCTAGGCGTGTTGTGCTGGCTCATTTAATCCTCGCGCCCTGTGATGCGCTATCATCACCATTTGCAGAACAGGAAGTTGGCAGGCTGAAGCCACATAGCTGGTAAGAGACAGATGTGGGTCTCACACCCCGTCTTCCTGGCTGCAGCACCTCCTGCTTGAGTACAAGGTGTCCGTTAAAACTTCTGGCCCGGCCAGGAGTGCCTATGAAATGTTACTTCCTCTCTTTGAAGTGAGCACAAGCTCCTGCCCCTCCACTGAGCCTCCCCCCTTTCTCTTTCCCAAACCCTTGCGTCGGTGCCGCTCATGTGGTCCTTGTGATCTTCATGGGGCCGTGTTTCATCCCACCTGGGTGGTGAACTCACCAAGGGCAGCATGGTACACTATACATCCTTTGTCCTCTCCAAGGCTGACAGTGTCCTAAACATAGTGCAGGATGGCAGTGCCCATGGGCACAGCTGACAGGATCGGAGCAAGACAAGGCCACCCGTGGCTCAGGGAGGCCACACAGGTGAGGGACGGTGCTGGCCTAGTGCCTGCAGGCCCCTGAGGGTCCCCTCCCACCCTCTCCACGATCAAAGGTAGAGTCCACCAGCCTTGGTGACCAGCTGGCTACAGGAACGAGATCTGAAGGAATCCAGGAAGACTTCTCTGTCCCAGTGTTGCCATCCACTGGGATGAGGAAGGTAGAAGAGTAGCCTTATGTGGAAATGAGTTTGATTTTGCACATGCTGAGCTTGGGATGAAACCCCCAATGTCACGTTTCTGTTTGCGTTTGTAGAAAAGAAAGAAGAATCTAGGCTTCTCTTCTAGAACGCTTTGCTTTGCCTCCCTTGGGAATGCTCCCAGTGGAGTGAGAGGCAGAGTCTGGATCTGGTGGGTGCCTGTGGCTGCGGGATGAGCACAGCCAGAATCGCCGTCAGGAGGACACCCAGGGTTCCCACTGGGAATTTGTGCCTCTTTAGCCAAGACCCAGCCCAACCAGGAGCCTTGAGTCTTCCTCAGCTTTCGCTCACCCCCAGGCACTTCTGCCCCAGCCCGGAGCCGAGAAGCCAGGAATGCAAACTCAAGAGAGGTGACACACTGGGGTGGCGTTTTATCCATGAAACAGACACCTGAGCTGAGGGGGCTCCTCTCCCCACCCTCTGTTGTCCCCCCTCCACCTCCCTGTCCCGGTGGTCCAGCCACCCATATGCCTGTGGCACTTAGAAAGGTTTTCCTTTCGGATAGATAGCTTCGAGAAGCTAGATGCCTAAGACTGTTTGTTGGAGGGCAGCAAAGAGTCCTGACGGCTCTGCAGGTCACACTGCTGACCCACACACTGAAGAAGTTTCTGTTCACACATGACAAATGGTAAAGCAATGTCAAGGAATTCTTCTAGCGGGTTCCCCAAAGCCCATTACGAGGCTGCTTTTGATTAACCCGGTTTGGTTTGTTTCAGGTGCTTCCACTAGAGACCGAATTTAATTTCCCTAAAGAACTGCCACTCATTATTCGTTAACTGGCGTCTTATCTGTAATTCAGTTGTGAAGCCCAAGCGTTTGTTAATTTAAGAAAGTCCCTGGGTTTTGACAACAATTGTCTGTTCTGAGAAAACAACCGGTGAGGCTGGGCTGGCTTGCACTTCTCCATTCCCACCTGTGAAATTCTGCCAGGTTGTCCTCCCTGTGGGAGGCTTAAGGACTTAAATCTGTGAAAAAGAAAGATGTAGACAGTGGCTACAACTGACGGTGGCCTGAACCACCGGCCCTGATGTCCACGGCTGAGTACTGTTCGTTCTTACCAGGTTATGAGCACGAACCTCAGTTTCCAATTGACGTAATGACTGAAGAGGAATAAACTTCAAAAATACATCCAGCACCCCAGAGCCTGTCGGCTCCCTAACGGGGATGAGCGTCCTTGGCCCCCCAAGCCCCAGTAAGAAGGGGGGCAACTGAGGGCACAGGACTGTCTTCACTGTGGGAGCTCGGGGTGCCGGGGCAGGGGCAACGAACCTGAGGGAGAAGAGCCCCCGTGAATGTTCAGTCAGTATTTTCGGTGGGTAAAAGGGGTGAAGTGGAGAGCTGGGCGCCACGGAGATGAGGTAGTGTCCTCAGCCCTCCTGGAAGGTAGGGCTGCGAGCACAGTGACAGACTCCAGAAGGAGAGCTTCCTACAAACGGGCAGATGAGACCAGCTTGTGATTCCCAGTAGGCCCAGCCCTGACGGGCTGCTTGGGAGGAGCAGGCCCTAAGAGACGCCCTCGCAGGGTTCTGGAGGCCTTCTTTTCCTTAGGCAGAGTGTCGAGCCCCCTCTTCAGGAGCAAGTCAGGAGGGCAGGAGTGGGGAGGCTGCCCAGCTGAGCCCAGAGCAAGAGCAGAATGGGCAGCAGAGCCTGATAGTAAAAACTGGGTTGGGTTCATTGTCAAGGGCCCCGAGTTATTGAGTGGGGGCTGGAATGTACCCCAGACTTTTGTGGTGATTCTGAAACTTGTAATTTGCAATAAATCAGACAAACCTAGCCCGAAATAGTTGGAATAATATTTTTAGCAGATGTTTATGGTCCATTCGAATTCTAGCTCCTGATACCTCCCCAGTGAATCTTTGTATAATCTCCACCCAAAATGTTTCTTTTCGGTTCTCCACCCACCTTCTCCCCTCAGGAAGCCCGTCTTTGGAAAAACAGCATCCTGTACGAAGAGAACCCAGCTTCTCTTCCTCTGCTGTTCCTGCCTCCTCCATCCTCTGAGCTGCAGGCAGGGGCCAGAATTCCCTCAGCCTGGAGAATTGAAGGGTGTGCTGAGGGGTTGGCCTGTGAGGAGGTGACAGTGTCCGACCCCAATCCCCTGAGTCAGTCACCTCCCTCTTCCCTACAGGGCTCCTGGTAATGTCACAGCCGAAGAGAGGCAGGGATGGGGGGCACAAATTTCAGCTCTGAGCCCTGCCCGCTTGCTGTGGGCTGAGTGCCAGGCACGTGAGCACTTAGTTCATGGGAGGGAAGGGACCTGTTGGGAACGAGCCGGAGGGCTGTGGGCAGTGAACAGTGTCTGTGGTTCGATGCTCAGTGGGACTTCCTGTGTGCCCCACAGGATTTCTGTGGAGTCTGGTTTCACCCTGCCTGTGGACCAATCCTGGCTTCCTTCATCATGGCAAGAAGAACAGGGTCTCGGCACCCAGTGACCAGCAGCAAGGGAATGCCTCCCGTGCTCTGGAGCCCCACCCCAGTGAGTCTGGACCACTGTGGGCTGGGGAGGAGCTACAGGCACCCCTCTCTCTACGTCATCACCCATGCTCTTCTCGCACCCAGTCTTTATTCATTTTTTAAAAAAAGAAATCCAAATAAGTTAGCAAAAAAAAAAAAAATACAAAATGGCAAAACCACACGATGCTTAGTTAACAAAAGAAATCACCCCAAGACCCCTGCCCCCCACCCCGGCTGTCCCTGGCAACTTGAGCACAGGAGACCTTGGTCAGATGGCAGCTTTACAAACAACACACAACACAAAACAAAACAAAACATAAAACTGCTGGAAGGTTCCCAATATTCACCGCAAAAGCTTGGCCCCCCAGGGACTTGGGAACGCAGGGCGTTCCTCCCTTTCTTCTCCCCATGCAGGGCGGGCCCAGCCCAGCCACTGGGTCAATAAGAGACAGGACAGGAGATGTGCACAGCTGGTCGTCAGGACCCCGTCCTCCTCTCAGACCGTTTCTCTTGAGGGGGTAGAATTGGAGGCTGCATCATGATCAAAGGAAGCTCCTGAGTTTGCTCCTGGGGGGCACACACAAAGGGGCACCCTGGTCCCCGCTTTATCTCCCTGGAAACGGATGCCCTTTGCTCTGAGGAGTCAGCTAAATGAGAGCATCCATTGCCTCTCGGGGTGGTGGGTCAACTTGCACGGATGAGAAGGGGGATAGTCTGGCATTTGGCAGCCCCAGGGCTGGCTTCCTGGCATTGGGACAGCCTGGCTTAGGAGCCCCTGCCGCAGAAGTGGTGGCACTGTGGCCAGCTTCGGGGGGCTCTCACGGATGCCTGGCCTGGCCGACAATCTCAGTTGGGCATGGTTTCATCTGGGAAGGCCACAGATACATCCTCCACTGTGATGCTGTCCACAATGGAGGTGAGGGAGTGCAGGTTGTGGGCATCTGTAGGGTCAGCTGTGAGCAGATGATCTGTGAGGAGAAGGTGGGAGGATGTTACCTGGGGGTCTCAAGACCCAGGACAGGGGATGAGCCCTTTGGGGTGGCGCAGGTTTTCCGGGACAGTTGGATGAGCAAAACTCCCCAGCCCATGCCCTTCCCAACGGTGTGTGTGTGTGCACGCGCATGCGTGCGTGCGTGAATGTGCATGCCTCCTCTCTGAACTCCCCTGGTGGGGCTAGGATTTGGAAGCAGCTATTCCAGCTAGAGGTGGAGCCGGGGTGGTGTGTCCTGGGAGACTGGAGCTGCCCTTGGCTGGTTTGCAGCACTGACTCAGCAATTCCCAGGGACCCCTGGGGCAGGGACATTCTCCTCTCCGTGGAGGTCAGCCGCCCAGCACCCGCGGGCGAGCTACAGGAGGCCCGGCCTCTCCATGGCTGGTCAGGGCTTCAGGGAGGCATGGGGCCTCCCAGCCCACCCTGCGGGACCTTGGGTCCAGCAGGTCCCTGGAGAGGCCAGGGAAGAGGACTGGAGCAGGGAATAAGGTAAGCGGGATGACTGGGCCAGAGACAGGCTGAGGGATGTGAGCTGAGGGTCCCACCTCACTTACCCCCTGAGCTGGGGCCGAACTCCAGTGCGCTGCCCCACTCGGGACTGCAGGAGGCGCTGTGAGTGCTGCAGTCACTGGGCACCTGCAAGACAGGGCAGAGGCCCCAGGTCAGGGCACGGCGCCCTCGGTGGTGTCTCTCTGCCCAGTCCCAATGGGCAGAAGCACCTGTGGCAGGGTTGGCGGGGGCGCCACAGGCTGCAGCTCTCCAGCCTGGCCACCCGCTGCCCCGAATTTTCAGTCAGCTGCTTTCATGCCCCTGCCTGGCCACAGAGCCCCTGCTTCCAGGCTGCTCCTGGCCTCCGTCCTGGTGATGATTCTGCCCTCATAAGACTCTGTCGTAAAGGGGTCTGCAGTTCTCCCGACCCTGGGATAGGGTGAGGGAGCAGAGTGTCCGGCCCCACCAGAGCCACTTCTGAGCAGGCCTGCCGGGGTTCCATGAGAGATGCTGGCTGGTTTTCCCTCTGCTCAGCCGCACCCAGGAGGGGTGTCAGGTGGGGAGCAAAGCTGTCTTCTCTTTTAGGCCCCGTCCCCAGGTCCTGGGGTCCCTCGCCCCCACCAGGGCTGACTCTTGACTTGCTCCTTGGGTCCCTCCTTCAGTCCTCTGCCACCGCCTCCACATCTGCCTCTCCCCCCGCTGCATCTGTCTCATCCGGAAGGGGCACAGGGACCCAGGAGGTCAGCTGGACCGCCCAGCTCTGACACAGGGTCCTGTGGCCCCCTAAGACCCTTCCTGGCACCTGCCCCAGCCGTCTGAGTGACCCCACCATAGGGTCCCAAGGCTGCCCAGGTGCCTCCCTGTGCCCCCCGCCCCTGGGGCAGGTGGGTGGGACGGCCACTTACCCCTGGCTGGGGCCCACCGCTGCCTCGGTAGCGGAGGTCGCGCTCCTCCTGGTTGAGGGAGCTGAGCAGGGCCTGCAGGCGCTCGATGTACTGGATGGCACTGCGCAGGATCTCCACCTTGGGCAGCCGCTGGTTGGGGTTGAGCAGGGTGCTCCTCTTAAGGGCCTCGAAGGCCTCGTTCACCTTCTTGAGCCGGCGCTTCTCCCTCAGTGTGGCCGCGCGCCGCCGGTCCACAGACACCGACTTCCTCTTACACACCTTACACGCCCACGGCAGGCACTGGCCCGGGCAGTGCTCGGGGGTCCCCAGCCCCTTGTCTTCCAGGGGCCCTTGGGCCTCAGGGCTCAGGCTGAGCTCAGTCCGCTCATAGCCCGGCGGCTCGAAGCCCTGGATGTGGACGGGAAGGTAGTTTTCCCCGTCATAGAAGGAGGGTTCCTGGTAGAAGTAGGGGGATGTGTCATACAGCTCCATGGGGTCGGAGAAGACTTGTTTCTGCCACCAGCCCCCAAGCTCCTGCAGCCCCTCACGCCAACTGCTGGGTGCCATTTAAACCCTCCCCACTGGCACGGAACCAGAGATAAATATAGCCAACGCCACCGAAACCTGAGCCCCTCTAAGCTGTTGCTGCACATCAAGACGTCCACAGTGGATTAGGAGTGATGCCCTTCCTTCTCCCCCTGGCCCCACCCGCCCGCCAGCCTGCCCCCGGCCCAGGCCAGCTCCTGTGCACGGGCAGGGAGGCCGTCGGGTGTAATTTGATTAGTTTTCATTTCTCGGCGCCCCCGTGGGGCAGGGGAGGTGGGGGAGGACACACATTCTCCTCTCATCTGCTCCTTTCAATTACTCCTGGCTGGGCCGCCTGCCTGCTCTCTCCTCGCTAGTCCCAGGGAAGCGGGGTGCAGGGCGGGAGGGAACCGGGAAGGGTGGGTTGAGGCTGGAAGGCGTCTTAGGAAGTCAATTTATCCATCCCGCTGCTTCCAGACCGTATCAGTCAGATGGGACTCTTTGAAAGGCTCTGCTCCCAAGGCTGAGGCTGCTCCCATCGGGGCCTGTGGCAGCTCCACGCGCAGGGTCAGAGGAGGGAATGTCACAGGGGCAGCTGGACCCAACTTCTGGGTTCCCAAAGCAGCTCTGACATCACATCTCTTAGGTCTCATGCGGCTAGGGATGAACTGAGGCAAGAGGAACTTTTTGGTCTTGTTTTTCTTTTCTGGCAGAGTCAGTGGAACTTTCCTCTTGAACACAGCGGGTCAGGTCCAAGCAGCCGACACTGCCCCTTCCCCACAAGGTCAAGGTCAAGGTCTATCAAGCCCCGTCTCCTCCCTCTCTCACTCCATCATTTCTCTGATCCCCGGTGTCGCCTCCACAACTCTTGTTTCCTGCTCCACTTGGACACCAGGACTCTCCTGACTCCTTGCTGCGGGTGGGGTGGGAAGGAGAGAAAGCAGAGCCCCTCGAACGCAGGTTACGTCTCCCCTCTCCTCGGCCACCTGGCTCGGCTGCCCTGCGTCTTCCCATCTGAGCCATCAGCTTCACACTGCCGCGTGCAGCTCAGACATCTGGTGGAGGAGGAACTCTCATCTCGGGCTTCCCAGCCATGGTCACCTCTCAGCAGGGGCGTGGGGTCTGAGGCCTGATGCTCCCGATGCAGGGGGCGGGCCTCAGAGACCAGCAGAGCAGGGCACAGGCTCGGGGCTGAAGGGGCACGGGCTGCCCAAGGCCGGCTCTCTGCCCTCAAGGACCTCACCATCTAGTAGAACCTGAAGGTCACCTAGATCTACCCAAGCCCCGATGCCCGAATCCTCTTCTCAGGAGGACACTGTCCAGCTTCTGTCGACCTCACGAGGCAGCCCGTTCCACTGATGTGCAGCTCTGGCCACAGGGATGCTGTCTGTATTTCACACTGCAATCTGCTGCCTCCATCTTTTTCCCTTTGGTCCCAGTGTTTTTCTCTAGGACCCCGTGGACTGAGTCTGATCCCTCCTCCTATGATGGATGGGGCTGATGCTGTAAGTTCCAGCCAGTTCAAGGACAATAAGAGGAAGAGGAGTAGTGCCGGGGGTCCGGGAGGACTTCCCAGGGGAGGTGAGGTCTGAATGGAGCTTGAAGGACCCGCTTTCCTTCCTCTTCTTGTCCGCGGTGAGGAGCCCGGAAATGCTGGTGTCCTTTTGGGGAAGGGGACAGGGATGAGGGGGACACAGCTGGACAATAAAAATCCCGAGCATGTTGAGGGGGAGCAGTGGAGTCTTCAAGTGGTTCTCAGCCTCACCCATGTGACAGAAAGTCGTGGCACGGGGCCTGTGGGTTCTGAACCCCAAACAGCTGGACAGAAGAAGAGTGTCTATTTCTAACACATCCCCAGCAAGACAAGAACACAGAGAAAACAGTGCCTCAGTTTACACTCGAATCCCCTGAGCCCTGAGATTAGGAGTGGTGTTGAAGTTACTCTGGAAACGCAGAAATCGCGTTGTTTTGTCCTTTGCGTCCAATCTGTCTCACGTCCGTGCCCTCTAAAGAGGGAGCTGGAGAACTGGGCTTGTTCTGTGCTGACTTGGGGGATCTGGCTACCCCGTCGGCGAGCGTGGACACCGATGCGAATGTTAAACTACGACGCGGGAGAGTTGTTGGAATTCAGCAGTAAACACAGGGGCCACGAGCAGTCGCAAACGGTGGGTCCATCAGACAAGTATTTCAGGAATTTATGGACAGTCAAGACCTCCGAAGGTCGAAGGTCGGGGTTTGTGGAGGAGAAGGGCGCTGGGCTGGGTCTTGGAGGACAAGTAGGATTAGGGTGAGAAGAGGAGGGGCAGGGGCATCCGGGAGACAGGTTTATGGCACTGGGGGTTCAGGTAAGTAGGTGATGGGACAAGCCTGCAAAGATGGGGGGGGCCCAGCGGGGCATGGAGGCGAGTAGACCACAGGGAAGACCTGACAAGAATCTAGGAGTGAGATGCTGAAGGTCCAGACAACCCACTCAGAGGCCAGAAGATGGATCCGGCCGTGAGAGGATGAATGTTTCACCTGGCAAAGGGATGGTGTGTGCATCGTGCGCATGTGTGATACGGGAATGGCGGCACCTGGCACATGGAAACACCCAGTAAATATGAATCCTTTCCCTTGCTTTGTCCTCTCCTCCACTCCCGGATTCTCCCTCAGGCCATTTCCCCGGCTGTCCTCATTGCCTCCCGGGACCAGAACAGCAGGAATTGGGGGAACCTGGCCCCACCCCGTGTGTGTATATTTATTCACTCACTCTTTCAATCCAGAAGCACGTGTTGCACACCTCGTGCTGGGTGCCGGGGTCAGTGACGTGAGTGAGACATGGTCCCTCTGCCTGCAATGTACTCACAGTCGAGTAAGGAAGATGAGCACAAAGTCATCCAGCCGAGGTGGGAAGTGTTAGGGGATAGAAGAGCAGGCCAGAGAATGTGCTAAGATTATCCAGAGGAGGAATTCAGTCGTTCTCTCCTTCATCTGCTGAACTCGGTCTGCTGAGAGCCGGCCGGACCTGGGCCAGCCGCGACTGGGCTCAGCCCGGCCCTCAGGTCGGGTGGGTTGGCCCTGTGTCTGTGTGGTGTGTGCCTCTGACCAGACGTGAGGGCAGGGCTGGGAGGTTAGGGTGACCTCGTGTGTCTGGGTTTCAGTGAATCCCTGTCTGTATATGTGTTCGTGCACGTCTGTCAGTAAGTGGCCTGAGGACCGTGTCAGGGCCCAGTGGTGGGGCACAGACCCTCCCAGGACTGGGAAAATAGGGTGGCCCAGGTGCCTCTGACCTCTCAAATCCCTGAGCGGGGGACTGTCCCTTTACACACCCTGTTCCTCTCTCAGAGCTGAGCTGTGGGGAAGCCGCATCTAGAGGCTGGCCTCCTCCCCCTGCACACTCCGCCCCACGCAGGCTGCCCTCTGATGGACGGGAACACATTGGTGCCAAGCACAGAACAGCCTTTGTGCTCCACCACCAGCGGCGATCCATCAGCTCCAAGCTGACAGCAGGGCGTCCGGCCCTAATCCCACCCCTGCCGGCTGGGCACACGGGGCCCCTGCCCAACTAGCCTCCTCCTCCAGCAGTCCCGCTCCCTCCAGAGCTGGGGCTGCAGGCCAGGCTGTTTGTGCCCCTAATTCTATTTGCATGCTGGGCTGCTCTCATTTGCATTGTAGTGGTTGGATTTCAAATGCCCAGAAATCCCCTTCATCTGCTCCTGGCTCCCCTTGCCCCTCGGCTTCACACCCAGCCAAGCTCTCTGACTCCCAGCATCTTCCAGTTCCTGCTGACCTGCAGGTGGGCTGACCCTGGCTGCCAGGTTGCTTGGCTAACGTCAAATCAAGTTTCCCATTCCGGAGTCTCACGTGCGAGGGAATAGAGGAGCAAGAGGGAGACCAGGGCTGGGAGGGTGGGAGCCTCTGGCTTCTCCAAACAGGCCCCACCTTTTGTTTTCCTAGGCTGGGTCTCTGGGGGTTACGATGAGAACTAGGTGGGGGTTGGGTGGTGGGCACGCATGTGCATTTCAATAGGACCCGGATGCCTGAACACGGCATGCAAATCAGTGATTATTTGTGGGGCAGCGGCTTTGGGGCTTTGCTGCAGGGTGAGAACAGGTCAGAATCATAGGATGCCAGAGCTGGAAGGTAGCCTAAGGAGCAGTGAGTCCACCTTCTTCCTTCTATATCCGGGGAAACTGAGGCCCAGAGAAGGAAAGTAACTTGCCCAAGGGTGCACAGAACACTAGCGTCAGAGCGTGAAGGGTGCTGGCTCTTGGGCTGCCTGATCTTAGGCCTCGGGGCAGAGTCCAGGTGCCTCCTCTTCCTCCCTGAGGCTGACAGGTGAAGGAGGGTCCACAAGTGACTACTTGCTTTCCAGGTGGGCCTGGGGCCACAGGTAGGAGGCAGCGAGGGGCTGGAGGTGCTCTGGGCTTCGAGTAGAGAGTTCAGGGAGAGGTAGTGGCTGAGAGGTGAAGAGACAGCAGCCGGTTCGACGGGAGGCTGGGGAGGGGGGCGCCCAAGGGCTAAAGTCAGGAGGAGAGGTCTGAGAGGTGAGGGGCAGGCGAGGCCCCCAGGCCTGCGGAGGCCACACATTGTTTCCATAGAGGACTGAGCATCGGGTGACCGCTGGGAAATCCGTCCCTGCCTGGAATCCGGGGCTCAGAGCCAGGCTCATTCATCAAGAATCTCGGCCGTGGGGCAGGGGAAGGTGCTGGCGTGGAGGCGGAAGGGGATGGGTCCTCGGGGAGTGGGGGTCACAAAGCACAGAGCTGGGTTTAAAAATAACCAGACCAGGGCTCGGCAGTTTGTGGCAGTGTGAGCCCGGGGGCCTTTGGAAATGTGGGTGAGGGTTTCTTGAGAGTATTCCGTGTTCCTAAGAGAGCTGGGCCTTCAGCTCCTAATGAAGACAATCCTGTCAGGAAGTTAAGGGCAAGTGGAGGAAGGAAACTTGGGCGAGGAGTCAAGGCTCCTTGCTGTCATCTCTCCTCTCTGGCTCTCAGTTTCCCCATGTGTCAGTCAAGATGCTGGACTGAATGATCCCAACGGCCCTTCAGGAGGGACATTCTTCTTCTGACTCAGCACGTGGGTCTGGAGGAAGTGTCCATGGGGTCAGGGCAGGGGCACTGTTCTGAGAGGGTCGGAACCAGGCCTCGCCCTAAGGAATGGACTCGTAGGGTCAGAGAGGGCAGGTCTCCTTGGGTATTTTGTCCCGTTCCCGTCTCCACTTTGGCTTCCATGCTCAGTCTCGCTGAAAGGCAACTGCATAGTCTTCTGGACCGTTGCAGCCCTGGGACCACCCGCACGTATCTGCCACACTCACCTCTGGACTTAGCGCCCGCCTGTCCCCCTGCCGCCAGCCCCCTGTGCTGCCCGCCTGTGGGCTCAGAAGCCTCGCCTGCCACCCCACCCCTCCCGCGCCCTGGACGGCTTCTATTCCTGCCTCTCTGACAAGTTGTGACATATTTGGTAGCAGCTGCTGCCTGGCTGGAGATGCCTTTGCTTTTCTCCAGGCTCTGTCTTCTCCTCCCCAGGACCTCTCCCAACAGCCACCCCTTCCCAGAATGTGCTGGTCAGACCCTCCCTGCATTCCCTCTCTGGAACTCAGACAGCCCACTTTCCCTGGGTTCCTGCAGGGGTCCCAGGCTCTAGGACACAAAGGGAGCCTCCTGGGAGAGCAAGTCAGGTGGCTGGGTGCGCGGGATAGGCTCTCTTCTGCCAAATCCCACGCTGTGTGGTGGAGGCAAGTCTCTTCCCCCTCTGGGCTTCATTTTTCTGTCTTGAAATGGGGTGATAAATAATGTCTTCCCACCAACTGTGAGTAGTTTTGCCACCACTAACTGCAGAGACTTGGGGACCCGCCTGTGCTATTGCTCTTGTTACTCCTGTCTTCTCCAGGACTTTATTCCATTGTCCCTCTTTTTCTTAAGTATCTTTAACTTCTCCCTTTCTGCCGGCCTGTCCGCTGAGCCCATAAACATGCTCTCCCACCAAAAAAATCCCTTTCTTTTCCATGGAGGCCCTTCAGCAATGGCTCTGTCACTAACCTTCCCCTCTTTACCAAGTTTCTAGAAAGAGAACTGACATTCGCTCTTTCCACTTCACATTCACCTCCCATTGACTCGTCTCCTTGTTGGCTTCCACCTTCCCTGGGACACTACAGCTGCTGATACTGAGCTCACCAGACACCCTCGCCGGATCAGCCTCCAGGAGACCTGTTTCCATCTTACCTGATGGTCCATCATTCGACAACGTTGGCCACACTCTCCTTGAAACTCTGCTTTCTTAGCTTTTGTGACCCTCTGGTTCTTCTCACCATTCCTCCTCCTCTTCCACCTCTTCATAAGCTTCTCCTCGGCTTCCCTTTAAGAGAGATCTTCTATCCTTAGTCCTCTTCTCTGCAATCTCCCTTGGTAATCTCATTCTCCCACCTAGGTTTCAACTACCATGTGTATAAACATTTGGTAAATGTTAGCTGCTTTTAACTGTTACGTGTTGATGATTCCCAAGTCCATATTCCAGCCTTGGTCTCTTCTCTGAGCTGTGGATCCCATATGCAAGGTTATGGTAGACATCTCCACTTATGTGTCTTGCAGGCTCCTAAAATTAAATGTGTCTAATATGGAATCCACTCACTCTCCTCCCCCATTCCAATGTCCCCCTATTGGTGGCTAATGCCACCATCCCCCAGTAATTCCTCTCCACCTCTTATCCTTCCACATCCAATCATTCAAAAAAAATCCCTCAATCTCTGCTTCCCTCCCCATCTCAACAACTCCTAGACTTACAGAGGGCTAGAAATTGTTTGAGTTCCCACTTGCCAGAGTGACAGCTTCACAAAAGAGTCACACCTTGGCAAGAAAGGAAAGGCTACTCTAGATCTGCTTTTAACAAGTTTAGACAAGCCTCAAAAGTATCAGAATGATTTAACTGCCTGTCAGAACAGAGTCCAACACTCTTTAAAGGAATATGATAAAACTCAATACTCAGTTATGTAAAATTCACTATGTCAGGTCTACAATCAAAAATTAGTAAATGGCAAAGAAGCAGAAAAAAATGACCCATAATCAGGAGAAAAATAAGTCAATTGAAATAGACCCAGAGCTGATAGAATTAGCAAACAGGACCATTACAAGAGCGACTATAAATATGCTCAATATGCTTAAAGATTTAAAGAAAAACAAACACAATGAAGAGAGAAATAGAAGACATAAAAAGGAATCAAGATTTCACTGGATAAGATTATGTATTAGTCTGCCTTGGTTGCCATAACAAAATACCATAGACTGGATGGCTTAAACAACAGAAATTGGTTTTCTCGCAGTTCTGGAGGCTGACGTCTGAGACCAGGGTGCCAGCGTGGTTGGGTTCTGGTGAGGGCCCTCTTCCTGGCTTGCAGAGGGCTGCCTTCTTGCTGTGTGCTTATGTGGCCTTTTCTCAGCACATGTGCAGAGAGAGAGAGAGTGAGAGAGCACAAGTGCAAGCTCTCTGGTGTCTCTTCTTATAGGGATAATAATCCCATCAGACCAGGCTCCCACCCTCATGACATAATTACCTCCCCAAAGCCCCATCTTCAAATACTGTCACATTGGGAGTTAGGGCTTCAACATATGAATTTTGGGGGGACACAAACATTCACTCCATAACAGATTAGATATTGCAGGAAAAAATCCACTGAATTTGAATATAAAGCAATAGAAACTACCCAAAATAAAACAGAGAAAAATAATATATAAAAAAGAGCTTCACTGACCTGTGGGACAATATCAAGTGGACTAACATACATATAATTGAAGTCCCAGAAAGGGGCAGAAAAATATTAGAAGAAATAATGGCTACAAATTTCCAAATTTGATGAAATCTCTAAACTCATGAATCTAAGTCATTTAATGAACCCCAAAACGCATAAACACAAAGAAAAACCACACCAAAGCATATCATAATCAAATTCTGAAAGCCAGTGATAAAGAGAAAATTTTAAAAGCAGTCATAGAAAAAGAGGCACACTATGTATAAAGGAACAAAGGTTAAAACCCCCCCTGCTGACTTATCATGAAGGCTAGAAGAGAACAACTTGCTGTGTGCTCACATGGCCTTTCAGCACATTTTAAGGTGCTGAAAGAAAAGAATACTGGTCAACCAAGAATTTTATACCCAACAAAAATATCTTTCAAGAATGAAGGTGAATTAAAGATTTTGTTTTTTCAGACAAAAGATAAGCTAGCAGAATTTATCACCAGCAGATATTCACTGCAATAAGAGTTAAAGGAAGTTCTTTAGGAAGAAGGAGAATGACACAAAATGGACACAGGCTCTACATAAAGGAATGAAGAACAACAGAAGTGGTAAACATGGGTAAATACAAAAAGACTTCCCCTTGTTTTTAAATTTCTTTAAAATGTAGTTGCCTATTTAAAGCCAAAATAATAACAATGTGTTGTAGGGTTTATAACGCAAAAATAAAATGTATGACAACAATAGCAGACAGAATGGGAGGTGGGAAATAGAAGACTACTGTTGTAAGTTTCTTAGGTTATATGTGAAGTGGTACAATATTATTTGAGGGTAGACTGTGATCAGTTAAAGATGCATATTGTTAACACTAGAGCAACTACTAAAAGATAAACCATAGAGCTATAGCTAATAAGCCAATACTGGAGATAAATTGGAATATTAAAAAATGCTCAGTTAATCCAGAAGAAGACAAAAAAAGGGGCAAAAAGGAACAAAGAGCAGATGGGACAAACTGAAAACAATTAACAACATGGTAGATTTACACCCAACTGTATCTATACCTGCATTAGATATAAATAGTCTGGATAAAAAAGCAAGATCCAGCTTTAGCTGTCTATAAGAAACTAACCTGACACATAAAGACATAGATAGGTTGAGAGTAAAATGATGGAAAAAGATAGACTATGCAAACACTGATTATAAGAAACCTGGAGTGAATCTATTAGCATCAGAAAAAGTAGATTTCAGAACAAGAAGTATTAATGGGGATAAAGAGAGACATTACATAATGATAAAGGGGTCAATTCCTCAATAAGGCTTATTAATCTTAAATGTATATGCACCTAATAACAGACTTTCAAAATACAGAAAGCAAGAACTGACAAAACTGAGGGGAGAAATAGACAAATCCAAAATTTTAGCTAGAGATTTCAGAAATCCTCTCTTGGTAATTCATAGAACAAGTAAATAAAATCAATATGGGGAAAGAGAAGACTCGAACAACTCTATCCATCACTTCTGCCAGTTGACATCTGTGGGATGTTCCAGCCAACAAAAAGTGCACATGGAACATTCTCTGAGATAGACTGTGTCTGGGCCGTAGAGCATGTCTCAAAAAATTTTAAAATCTTCATAATAAAGATCATGTGCTTTGACCACAATGGAATTAAATTGGAAATCAACAGCAGAAATTTCTAGAAAATTTCCACATATTTGGAAATTAAACTTTAAATAACCTGTGGATCATTACTTATTGAGCCCTTTCTGCCAGGCCCTGTGCTAAACGCTGGATAAATGGTAACTCATTTAATCCTCACAATAATCCCCTGAGGTAATTACTATTATCACCATATTGCAGATGAGGACCCAGAGCTCAGACAGGGTAGGCAGTTGGTAAGTTGTAAACTTACCAGAAACTCAGATCTGTCTCACGCCAAAGCCCAGCTCACGATCAGTATGTTATTCAACTGTCCACCAGGTAGAGCCTTTGGGATGGGCGCCCCAGAGAGAGCTGTGCCGGGGGAGCCTGTGGGGCCTGGGGGTGGGGTGTGTGGCTGAGCTCTTCTTGCCTCATCAGCAGCTCCCACCCCAGTCTCACACCAGGCTTGGTGCTCGAGGGCCTTCCCCACGGAGAGTCTCCCACTGGCTGTTGCTGTATCTTCTTCTCCATCCACACCTCTCTGTTTGGGGCTCCTCTGTCCCCTGCAGTTCTCGCCACGCAGGCTCGCCAGCCTTTCTCAGGTGCCTGATCTAAACTCTTTCACTAGCCTTCCTGGCCTTCCTCCCCTAGGGGCCCGCCTCCATGGCCCTCCCTCCTGGCTCCCCGCTGATCTCAGCAGGCCTGCTTTCTGCCCCGGGGCTCTCTGGACCCGTGTTCCTGGGCCCTGAGCTCCAAGCAAGACCTGAGACCCTATACTCCTCAGACAGCCTTCTTGGACCAGACCCACTGTCGCTGGTCACCTGGAATCCACAGGATACGGACTACCCCCAGACCACCCAGCACTGCCCAATGGCTCGCTTTTTCTTGCTCTTTTACTTAAGAGACCATCGAGTTAGATGGCCTGGTTTTAATCCCAGAGTTATCCCTTTCTAGCTTTGTGATCTTGTGTAAGTGGCTTGACCTCTCTGTGCCTCCATTTCTTTGTCCTTTTAATAAGGATAAAAATAGGGCCTGTCTCACAGAGTTGTTGATTTGATCAAATGAGTTCATATTTATAAAGTGCTTGGCACGTCACGTGTACTCAACAAGCTGTCGCTCTGCCGTCATCATTTTCCACGTCCTCCTGTCCACGTCTCCTCCACCAGACTAGAGCTCCTTGGAGCAGGAGTGTTTCTTCGACCACTCTGTCATCCTAGGAGCTCTCTGGGGAGAGGGGCTGCGTCTTCCCTAAAGAGTGGGGTCTCCCTGGGGGCAGAGGCTGTGTCTCTCCCATCAGACAGACACTGTGCCTGTGCTTCAGGCCCTGAATTTCCTTCTTTGCCTGCCCCTCAGTGCTCAGGACGGGGATGCGAATACGGCTCCTGGGCGGTGAGGACGTCACGGGGAGGGGCCCTGGTGAGGAGGCTGTGGGGTCCTAGACAGAGATTCCTACCCAGGGCAGGGTGGCCCCAGAGAGAGCCGGGCAGCTCCAGGAATGAGGGCCACTTCTTGGAGGGCAAGCCGGGAGCTCTCCCAGGACCCTCTGCCTGTGCCCATCCTTCTGAGGACGTCAGCCCTAGACACGGTCTTACTCCTTCCTCTCCATGGGAAGACAGGAAATGCAGTGTGGCACAGGACAAAGAGCAGACCGAGATGGCATTGAATCCTGGCTCTGCCACTTGCTGGTTGTGTGACCTTTTCTTCATTTAACATCTTGGAACCTTCGTTTCCTCATAGGCAAGTGGTAATTAGAAAATCTGTTTCTCTGAGCACATCATGTGCTCAGTGAATGTCTGTTGGATGAATGAACGCATATTCAGGTCCTTTCTTTTGGGGGTGAGGGAACGGAATAGCCAGCCCTGCCTCTGGTAGGGTGAATTCCAGCATCTGCGGCTGAACTGGTCATCGGGTGACATTGACTTCACTCCCAGCCTTTAATCCAGCCCAGGCTCACACTTAAACAAGCTCCCAAAATGGAACCCGTCGTCATGCATTCCCGTGCCTTGGTCATGAGGAAATCCCTCCGACATCACTTCACCCCCTCCCCACCCACGCTGATGGCGAGTCTCGTCTTTGCCTCTTCCTGTCGCTGGGACGAGGAATGTGTGTAACTCTTGGGTCGAGAGGCTGGATTCTAGTCCCAGCTCTGCTGTTAACCCCTATGTGACCTTGAGAAATGGAAGCTAGTGTTTGCTGAGCCTCCACTGTGTGCTGGACACGTTACCTCCCTCATCTCTCAGGGAGGCTGTGGAGTAGCGATGGGTCCCCGATTTACAAAGGAGAAACCCGAGGCTCAGAGAAGTTAAGGAACTTGCACCAAATCACACAGCTTTTTCGTGGTGAGTTCCTGTCCCTGCCTCCGTAGTCTCTTTCCATGTGCTATGCTGACTGCTCTAGGGGCCTCAGTTTCCCGATCTGTAAAATGAGGGAACTGGATTCAGTGTTCCGGAAAGTCCCTTCCAGCTTTGGCATTTTGTCACCACCTGCTCAAGGCCTCTGGAAGGATCTTAGGAAATTTGTGCTCAGCGTCGTGGCTTGGCTCCCATGCCCTTCTCTCGTTTGTCCTTCCCCATGCCCTCCTCACCATCTTCTCCAGTGCGTCGTGGAGACAAGAACTGAGTGTCTTCCCCGAGCAGACATCTGCTTCATGCCCTGCAGAGCGAGCCGTGGGAACGCTGCCTCCCGTCCCCTGGCCCTGGTGCCCGAGCCACACTGCCTGTCTGCATTGCCCCTCTGTGGGGCCTCGGGCCAGCCCAAGGCAGGACCCATTCGCTTTTCTGCTTCTGAAAGCAGATGGCTCCCGGTGGCGGGTGGGGTCGGGCGGACTTGCTTCCAGGCCCGGGGACTTTTCCTCAGCAGGCTGTCTCCATTCCTAAAGTGCCCAGCCTCCCGCCCTCGACCAGTTGGAGTTCCCCCAGCTGGCATTCCTGACTCACGTGCTCTAGTCCTCACCCCACCCGGCTTCCCACAGTGGAGACACAGCCCTGTCTTCAGATGTCTACATGGCTCCCTCAGCCTATGGTTTGCTTTTCGCATTGATAGATGGGGAATTGAGGCCTTGGGAAGTGGGTTGGGGACCAACTGGGCCTGGAACTCAGGCACCAGCCCTCTCCACCCTGTCTCTCAGTGGGGCTGCCCCCCACCCCGTCTCTTGGTGGGGCTGCCCCTCACCCCATCTCTTGGTGGAGATGCCCCCGACCCCCGTCTCTCAGTGGGGCTGCTTTCGCAACATTGTGTCCAGGCTCCCAAGGTTCCAGCTGCCTGTTGGTCACCTTTCTCGGCTGTGACTGGATTTCTGGAAGCGACTGTGTCCTCTGCTGGCTAGTGAGCCTCTCACTCTGCCTGGTCCAGGGTGAGGAGCAATGTTTTCTTGCATTCCTGAGCCCAGAGCCAGCTGCATTTTCCGCCTAGTGTCACCTGGAAGGTGTTGCATGGTTACGGCAAGTACCCTGGCCCAGAGTAGGGTTGACCCAGGGCGACAATGTGCCCATCATTACCAGGTCATCACCAACAGCTGCATCATCATCTAGGACTTTCCTGTTTACCAGGCACCGTGGTAAATGTTTTATGCACGTTAGCTGTTTGATCCCTACAATGACTCTGTGAGGCAGGCATGATTACTCCAGTTCTCAGCCTGCAGTCATGGTTAGGAAATTTGCTAGCGGTGCTAATAGAAGGCGGAGGCAGGATTAGAACCCGGCCTGGCTGGCTTCACAGATAGTGGACAGTCTTCTCCATTAGGTCCACTCCCTCAGACTCAGGCCTTGGACACCCTTGGTGACTAGCTCCTCATCAGAGTGGGTACAGAGCAGGGACTCAGCAGGTGCTCAAGGCCTGTGGCCCCTACATGCTTCCTGACTGGCTGAGCCAAATGGTGGAGCCATGGGATCAAAGCAGGTCCCTTCGGTGGAAGAGGGAGCCTTCAGGGCCGTTTCTCCTTCTGTGGGTTGACCTGAACGTCATAGCCCACGTGCTGTGTGACCTGGGATGAGTTCCTGGCCCTCTGGATGTTGGTGGTACCCGTCGAGAAAAGTGAAGATGTCATTCAGAGGGACACAGAATTGTAAATCAAAGCGCAGCAGGCTGGACCCCTGACCTTCAAAGCGTTTGTTGCAGCCCGAGGAGCAGGTGAGCTGCATCGAGTGCCTGGGGTTTTGTTTCTTCTGAAGCAGACAGCCTCGCTCCTGGAGTCGTGAATTCAGGAACGTTCCATCCACCCATTGGCGGGCGCGCCTGGCACCAGTGCCTGTATCCCTGGGAGCGGGTGTTGGCGTCATCAGCGGTGCCCACGGCGCCTCGGTCCCTGCCACGCAGAGCAGAAGGCACCTCCTGACTTGTCTTCCTTTGCTTTGCTCTGGCCGTCCTTGCCAGGGCTTGGCTCTTGGCCTTGGAGGTTGGTAGCCAAGAGCTTAACTTCTGACCTCTGACATCCCAACACCCCCCCCACACTTGCTAACCAAGGAGATCACAGACGCCCAGAAGATCAGCACAGGGAAGACTCTCAAACCAACAGTCTCGTGTTAAAGAGGAGAAACTGAGAACGGGAGCGGAGGAGGTGACTCACCTAAGGTGATAGATGGCAGAGCGGGGAAGGCCACATTGGACTTCAGAGACTGCCTGCCTTGTCTTCAAGAGCCAGGAAATATCCATTCAACAAGCATTTACTGTCTCCCACGTGTAATCACACTGCCTTCACCTGGTGTACGCACACACCACACACATATATGCACATGCACGCACATGCGCACACACGTACACACGCACACCACACCACACATGGGCGCACGCACACACGCAACACTATGCCACGCACACGCACACTACACACACACGCACACATACACACCACACACACATGCACACACATGCACCCACACCACACCACACACACATGCACACACACACATACACACCACACCACACGCACCCACGCACCCACACTATGCCACGCACACGCACACCACACCATACACACGCGCTGTCTAGAGCCTCCCTTCTGCCTCCCCTGGTCTGCGGTTCGCTGCCCCCTCCCCACTCCCGTTAAAGCTCCTGCCCCAGACCTCTACCCTGTCCTCTTAACAGTGGGAGACGTCTAGATCCTTGGCCTCTCCTCCCTCCCACACGAGCCTGAGGCCTTAGGTTATTTACCTCAGTCACTCACCCTCACCAAGTCTCCTTTCCCCATTTTGCAAATGGGGGTAATAACACTTAGCTTACTGCCTGGTGCCCAGTCAGCTAATAATGTGTTAGCTACTCTTTATTGGCATTGGTGGGACTATCCTTATTCTCCGCCCGGAGGAGAGGCTTGGGCTCCACGATCTTTCCCTGATGGCACCTCACCCAAGCCAGCAGGCTAGGAGTCCCTGTGGAGGTCTGTCCCCACCCCAGCCCCATCCATTGTCAGCCAAGCCCCTGGCATTTCAAGGATCTCAGCTCTGCCTGTTGCGAGTTATAAATAACCCCCGGCCATCTGTTCTACAAAGCCCCAACACAGAGACGAAAGGCAGAAGCGTCCTAGATCCCTGTCTCCATCCTTCCCCATCTTCCTCTGCTTCTGGCAGGATTTTTATTTTCTCCGCTTTGGAATTTAAAGCTCTTCCCCTTTGTGCCTCTTCCCCGAACCCCAAGCCTGTGTGCGAACTCTCCATCACGGCAGATGTCGAGGAAATCTCCGGGGAATAGTTCTCAGGGAAGGAAGTGCCCATTTAAAGAAATTGTGCAGAAGCAGTGTGCTCCCTCCTCAGTCCTCGGCCACAGGGCCGGCAGCTGCAAGGCGGCCAGACTGTGCACAGAGAACCTGAGGGGCCGCCCACAGCGAGGGACCCAGAGGCAGTGGCCCTCAACCTCGTTGGGGGGTGAGGTGAGAATCCTTGGGACCTGTCTTCGTTCTCATTTCCACTCCCTGAAATCACGTAACCTTCATAAGTCCTGTGTGCCGCAGCCCCTCTCAAGCTGCAGAGTGAGAATTAGCTAATCCAGGTGGCTACACGCTATAGACTGAGGGTTTGTGTCCCCCAGATGCATATGTTGAAGCCCTAACCCCCAGTGTGACGGTATGGGAGATGAGGCCTCTGGGGGGTGAGCAGGGTGAGATGAAGTCGTGAGGTGGGGCCCTCGGGATGGGATTAGTGCCCTTACAAGAAGAGACACCTCTCCGTGTGCGTACACTGAGGACAGGCCACACGAACTGAGCAAGAAGGTGGCCCTCTGCAAGCCAGGAAGAGAGTCCTCTCCAGAACCTGACGCTGGCACCCTGACCCTGGACTTCCAGCCTCCAGAACTGTGAGAAAACACATTTCTGGTGTTTAAGCCCCCAGGCTGCGACGTTTTATGATGGCAGCCAAGCTGACTAACACACGATACAAACAGAGCAGCCGGGACATCCCTCTTCTCGGGAAGAGCATCAGCAGGGCTTCCTGGAGTCAGCGTCCACGACTGGGGTCTGTTCCTCATGAGCCTCGCTCAGAGGCGGCCACGTTTTCTCCGTCATGAGCCACACGGTCAGAAATCCATATGGGTGTGAAACTACAAAGTTTTCAATGTTGTATCAAATTTTACTAAATAGAAAGTAACATTTATAAGTTATAACATAAAAGTAACAGTTCAGCGAACACTAGTATTCCCACCATCCAGCTGAAGAAGGGGAATTGGCACTGCCTCCACGCGCCTCTCTGACCTCTCCATCCCTCCCCGCTCCAGGGTGGCCCCAGGGGACCCTCATTAATTTTGTGCCTTTAATTCCCCTTGCTTTTCTTTACAGTTTTATCACGTTTCTATCCGTGAATGGTATATCGTTAGATTTTACATGTGTTACATGAATATTTTACCAATGGAATGAAAGTGCACGTCTTCTTTCCTGACTAGCTTCCCATCTGTGTTGCCTGCGCTGCAATCATTTTCTTTTCATCATGGTGCAGAATCCACTGTGTGAACATACCACGGCTTGTGTCTGAATTCTGTGGCCGATGGAAAGCGTTTTCTCTCCAGTTTGCGAGTGCTGGGTACTGCACCACAGTGAGTCTTCCTCTTGGTACCTCCCGATGCCGTGTCGGGAGCGGCTCTGGGGTACACACGTACAGGTGGAATTGCTGGCTCATGGGGTTTATGCATCCTAGACTTTGCCTGATGACATAACAGCTGTTTTCCAAGGTGATCACACCATTTACACTTCATTAATAGGGATATTGTCAGACTTAAAATGTTTTTGTTTATCTGGAGGGAACAAAATGGCATCTCTTGTGATTAAGATTTGCATATCCCCAATGACTCATGGAGTTGAGCATTTTTTCAGATATTTGTCGGCCATTCAGATTTCTTCATTTGTGAAATTCCTGTTCAAGTATTGTGCCCATGTTTCTATCAGGTTGTTTGTCGTTTTCCTATTGATTGAAAGAGTTCCTCATATATTCTCAAGAGTGGTCCCTCGTCAGATGTAAGTAGGACAAATATCTTCTCCCACTCTGGTCTGCCTGTTCACGCTCTTAAGACGTCTTCATGTCTCTTTTTTTAGAGTGAATGCTTTTTGTTCCCATTGAAAAAATCTTTGCCTTTTGCAAGGTCAGGAAGATGCTCTTTTCTGTTTTGTTCCAGAATTCTGTTGTTTTGCCTTTCACATTAGGTCTCTGTGTCTGGAACTGAGCTTTGTACGTGGCGAGGCTGTTGGTTACGTCAGTGGCAAAGCTGCTGTGTCTTCCAAGGAGCTGGCCTGGGGTCCGAGGGACACGACGGGTCCTCTGCTGTGAGAGCTGTGGGCGCCTGCAACTGCTGCGGGACTGTTGAGGTCCTCGGCAGCAAAGGCTTCTTGGGTCCTCTACGCAGCAGGCCACTGGGGCTGTGGTGGCGCCTCTTCGGGGCTGACACTGAAGCCCGGCCCCTCTTCTTTGTTCCTAGCCACCTGCTGACATCTCAGCTGAGCCAGTCTCCCTGTGACCTCTCTGTGAGCCATTCTCTGTGTTTGGTCCACTGTGTTGTTGTGGGTTCTTAACTGGACTCTTGAGCCCTTCCAGCGCCATTTGTTTGTGGATATAGCTGTCTGGTTTTTGTTGTTGTTGTTGTTTTTTGGTGAGTGAGATTGGCCATGAGCTAATGTCTGTGCCCATCTTCCTCTATTTTATATGTGGGACGCCTGCCACAGCATGGCTTGATGGAGTGGAGGAGGTGACTCACCTAAGGTGACAGATGGCAGAGCGGGGAAGGCCACATTGGACTTCAGAGACTGCCTGCCTTGTCTTCAGTCAAGAAGAGCTTGATGAGCGGTGTGTAGGTCTGCACCTGGGATCTGAACCTGCTAACCCTGGGTCACCAAAGTGGAGCACGCAAACTTAACCACTATGCCACCGGGCTAGCCCCTGTCTGATGTTTTTTGGGTGAGGACAAATGCTGCTATCTCTTACTCTGCCATCTTGTTGATGTCACTCCAAAGTTATTTTTGCTGTTTATAAAATTCTAAATTTTCAGTTACTTGTTTTCAGCACTTTAAAGACATCAGTCCATTGCCTTCTGGCTTCGTTGGTTTCTGTTGAGAAGTTCAGTGGAAAGATTATAGTTGCTCCTTTGTAACAATGTGTTTTTACTCCATCTGATTTTAAGATTCCTCTTTGTTTTTGTTTTCCCCAGCTTTATTATAAGGTACTTAGGTTTTTGGCGGGGAGTGGTTTATAGATATTCTTGAGTCTGCGGCTCCATTTTGGAATATTCTAGCAATCGGAACATTTCTATTTGAAGTATCTCTTCAAATACTGCACCTTTCTTTCCTTCCTCTCCTTCTGGTATTCCAGTTCCATGTATGTTGGGATTTTAACTATGTACTATATGTCTCACACGTTTTCCACCCGTTTTTGGGGCATGTATTTTATTTATTTATTTATTTATTATTATTTGTGTGTGTGTGTGTGTGTGTGTGTGTGTGTGTGTGTGGGGAAGACCAGCCCTGGGCTAACATCCATGCCCGTCTTCCTCTGCTTTATATGGGATGCCGCCACAGCATGGCTGACAAGCAGTATGTCGGCCAGTGCCTGGGATCTGAACCCGTGAACCCTGGGCTGCCAAGCATGAACTAAACTGCTGCGCCACTGGACCTGCCCCTGGGGCATGTATTTTAATCTGAATATTTTCTATTGATTTATCTTCCAGTTTACCAATCTTCTCTTTTGCTTTGTCTAATCTGCTGATAAACTCATCAAATGAATTCTTAGTTTATGTTATTGTATTTTTCAGTCCTAGGATTTCTATTCAATTCTTTTTGAAAGATTCTAGTCCTCTGCTGAAATATGCTATCCGTGAACATATTTTCTTAATACATTAGTCATAGTTATTTTAAAATCTGTATTTGATAAATAAAAAATCTGAATCAGGGGCTGGCCTGGTGGTTAAGTTTGCATGCTCTGCTTTGGTGGCTAGGGGTTTGCTGGTTCAGCTCCCAGGTATGGACCTACGCACCGCTCATCAAGCCATGCTGTGGTAGCATCTCACATACAACACAGAGGAAGATTGACACAGATGTTAGCTCAGGGTCAATCTTCCTCACTAAAAAAAAAAAAAATCTGAATCACTTGTAGGTCTGGGTTTTCTTTTTGGGGGAAGAATTCTTTTTTTCCCTTTTGGCTTTCAATCTTTTGTGTGTTGTCAAGTTTTGATTGATTGCTGGATATTGTACTCAAATCAATACTTGGGGAAACTGGAGAAGCTCTCTGTGATGTTAATGTCCTCCAGAAAAGGCTTAGTTTTCTCCTGGCAGGAGGGTAGGTTATGATCAGATTCACTCGATCCTTCCGCATCCCCTTTACCTGTAGGATATGGTTCTTCTGGTGTCTAAACTGAAAGCCTGGGACCCTGAACTCTAATTTTGTCTCCCCTGACCCATAAGCATTGCCAAAATTTCTGCGTGGTTTCTTGAAGCATTGCCTCACAGACTGTCTTTAGGATGTTGGGCTCAACTGAGTGCATTTTCCTCTTCTTTGGATCTTGGCTTCCTTGCCTGTAAACGGGATGATTCCAGTCCTAGCTGTCAGCTTTGTGCTTTCAAACAGTTTTATCCAGCTTTTCAAGTTCTTAGTGATCTGATACCAGTTATTTTTTCATAAGTAGAAGCAAAATTCCCCCTAGGTTAAAAACTCAGTGAGAGCAGGGCTGTGCCGCTCTTGCCCATCACTGTACCCTGTTTCCAGAGCCGTGGCTGGAACATGGCGGGTACTTCATGCATGGGGCAGCCTGGGCCTTGGCTCCCACACAGCTCCCAGCAGGGATCTGACTTGCTCCTGCGCTGCAAATGGACCTCAAGATGTGGACAGATGCTGCACCTGAACCACGAAGGCATTTCCTAGGACTTTGATTTGAATTGCACTGAAACTGTAGATCAATTTTTGGGGAGAATTGACATCTTTGTGATTTTGTGTATTCCAAACCAAAATAGGATATCTCTGTCTATTTATCTAATTCACTAAAAAAGATAACATAATACAAGATGAAAAGCATGGATTCTATAGCCAGACTGCCTGGGTTCAAATCCCAGCTCTGTCACTCAGTAGATGTGTGACCTTGTAATAGTTTCTAGCTTCCTTGCCTGTAAACGGGATGATTACAATAAAAGAGCCTTTCTCATAGGAATGGTTATGAGGATTTAGTAGGCTAATAATTGTAAAGCATTGGAACCACTTGACACATAGTGGGTTCTGTACAAGTGTTTATTATATGAAATAATAATTCTCCATTGATGTTTTTCAATAAAATTTTAAATATTTCTTCAGAAAAATCTTGCAATATTTTGTTAGATTTACTTCTAGTTATTTTATGTTTTGTTATTTTGAATGACCATAGTTTTAAAGGTTACATTCTTTATCTGTTTTTGGTGGTTCATGGAAATAAAATGGATTAAGTGAAATTGATTTTTGTATATTGACTTTTTTGTCCAGTAACCTTGCAAAGTACTTCTATTTACTCTAATCATTTATCTGTGGACTCCTTAGGATTTACCACATAGGTAATCTTACCCTCTGTGAAAAGTAACAATTTTGGTTCCTCCTTATCAATTCTTATAACTTTCCTCCCTCTCCTTTTCTCCTTTCCTTCCTTCTGTGTCTTGCTTAGAACTTCCAGGTTGGTGGGTGATAATGGACATTCTCTTGTTCCTGATCTCGTAGGGAGGATTTCAAGGATTAGCCATTAAGTAGAATGTTTGCTGTGAGTTTTTAAAAGCTATTTTTTATCAATTTCCTTCTGTTTCCAGTTTGCTAAGAGTTTTTGTCATGAATGGATATTGAATCAAACGCTTTTTCAGCAGCAAGTGAGATGACTTTTCTCCTTTAATCTGTTAATGTGGTGAATTACACTAATTGATTTAAAAAAAACGACAAAGCAACTTTCACTCCTAGAATAACCCCATCTTGGTCAAGATGTACATTTTTATATGTTGCTGTATCTGGTTCGCTGATATTTTGTATGTATATTCGTGAGTGGAATAGCCTGTAAAATTCTGTTCTCATATTTTTTAAAATCTGATTTTGGTATCAAGGTGATTCTAGGTTTATAAAACGAGTTGAGGATTTTTCTTTTTTTATACTTCTGGAAGAGTTTTTGTAAGACTGGAATTGTTTCTTGAATCTTTACCAGAACTATCGACTCACTTTCTTTTTGGTTTATTGGTTAAAAGACTGATTTTTCTTCTCGAGTTAGTTTTGGTAAGTTATATTTTTTAGGAATTTTTCCATTTCATCTAAATTTTCGAATTTTTGGCACAATATTTTTCTTAATATCATCTTATTATCTTTTTCAAGTCCTGTAGCCCATGTAATTCTGTCCCCATTTTTTACTCCTAATATTTTTGATTTGTGTCTTCTCTTTTTTAACTTGATCATTCTTGCCAGAGTTTTATCAATTTTATTAGACTTTTCAAAACACTAACTTTTGGCATTATTGACCCTCTCTGTAGTTTTCTATTTTATTAATTCTGGTTCTTATCTTTATTCCTTTCTACCTTCTACTTTCTTTGAGTTTAATCTGTTGTTCTTTCTTGAATTTCTCAAGCTGAATGCTTTATCACTGATTTTCAGTTGGTTTTATTTTCCAGTGTAAGCGTTAAGACTATGATTTCCCTCTAAACTATGACTTTAACTGTATTTCACAAGTTTGACATGTAGTGTTACTGTTATTAAGCTTTTGTAAATATTTTAAGTTTCCATTACAATATACTCTTTAATCCTTGAGTTATTTAATGTTTTTGTATCTCTTTCTTTGCTGAATGATATTTTCACTGAGTATGACAATTCTAGGAACAGAGTTATTTTTTCTTTAGCACATTTAAGACACTATTCTACTGTTCCCTGGCTTTCACTATTGATTTTATCACAGTGATTTTTATCAAAAGCTGTCAGTCTAGTTGTCATTTACTTGAAGGTTATATATCTTTTCTTTCTGACTGCTTTTAATATCTTTTCTTTCTTTTTTATTTTTACTATTTTTTAAAATAAAAATTCAGTTTATTCATCTGTTTACGACACGTTACGCAAAAGGCAAGGTGTTTCACAGCATAGATTTCACGTCCAACTCCTGGGAATGTCCACTTCTTTGACGAAAAGGAGAGACTGGATGGGAAAGGCAGTCAGAGCTTAGGCAACTAAAATAAGGTTGGGGGGCAGGGATGCTAACGTCCTTCTCCCAGGGTGGGCACAGTGGGGTGTTAGTCGTGAGCTGATTCTCTACAACTGTAGCTGGAAGCTTGGGAGCACCAGTTCTGGAGCTCATGTTGTCCCGGGTTCGGCCATCCCAACCACACAGCCAGCACTTTCTGGTGGTCACCCTTGGGGTCTTGCTTGATGTGGTAGTACAGGGACTCGCTGTACTTTCTCTTGAATTCAGACCTAATTTTCAACATGTCCACTTCACTGTGGGAGACCACGATTCTGATCAGGACCTTATCACACGCCTACTCGCCCTTCATGGAGTTGTACAGTCAGTCAGCAAAATACAGTGGCTTTTTCTGCATACAGCAGGTTCAGGAAAGCATTTTCCCTGCCTCCTTTGACTTCCTTCTTGATGCTCCCCTGTGTCATAGGGCCACAGCTCTTGTACCTTTCAAGTACTTTCTGGAGGTGACACGCTCCGCCCAGTCATGATGCTGGTGCACTTTGGAACATCAGTTCCTTTCTTCTTCTCTCCAGCATCCTGGAGATCCCAGGCATCTTGGTTGATCAGTTCATAATCAATGACAGAGCCTTCCTCTGCTCGTCTACCCTTTGCCAGGGCAACCATCAGCTTGCAGAAGTCACCAGATGTGTCAGAAACAATGTCCTTCTCCAGATCAGCTTTGTATATTTCCTTGTAGGCTCTGTTAATTTCCTGTGGCTCCTGGTTGGCCCTTGAGCAGATGATCTCAATGAGGGAGTCCCGATCAGTCCCCAGCCCCTTCATGGAGGCTTTCCGCTCAGAAGTGTCCTACTGAGCAGGTGTTTTAAATTGGCCCTCAATCACCACCTGCAGGTGGCTGGAGGAGGCCGACTTCAGCGCTGATGCAAGTTCTCGTTTGGTCCTTCTCCGGTAGGTGAAGGCGACATCCTGCCTCTGTTCATCGCTGTGGCTGGTCAAAGTGTTGACGATGGTGACCTCATCCACACCTTTGGTCTTGACCATGTCGGTGTTCAAAGAATCCTGCTCAGCGTCAGAGTTGGTATGCACTTTGACTGCCCCGTGTGCACTTGGAGCTGTAGAGTCATCACTCTCCAAGCTGAGCTTGCACGGATGTCACGAACAGTAGACATTTTGAAGGAAGCTGGGCCAGGCATGAGAGCTGCGAGTGTCCCCAGATGCAAAGCTAATTTTTAAGAAAAATTTTAGACATTCTGAAAGTTTCCCTGTAGTATGTTCTAGGTGTGGGTCACTTTTTATTTGTACTGCTTGTGATTGGCTGGGCTTCCCAGTTTAGTGGGCTGCTATCCGTTATCTATTCAGTTCTGAGAAAATTTCAGCCTTTAACTCTTCAAATATTGCCCCTTCTTTCTCTCATGCCTTCCAGAATTCCAGTTTTATCTTTCTTTCATACTTTCCATCTCTTTGTCTCTCTGAACTGCATTCTGGATAATTTCTTCAGATCTGTCTTCCAGCATAGTAATTCTCACTGCAGCTCTGTCTCATTGGCTGTTAAACCTGTCCACTTTTTTTTTTTTTTTTTGCTGAGGAAGATTTGCCTTGAGCTCACATCCGTTGCCAATCTTCCTCTATTTCATACATGGGTCACCGCCACAGCATAGCTGACGAGTGGTGTAGGTCCACTTCCGGGATCTGAACCTGCAAACCTAGGCCTCCAAAGCAGAGTGCCCCAAACTTAACTACTACACCATGGGGCCGGCCCCCGTGTCCACTTCATTTTTAGACCATTTTTTAAATTGGGAAAATGTAACCTAATTCAGAAAAGTGCAAAAATATAAATGTACAGCCCAACAATTAATTATGAAACAAATACCAAGTAGTCGCCCTGGAAATAGAACATCACCAAGAGTCCAGCAGCCCCTTGTGTGTCCTTTCCTGATCCCTGGCCCTTCTCCCACCAGAGGTAACCACCACCCTGACTTTAATGTAACCATTTATTTGCTTTTCTTTAGAGTTTTGCCAGCTATGTCCATTTTTGTTTGTTTTCTTTTAACTTCATAATCTACATACTTGGGGTCTTGCTTCTTTCATTCAACATAATGTTTAAAAGTTAATCCATGTTTGTACTTGTGGTCCATTTACCTTCACTGCTGTGAGGTAGTCTATTGTATGAATATATTACAATTTTTCATTCTATTTTTGGTACATATTTGGGTTAGTTCTTTCCTTTTTTTGAGAAGACACTGTTTTCGACAGTGCTGCTGTGAGCGTCACTGTGTGTGTGCTGGAGCATACGTGCATGAGCTTCTGTAGGCCATACACCGGGAATGGAATTGTTGGGTCGCAGATTACGTATATCTTCAATTTTCCTAAATAATTCCAAGCTATTTTCCAAAGTGGTTGTTCCAATGAATTTTAAATTTCAATTGTTTTACTCAATTCACTTTTAGAAATTTTATTTGGTTCTTCTTCGTATCTGCCTGATAATATATTCCCTTGCTCTTTACTCACATTTTACATTTCCTCTTTTACTTCTTTAAGTTTATATTTATGCTTATTACATATGTTTTTTTCTGATAATACCAAAATAGAAGATTTGCGAGTATGATTCTGCCATCGCGGGGTTTCTCAGCCTCGGCACTATAGACGTCTTGGGCCAGAGGAGTCTTTGCCGTGGGGTGTCCTGTGCACTCTGGGGTGTTCGGCAGCATCCCTGGTCTCTTCCCACTAGGTGCCAGGAGCACACACCTCCCTCCCAGTTGTGACAACCAAAAATGTCCCCTGAGGGGCAAAACTGCCCTGGGTTGCGAGCCACTCTGCTGGCTGTTTCCTCTTGTGGGACCTCACTCACAGTGTCTGGTTTCCTTGTGGTTTGTGATTTTTTTTTACTGTAAGCTCATGTTTCTTAGAGCTGTATCTGTGGGGATTCTCTGATGCCTGGGTCGAAGGTGATCTCCTCCAGGACAGTTTTCCATTTGCCGCTGCCAGGCACTTGAGGGCACTGCCGGCTCAGCATCACAAACAAGTAAATTTTGGGCTTCAGACTTTTGGAATCATTGAGATAGTGTGAATTTGGGCAGCAAACCCACACCAGGGCCAGCTGGTAGTTATCCTTCGAGAGGGATGTTTTCTCCCTTCTATTCTGTGCCAGGTTCCAGGCAGGAGGGGAGGGCTCAGATTTATTCTGAATCCACCTTATGATGAATTGCAGCCTTCGGGATCTGGGTTTACGGGTTTACGCGGAGAGTGTGGAGTCCGATCAGACTCTTCCCTTTGGCGAGTCCCGTCTTGCACGGTGTGTGAAAATTGAAGCTTGTTGTAAACGCAGACATCAGCACGAGGCTTCTCTCTCTGGGCTCCTGCGTTCACGTGGTTTTAGGCTTCCGAATGTGCCTTTCACCTTTTCCAGTGTACGGATGCTTGTAAAAAGAGGTCTTTAAGATTTTGTCCAGTGTTTTTGGTTGTCTTTAGTGAGAGGATCAATCAGTAAACTACTCTGCTCTACTTTAGAAACTGAAGTCCATAACTTTTAAAAATTGATAACAATAGTGAAGGCAGCTGAACAAATTTATGGATTTTTTACGGCAACACAAAAGCAGGGCAAAAACAGCTGAATTAACATCATTAGTACCAAAGCGCACTTTTGTAGGCCCCCGGTAGGTGTGCCAGTTTCGAGAATACCACTGAAGTCCGAGAGGAGAGGACAGCGTCAGCAGAGAGAGCAATGCAGTGTGCCTCGGCCGGCACATCTCAGCACAGGCTCCAGGCTTGAGTCACCGGTGCTGGCTCTCAGCGCTGGCCTCAGCTGTTTCATGAGAAGAAAATGGACCCAACACCGCCCGGAGTGAGACCTCACAATAGGACATTCAGGTTCTGGGATTTATCCAGTGCTTTCTAAAATCCTGGAAAAACTGAGTCTTCTTGGTGAGCATAATTCACTTTCGCCATAAGTTCCCAGGAGATGAGGCCCCACCCGGGGGCTGATGCTCCGGGACTTAGATGCATCACGTGTTTACATAAAGCGGATGAGCCACTCAGGTCGGACTGCCGGGGTCGCAGGTCAGGCTCCCCGCTTAGTCTTTCTTCTTCACCTGGCCACGTCTCCATTTTATTTTTTGTGAAAGGAGAGTAATGCTAGAAACTACCCCAGGGGTTTGTTGTGAGGCGTGAATGGATTACACACAAGACGCTGGTGCCTGGAGCACATCAGCACTCGACAGACGGTAACTTCAGAAATGAAAAAATACACAACTTACGGCAAGATCCATAGTTATCAAAATCTGAGACTTTCTTCTCAAATGTGATTTCGTGTCCCTCAAACAGCACCGCATTTCTTTACAGGTGGTGATTTCATTGTGCTCAGAGCGCTCCAGCCGCAAAAAGTGAACGCAGGTTCCCGTGGTCAGTCGTTGGGTCCACGTGTCCGGCTTCAGCTCAGCGCGAGCACTTTCTGCGCCCAGGGCAGCAGCAGTATTTCCCTTTCGAGATTAGGCTGTTGACAAGTCTTGTCACATCCGACGAGTCGGGTCCCTCAAGGCCATTTAATTCCCTGTGGTGGGGAAGCAGGTTGGTCGATCTTTCCAGCAAGTTTCCACGACTTCACCACCCAACAGCATCAGCATCAGCGTCTCCATACTCCGCTTCATCTTCTTCCAGAATTTCAGTAAACTGACAGTAGTTAAAGCACGAGAATAAGGAGAATTCACACTTTGGTGACTTCCTCCACAGTACCATGCAATGAGTGTGGTGTGCAAGGTGCACAGTACACACTGCTCCGACATGTGTGAACTCTCCTCCACAGGACTGAACTGCTGAGCCGCTCGCCCGTCCCTCCTTTCCTCTGTGGAGCCCCGTCTGAGCAGCGAGCTCTGGTTTTGCACGTTTGTAGCCACTTTCTCTCCTTGAACAATGTCTTCCTGGAAGGTTGAGGTCTGGTTTTGTCAGAAGTCTCTGCTGGACCGCCTTTCAGGGCCAGAGGTCCTCACGTCCCTCCCTGGGCTCGTGGAGAGAGGCACCCTCCATGAGTATGAATCTTGCTTTAAGTTTCTCTACTTTTTACTTGTTTTCCTTGTTTAACATTTATTGGGCAGGAATTATTCTAGATGCTTCCCATGTAATTCATTCAATTGGGAAGGCAACAGGCAGCCTAGGCCGCGTCTGGCTTTTCACAATGGGGTGGGAGCACAGGCAGCGTGCGGCCTGGACCAGACGACCCTCTGCCTCCAGATACGCCCTTGCCCTGTGTCCTCACCTCCACTACCTGCTCATCCTCTGAGGCAGGAACCTAGGAGTTGCCCTAGCTCCCCCTGATCCATCCCTTCCTGGTCTCCCGTGGCCTCTCCCTCACCGGATCCCTCTGTTGTGGCATGTTGATTGTACGTCGATCTGTAACCATCTGTCTTCCTGTCCATCTTCCCCTCTTAGGACCGCGACTGTCTTTGATCTCTGAATACCCAGTGCCAAAGCAGGTCCTCAAAAGACACTCGCTGAATGAATGAATGAATGAAGTCCTATTATTTCTACACAAGAATTTCTTGAGTGAATCCCTCTACCGCAGACCCCCTTAGGTGCCCAGCGTAGGGGCTTATTCTTCCTCCCAGAACTCTCCCCCTCCTGACTTATGTTCCTTCTCTCCATTTGCCCCATTCCCACCTGCTTTCCTCCTTGCTCCAAGGATCATCTCTCTAAAGTGTTGCTCTGATTAAACCCTTTAATTCTTCTCATTGCCCTTGAGGTGAGTTCGAGGCTTCACCTCTTGCCTCTGTTCCTGCTGAACCCTATGTCTAAACACTACATGGTGGTGTATCTCGTGTGTGTGTGCGCGCGCGCACGTGTGTTCAGGCTCCAGTGCCTTTGCACGTCTACCTAGGATGCTACCCCCTTTGCTCTGCCTGACAACCTCCTGCCCATCCTTTGTGACCCAGTGCAAATGTCCCTTGCTCGTGAAGCCTCTGGGGGCCCTACAGCCTCTATCTTCAGAGGATTGGACCTCCCTGTGAGCATGTCTCGACTGGTTGTCGTTGTTGGCTCACATAACTATGCCCCTATCTCTCCCACTAGACTGAGTCCCTTAAAATCCTGAGCTTGCAACAGTTTCATTTTTTTCATCAAGAAAGGCGTATTCACATATTGCTTGTACAACAAAAAATTAATTTAAAAAATGTTGCCGCCGTTGTGTCTTTCTGTTTACACTGTACACTGACTGGCCCTGATGCAGGTGCTGGCCACGAGTGAGTGAGACGTGGTGAGAGAACGCTCTTAGATGCGCAGCGTCCTTGTGGGAAGAGCAGGCTTTTTGCTTTTCCCACGTTGGAAGGCAGGTTGTTTCCGGCAGTGGTGGGGGGCCTGGGGCATGGAGAACAAGGCCTGCTCTTCCAGGAGGTGAGGGCCCTGACTCAGACCTGCCCTCAGCCCGTGCTCCCACCCCCGTGCTGGCAGGGGGAAGCTGGGGGTTTTGAAGTTGAGTGTCTTGCACTGAGTCCTGGATGGAGGACAACAGATGGGGCCACACAGCTCTGCTGCTCAGACCACGGGGAACAGGTGGAGGCTCTGGGGCCAGAGTGTGCATGCTGGCGATTCATGCGCGGTGCAGGCAGGCGGAGTGCCCAGCTCAGGGCAGTGACAGCTGGGCAGCACATGGGCAGGGGAAGGGAGCAGGGCATGGGGTGGGGCAGGTGGGTGGGCTCAGCCACTGCTGAGGAGGCTCAAGAGGGCAAGGACAAAGGAGGGGATGAAGGGGAACTCCTCCGGTGCCCCCCTCCAGGCTGGGGCAGGAGGGAGGTCAGAGGCCCCAAGCTGACAAAAGCCTTAGGAAGCTGCGGGGTAAGTGGACACAGTGAGAGAGAAGAGTGTCCCTTGTCTGCCCTTCCTCCGCCACCCCCAGCTGTCCTCCCCGAGCCCTGAGGAGGCATTTGGGCCACCCCAGCAGCTGTGCCATCCCTGGCTGGGTCAGGCCGGGCTGGGGAGAGAGGCAGCTGCCACCCTCCCCTCGCAGCAGGGTGCCCAAGCTGGGGATGTGTCAAGCACAGGGCAAGACGCTCAACCCTCCTCTGTGCAGAACTCCTGCCTCAAGTGCGCGACGGAGGAAGGGCTAGGAAGGAACAACGGTGATTAGTAGTAACGTTGACTTCGCTCTCGCCGCCTGCACAGGGCTGCTGGTTTATGATACGTCACCGAGTCCTCCCAACGGCCCACCGTGGAAGTATCATAACTTCCCTTTTACAGGGGGAGAAAACAGGCTTCTTGGTGGAGAAATGTGCTCAAGTCAGACACTGAGAAGGGACAGAGGGAGAACTGATGCAAATTTGTTCGACACTAGAGACCAAACTCATGACCTTTGAGGAGGACGGAATTAACAAGGTCCCTGCCGGGTGCCAGCGGTCCCCCATCGCCAGAGGAACCAGGCGGGGGGGCCTGAGAGAGCCTTTCTCTCTGTCAGGAAGGAGAGCCACTAGACGAGGTGGGGGGAGGCAAAGGGAGCTGGAAAATCCTTCTCTGGGGGTTTCTCTAAACGAGCATTGCCACCCGTTTAGACTGACTGGGGAGACTTTGCCTGGAAAAACGGGAACTAAGCACTGGATTGAGCACCAGGAGACCAGAGCCCGTCCAATCCCTCCGTGTGGCTGTCCTGGGCACTGGCACCCTTGGTCTTCTTTCCAGGTGACAGCGCGAGGGTGGGGGCGGAGCACGGTCTGGTCCCTCCTGAGGTGGACCGTCTCACCTGGAGCCTCGCGTAGTGCACAGGCCAGGCGCCCTAACCCTGAGCGCAGATGCGCCCCTCCCAGCCTCAGCACGGAGCGGCCAGGGAGGGCGGGGGCTCTGGGAGTAGGGGCCGGCCCTTCCCGGCTCCTCGCCGGCCCAGGCCTCCATCTGGCCAGCAGGGGGACCCCGAGCCCCAGGCAACGGGCTGAACTGGGTGGCTTCCTCTGGCCCTGGATTCCATCACTCAGCAGATGCACAGGCCTCCCTCAGCCTCAGTTTCCTGCTCTGTGAAATGGGAAAACAATGACAGTTCCCTCACCAGCAATGCTTTGAGAGTCAGTGAGTTCTAACAGCGAAGCGTGGCTGGAGCTTCTTGTCGTTGTGCCGCATTATTCTGAACATCCCGTGTTCAGTCAACATTTCCTGAACTCTGCTATACACCAGGAGCTGTTTTAAGCCCTGGATGAACTCTGTCCAAGTCTTGGCCAGGGATAGTGGTTGAAATAGAAACCTCTGCGTCTCCCACCCACCTGACCAGCCAGACAGAGTGGGTGGCTCTCAGGTGTAGGTGGACGCCTCTAGCAAGCTCCTGTTTGTTCCCCTGGCCTGGAATTTGGGACTCTGGGGTGGGCCCAGAGAGGGGCAGGGAGCCCAGCCCTCTGCCCTGCCTTCAGGAAGGGGCCTTCCACACCCCTAGTGCTGTCTGCAGGGGCCTCGGGTTCAGGGCAGAGGGCGAGGCTAAGACCGGAGCTGAGGGAACGAGCTGAAGCCCCAGTTCTTTTCCGTTCTTTCCCGGAGCCTCGCCCAGCATGGATTCCTCACGTGGCGGGTGAGCTGGTGGCCGAATCCTGCTTCCATCCGTGCTGGCGGGGCTCCCGTCGACAGTCACTGTGAAAACCCCGTGTGTGGTGGGCTCTCTGACACACTGCCAGGGCTCCCAGGGGTCTGTGCGGAGCAGGGCGGCCACTCCACCCGCTAGCTTTCTGCCTCGCTCTTTCTGAGGGGCCTCTGGCTTCAGTCTAAGCCTCACCCCAGGACGCGGTTCACAAAGCACCTAATTAGGGGTTCAGAGTGACGAGGTGATTGTTCACGCTGCTTAGCTGCTTCTCACATTCTGTCTTGTTCTCTTAGGTGGTCTGCAGCCTCTGAGAGGGGCTCACGGTGACATGCTGGAAAGAGCCCTGGGCTGGGAGTCAAGGGCCCGAGCTCGTATTCCAGTTCTAGCATTTGGTGTTTCCAGGCCTCCCTCCAAGCCTCGGTGTTCTACTCTGTTAAAGGGATCATAACCGGTTCCCAACGAGGCAGCGTGATGACACAGGAGATAAATGTGAGAAAGGGCCACATCCTCTGTCTGTATCTGCCCAGGACAAATGAAACTTATGTCCACACACAAACTTGCTTATGAATGTTCACAGAGGCATCATGCATAATAGTCTAAAAGTGGAAAAACCCAAATGTCCATCAACTGAAGAATGGATAAACAAATGTGGTGTGTCCACACAGCGGAATATTATTCAGTCATAAAAAGGAATGAAGTACTGACACATCGTACAATAGAGATGAACTCTGAAAACCTTATGCTAAGTGGAAGAAGCCAGTAACAAAGGACCGCATATTATCTGGTTCCATTTATCTGAAATGTCCAGAACAGGCAGATCCACAGAGACAGGAAGTAGATTAGTAATTGCCGGGGGCTGAGTGGGGGTGAGGAGGGGCTGGGAAATGACTGCTAACGGGTGCAAGGATTTTTCAGGGGGTGAGTAAAGTGTTCTAAAATCAAATTATTGTGATGGTTGTACAATTCAATTCCGCAAATATACTAAAAACCATTTAATTGTATACTTTAAATGGGTGAATTTATGATATGTAAATTATATCTGAATAAAGCTATTTAAAAAATTTAACCAAGTGTCCTGAATTTGATCCCGTAACTCTATTCCTGTCCTTCCTTCCCGCTTTCCCCCAGTCTTCATGGCCTTCTTCCTGCTCTCGGAACATACAGAAGACACTGGGCATATTTCTCTTTCTTGAGGGTCAAGGGCCCTGCCTGATGGGTGGAAAGGAGTAAAGGAGGCACCAGGGAGTCTGGACACCAGTCACATAATCCCCCCGCCTCCATTTCCCCTTCTGCCCACTGAGGGAGGGAAGCAGAGCATCCTTGCCCTGGCACCCTGCGGGTTGATTGAGGAGTCCCGGGCAGCGGGGGTGAATGCACTGGCCAAGGAGGGTGGGCTGTGCAGGGAGGCATGAGCTCTCACGAGTGCTGAGTGCTGGAGGCAGCGCCAAGTCTTCCAGGTGCTGGGTAGCAGGTGGATTGCCCAGTGGCACCTCTCGGGCTGCAGTCAGGGTAGAGAAGCCAAGAAATCTATGGCTGCTGTCCTGTGGGCGGGGGTCAGCCGTGGGAGCTGGGCCATGGGCTGCCAGATGGAGAGTTGCTGATCCCGGGAGAAGGCTGATTTTTTAATTGATGTGCAACACGGCGGCAACGCGTCAGGTGGGGGCGGGGGCAGGGGTTGGGGTGCGGGGTTGGGGCAGAAGACCTGGGAGCCTCCCCTCCAGACTCAGTGGGGAGGGGCGGGAGGTGCTGGGGAGCTAGTACTTTCAGGCCTGCGAGCACCCAGTGCTCCCGGCCCAGCCAGCTGTCGCGAACACTCAGGACGTTGCTAGCGGATCTGCTCAGTTTCTCCTCCCCCTGATGTCTCCTGCTCGCCTCCGCTTCCCTCGCTCAGGCTGCGAGCAGGCGGAGGTCTCCCTATCTGCAACCCCCTCTTTTTGACCCCGGGCTCCTGCACCTAACGGTCCATCTCCCATTCTCCTCCCTGCCAAGCTCTTTCAAAGCCTCGTCTGCACATACCGCCCCACTTTTTCCTGCCTGCTCCAGTGTTAACCCGTGAGATGGTGCTTCTACCCACTCTCCCCCTTCTTGTCATCAATCCTACCACTTCTCCTTCCCCGCTGCTGTGGGCACAGCCTGCTGCTTTCCAGCTTCTCTTTTGCATCCTCTCCTGGCATGATCTCGTCTCACCCAGAGCCCTGACCACCACCTAGATTGAGATGACCCAGGTGGAGCTCTGACCGTCCCCTGGCCATTGCTGCAGCCTGCTGGACTCTGTGCCTGGGTGGGCACACCCCACCCCACCAGTCCAGGAGAGGACTTCTCACCCTTCCCTGTCCTGGAAGCCAGCCTCTCCTGCTTTGGATCTCACTGACCACTGCCAACATTTCCCCGGGAGCCCGAGCCTGAAATTCGAGCATCCTCTTTGCCTCTCCATTCTCCCCGGCTGCTATGCTTGGCTGGCCAAGGAGCCGGGAGTCCTAAGTGACATCTTTCTTGTCCATCTTCTCTGTCCCCACTGCTTCCTCTTATGTTTGGCTTTTATCTTGTTTGGCCAGGACTGCTGCTGCCTCTGACAGGTCTTCCTGCTTGACCCTCTCCCGCCTCCAGCCCACTCTGCACAGGGGCACAGACAATCTTTCCAAAGCATCTCACAGATCCTTCAGGCTCCTGTTCAAAAACCCTCGAAGGCTTCCCATCACCAGAAGAGTAGACCATATCTGTCTGGTGATTTACAACCTGAAAAGCACTTTCAAATAAATAAAATAGGTAATGTGATTATTCCTCCGTTATGGATGGGAGAACCGAGGCTCAGAGAAACGTGGTGAGTTGTCGGGGTCCACCCAGCGCACCGCCCACCCGTCTTCCCAACCTCCCAAAGGGGCCTCCAGCAGTGTGGCCCCTGGCTGTCACCCTGCTGCCCAGCCGGAGGCCAGTGCCTTCGCCAGGCCCTGGTCTTGCCCAGAACATGCCTCTCTTGCTCAAGCTGTTTGTTCTTTCTGTCTGCCCACAAAGCCCTCCCCCATGCCAGCAGCCCTTCCCCACAAACGCGGGACATCCCGCCCCTGCTCCTAGGCCTTCCCGGCCCTGCCGGCCCAGTGCACTCTCTCCCTTGTCTGGCACCGGAACACACCGCCGGAGCTCTAGCTAATTCTGAGCAGGCTTGATGCTAGCCCTGCCCTCCAGCCCCACACTTTGAGCTCTTGAGGGCCCGTAGAACAGGGCCATCTTCATAGGTGGCCCATAGATGCCAGTTAAACAAGTGAATGAATGGGTGAGGCTGTGGGCTCCTCCTCCAGGAAGCCCTTTCAGACCAACCGATTGGGTCATTCCAGTCACCCGCTGACCCCACGCCCCGAGTCAAACAGCACATCTGGGTCAGTCTCAGGGCTGCCACCGGCTTCCCTATAACCTCTCCCAGCCTGGTTTCCTTGTTGAGAGACTAGTAAGACCTGCTTCGCTCCCTCCAGGTGTGTGGTGAGCATTACACGGGATGCTGCATGTGGGACACGCTGTGCGTCTTTAAACACTAAACCGCTGCAAAAGGGGCCTTTACAACCATAGGAAAGTGTGTCCTCTGATGCCCGTTTCTCTGGGTGTGTTAGCAGCCCGCCTCCCTCCCCTGCGAGATGGGGAGGGTGTGAAAGCCAAGAGCTCTGAGCTCCCCCAGCTCTGAGTTCAAAGGGCTGGTGCTCAAGGGATTCCCCAGGGAGGGACCAGGCCGGGCGCAGAGCAAGGCTCACCCCGGATGTCTCTCCGGGCACCAGACTCTGCCCCCCGCTCATGGGCGGGTTGGAACAAGTTATTGCCCCTCTGGGTCTCAGTTTCCTTATCTGTACAATGGACGAGTTGGGATGAAGCTCAGACTTTCTAGATTTGTAAAGCCACAGAGCTAATAAAATCTTACGTTCAAATGAAATCTCATACCAGGAAACCCTATGTGAAATAAGTCAAAGCAGAGTTGCTCTGGCTAAAGTGGGGGTGGTTCTCTGAGTCCCCAAAATCTGACCCTCCTTCCCGGCCTCCGAGGTCTTGAGGTCCCAGAGGGGTCCTCAGTGAACAGCATCAAAACCCCCAGGACAGCTCCTCCGCACTGGCGTTAGCTCTTTTCCATCAACAAGAGGAAGTACTCGTCAGTGGGGGTGGGAAAGATGTCAGAGCCTCACAGGAGCGCTGTGTGTTGGGGTCATTTGTGCCTTATGCTCCCCACATGACTGGGGGTCTTTCTGGAGACTGTGGGGGAGATGATGGCTTTCTCATCTCTCCATCTTCTGTGCTCAGCTCACTGTCTGAAACAAAAAAGGGGTTCAGTAAATGTTTGTTGAATAGAATAAATGAATGAAGGAATGAAGGGACAATGAGGTTAAGAAAGAAATGAAAGCGACATCCTCACGTCAGGATTTAGGAACTGTTCTGTGCTGTCTCTAGGCCAACCCATCGTGTGCCTCCCCTTGCCTCACAGACACAGACGCACAGGGGTCCCCTGCCACTGTCAGTGCTCCTTCCCACAGACCCAGCAGCTCCCCCACAGGAGCCTCTGACCTGGGAGAGGGGAGAGGGGAGGGAGAGAGACCTGGATTCCAATTCTGAAGAGGGAGGGACCTTCAAGGAGGCACTGCAGGTGCAGACAGGGCTTGGAGGGTGGGGGAAAGGCCAGGGGCTTCCCTGCCATCCAGAAATCTTTTCCTTCCAATCTGCTTGCCCTTGCGCAGCCCTCCTCCTCCTCCTCCTCCCCCCTCCCCCTCCTCCACACACTGCCCAGAACAATGCTGAGAAACAACACAGGGACCAAATAACCTCCTGCCTGCTGGAAGGGGAAAGAAGCGAATCCTAAAATCTCATCTACTCCCCCAGGTCTCCCTGGGGGCTGAGTCGAGCCTTGGCAGCCCCTTCCCTGCTGGTGTCCTGAGGGTCCACAGGGTGGGGGTGCTTCCTTCCTTAGGCAGGCCCCTTCCTGACTCGGGGTGTCTAGTCCAGTTGGGGGAACTCCAGGAAGGAGGAAGCGCAGGGCTGCCCCTCAGTAGTGCTTCCACTCAGCCCTCCCTCTCCCCCATACACACCTGCCCATGTGGAGGAGGCAGGAGTGAAGGGCCCCAGAAACCCAGGACAGGGGCTTCAGGAGGGAGGAAGGAAGGGGGTAGGGCCAGGCCCTGGGGGTCTTTAGACCTTATCTTGCCCCCACAGTCACATGCCAAATAGGAGCTTTTCCCTGGGTTCCCTTAGAGGCATCCAGACCCAGTACCGTGGGATTCGGTGCCGACTGGGGCTCGACTGGCTGCACAGAGCACTCCTTGGCCCTCCCAGCGCCACTGCTCCCTGTGCTGCCCGCTCACCGCTACTCCCTCAGCCAGCTCAGGGAGCCATCACGCGAAGGCCTTCACGGGCAGACGAAGGCTCAGCTGCTCACGTTAGAGGGTCCTGCGTCTGTGGAGCATGAGTGGACCCTGGTGTGGGGAGGGTCATCTAGTCAGGGGTCCTGGACATGCTGCGGAAGCCAGAGAGTTTTTGGCTCAGTGTAAATTCCGGATACTTTGGTCCTACCTGTTCTGCCTATCCCTTCTCACACCGTCCTCTCCCCACTACAGACCTCTGACCCCCTCCTCTACTTCCCCTCCACAATGACCCTCCGCTCGGCCCTGGAATCTTCTCTAGACCGGCAGCCAGGACCTAGAAGGCTTTTAGGTGGAAAGGCCCAACCCCCATGGTCTCCATCTCGGCCATCTTTCCCATCTCGGAATGGACTTAGCGCTGTCAGAGCAGGACAGGACAACAGACATTGACTGTCTAAGTGGACTGATGGGTAAACTGAGGCCAGGAGAGGAAAAGTGACTTGCCTGGGGCCACACAGCCAGTGAGTGGCAGAGTAGGGCCCGGAAGCCAGCTTCCAGCTCTTCTGACTCGCAGTGAAGTGCTCTTTTTACCGCAGGAAATAGCCCTGCTGCCCAGGAGCACTGTGTTCACCTCCAGCACCCCTCCCTCCTGCCCAGAAGACTGAGGAGATGCTCTTCCCAGAGCAGCTCTCTGGATGGACCCTGCCTGGGCCAGCGCTGCTCTCACAGGTCAGTGTAACCCCCGGAGGCCTGGCCCTGGATCGGGTAGGGTGGAGGGGGGAAGGTGGAGGTGGGGAGAGGGGAGGGGTGAGGAGAGAAGGGAAGAGGGGCTTATTCTACCCAGAACTAAGGAACAAACAAGTTACCTTCAGGTATACAAATGTGTCCGCTACGTGTCAACAACCCATGTAGAAGAACTTGGGGTGGGAGTGTATTAGGGGGGCTCAGGTGCCCTCCAGGGCTGAAGATGCTGCTGAAGGTGAGAGAGGGTGACCCAGTCACCCACCCCTGCCCCCGTCTGGGCCTCCTGAGTCTTTGCAGGTTTTTCTGAAAACTAGATGAGCAAAAATTAGGAAGCTGAGTGAAAATCAAGAGAAAGCCTTGATTCCAAAAGGACTTGACCCAAGGATGGGCTGAGAGGCCAGGGATGGACGTGAAGGCTTGCCTGTCCCTAGCATGGGGAGGAGCCTTGGGAGTGCGGGAGTCTGCAGGGGAAGTGCAGGGAAGGGGAAGGAGGGTCACACCTCCTGGTTTCTCCTGAGGCTCTGGGGAAGGATCGTCCAGATTCCTTGCTGTCCAGAGGCAGATGTGGAAGTCTCCTTTCCCAGTGGGCTTCCTCCTCTCCAGGAAGACTCAGCCTCCTCACCCCTCCTCCCTGCTCTGCAGGGTCCAGCCCCACCTGATCCCCACCGTGATTCAGCGCAGACCCCCCAGCAGAAGCCACGTGCGTACCCTCCTCTGGGCAGAACTCCTGTCTTGGCATCCTGAGATCCAACAAGGCCACAGAGCCTCAGGGACCAGGGCGTGGCCAGGTGGCACTAGGGTCCCCCAGCCTGACTCTCTTTGCTCTCCCAGGGCCCTTTCCCAATATCCATGAGCAAGGATTTCTCAGGTCAGGATCTCTGCAAGGCACCTGTTCTGGGTGAGGGTCTGCCCCTGGGTGGTCCTTAGTTGGTACCAGTGGGCCACCTAATCCTGAACTGCAGCAGGAGGCAGCCCAGAGAGGGATGGGGATGGGGCACAGGGGGGACAGCACTGTGCTAGGAGTCAGGAACCTGATTTCTTACTCTGGTCAGTTCGGATTTGCCGTGCGACCTTGCGGAAGTCCCTTCCTCCCCTGAGTCTGCTCTTCCTCTACACCATGAGGGAATGGGCTGGAGACCTCAGACCTCGTGGCTTAGGTCCTGTGCTATGAAGAGGGAGGAGGACAGAGGAGGAGCAGAGAGGGGGACACTGGTGGAGACCATCTTGGGAAGTAGGTCACGTCTGCCAGCCTCAGGGCCCTCATCTGTAAGATGGAAATTGCTAATAGACTAAAAGGCAGTTCTGGAAGATAGGGGGGAAAGGAACATAATGACTCAGGACTGAGCCTGCAGCAACGCCTGAAGGACCTCAACCCCTGAGAACACACAGGGGCTGGTGTCATGGGACAGCAGGATCTCAGGGCTGAGGGAGGGGACTGTGCCAGAACTTCCCACCTTTCGGGGGAAGCAGAGCTGGGGGCAGCCTTGATCCCGCAGGCCAGCGAGATGCTGAGGCGGGCGGAGGGGTCTCCCGGGCACCCCGCGTTGAGAAGGGAAGGAGTGAGCACAGAGAGGCCGGATTCACACACCAGACCCTACGAAAAGCTCACAGCTTCCCAGCTTTTCTCACCCAGAATCACTTCCTTTGTTTGGAGGAGGGGTGGGGAGGAGACGGAGGGCGAGGAGGGAGGGGCCCGCGGTGCCACCGCCGCCCCCGCCCCTCGGGTGCGCGGAGCCGATTGTCACCAGCTCCCGCGCGGGGGTGCGACCGAGGCGCCGTTGCCGAGTCAGTCGCTGCCCGCCACATCCCCCCGGACCTGACGGGCTGGCCCCGGGCTCTCCAGGCATCCCCGGAGCCAGCGGCTGCTGGTGGCGTCGAGCTGGGAGGGCGCCTTGACAGCACCCTGCGAGCTCTGGGAGCTCTGCCAGCTCTGGTGACCTTGGGTAGGTCTCTGCCTCAGCGCTCCGGGGCTCCCCGGCGGGTATGCAGGAGAGGGTTGACAAAGGCCACGAGAATGCCCTTGGGGCAGGGGTAGCCGAGGGTCCCCGGCTCTGTCGAGCGGACCGGGCACTGCTGGGAGGCAGGCGCAGCAGGGTCTCCGGCGGGTGGGTGCTCGCTGGGGCAGCCCTGCCTGGTGCTGGGCTCAGTCCTCCAGACCCACCTCTGCGGCCCAGCCCCAGGTGCGGAACAGGCGCTACCTCTTTAAAAGCGTCCGGGGCTGAGCCTCGCCGCACCATGTGATTGCTGGAAAGGCCGGGCTGGGAGGCTGCGGCGGGAGCCCGGAGCGCCACGAGCGGCCGCGCGCCGGAGCGCACCCCGGCCCGGCGTGGCCGCGGAACTCTGGGCGGCACCAGGTGCCCGCAACTTTGGGCGCTGCCTCGGGGATCCCCTGGCGGCCAGCAGGCAGGATGGTGAGCTCCCTGCGCCCTGCTCTGTGGGCATGGGTGGGCAGAGCCCGGCATGGGGGACCCCTGTGGGGTGTGTGTGCGGGAGCTGCCTCACACCTGATAAAAAAGCCAGTGGAGGAGTGAGCGCTGCTATTTTAAGTTGCCGAATGGAACCTCTGGGGTGATAAGGGGAGGGGACAAAGATTAGGCAGAGAAAGGGCCAGGTACCCCGCCAGCCTGGGCAGGCACCGTATGTGCCAAGTGGGCCGCGTCCCCACAGGCTGGAGCCGGAGCTGCCTGGGCTCCCCTCCCCACCCCAGGCTTCCGTGACCACAGGTGCCTGCCTCTTGCCCCTCGGTGCCTGTCTGCTGATGTGCCCGGCCTGTGCCCGCGATGCCGCCCTCCATCTCGGCCTTCCAGGCCGCCTACATTGGCATCGAGGTGCTCATCGCGCTGGTCTCCGTGCCTGGGAATGTGCTGGTGATCTGGGCCGTGAAGATGAACCAGGCTCTGCGGGATGCCACCTTCTGCTTCATTGTGTCGCTGGCGGTGGCTGATGTGGCAGTGGGCGCTCTGGTCATCCCACTCGCCATCCTCATCAACATTGGGCCACAGACCTACTTCCACACCTGCCTCATGGTCGCCTGCCCTGTCCTAATCCTCACCCAGAGCTCTATCCTGGCCCTGCTGGCGATTGCCGTGGACCGCTACCTCCGCGTCAAGATCCCGCTCCGGTGAGTCCAGAGCAACTGAAGGGACCCGCTGTGCCCCACCCTGGGCGAGCCACCCTGGGTGGCTCAAGGGCCATCTAGAGAGGAGAAAGGGTAGAGCATGAGACCCCACGTCAGCCAGATACTCTCTGGGCCCCTGGGCCCCAGCCCGCACTCTGCCCGCCTGTCCTCTGCTCGGAGTGCCAGGCTGAGCTGCAGCTGAAGCAGGAGGAGCTGGTGGCTGGAGGAAGGGGACCTGGCAGTGCCCAGGACCCTGGAGCCGAAGCTGTTGCTGTTCTCTCGACACAGCCAGGGAACCTGAGGCTGCCTGTCCAGCCTGCGGTGGGGGTTTGGAGGGGCTGCCAAGACAGTCACGGTGAGCCCTGGGTGGGAAGGAGCTGTGCCCCCCCAGCCCAGGGACGTGGAAGGGCAGAGCAGACTGCAGGGTGTAGTGAGACTGTGCCGAGGGTGGCACAGTGGGGCCGGGAGCACTGTCTTTCCAGCCAGGCCTGGCCAGGCTTCCTGAAGACACTCTAGTCTTGTCGTCCAGATATTTCTGTGCCAGCCCCACCCTCCAGGGCTGTCCTAGTGAACCCGAACCGTCTGATCACCTCCGCCCAGCTCCCACTCATGGGGTCTCTGTTGCAGAGGGAGGGAGAAATGCGGGCGCCTGCTCTTCGCATTCCCGTTCTGTGCAAAGCCATGTGTGTCACCACCGCACAGGTGCTTGCGCTGCGTCCAGGCAGCACCAGAGTGGGTGGCCTGATGGTGGCAGTGCCCATGCAGTGTCTAGTCCATGTTGGGGCTCCTTGCCCGGGCCTGCCAGCCCATAATGTCGTCACCAGGCAGTGCCGGGGCCACCAAGTGCCAGCGAATGCCTGGGCGTACAGCCAGGGCTGGCCCTGTCGGGACGCTTCTGTGCGGCCTGCTTGTCCCTCTTTGTCTTGTCACCGGTAGATTCCCTTTCTCCCGGGGGGCTCTGGCCATCTCTGGCACCTGCCGTCCCCGGAGTAGCTTCCACACCTGGGACGTGGGGCCTCTGGCCTCACTTGGCATCTTGCCCGTGCAGGCCTAGGCACCCACGTTCCTCCCATTTGCATTACATTTGTGCACATTTAACTTTTCAAAGCTTTTTTTCATGCAGCATTTTTTCCTATTCCCACCAAGACCCTGTAAGAGAGGTTGGGTGGGAGCTGGTAAAGTGGCAGTTAAGACCCAGAGGGTCTCCTGAAGCTGGTTGGGAGCAGACTTTGACCCCACTGCCCACCTTCCTTCTTGATTCCCCCCAGCCCAGCACCTCGATGCCAGGCTCCCTGCTGTCTACCTCCTTTACAACCTCCAGTTTCCAGGGGAGGTGGGCCGAAGACTGCTGCTCAGGGGAGAAGGAGGCAGGGAAGGCAGCCCAGAAGCTCCATAAGCTCAGCCACCGAGGGGCCTTCCTGCTGCCATTAGTCCCAGGTCTGGGCTGGGCTGTGTGGATGCAGCTGGTCTCAACCCATTAGAGTGGGCTGGACTCTGAGCCTGGCCATATCACAAAGTGTTGCCACATTAGGAAACTCACTAAATATGCAGATGGAGGAAGGCTGCTCAAGAAATTCCGTCTGCTGAGTGGGTGCCAAGGTGAGCCGAGGCCTGGGCCTCATGTGACAGAGGTCACGGCTGCAGAATGTGCCCTACTTGCCCTGTGGGGATGGGCTGGCTGTGCTGGCAGGAACAGGAGGCCCATTCCTCCAGGAGGCAGCTTCTGTTGCTCCTTGCTCCAGCCTCCAGGAGCTGGGGGCTCTTGAGGAGCTGTCTTCTGAGGGTTGAGGCTGGGGTGTGCATAGAGGCTAAGAATACAAGCTTGGGTTTGCATCCTTGCTGTGACTTTGGGAAAGTCACTCATTAACCTCTTTAAGCTTCAATTTCCTCATCTATAAAAGGGGACATTAATAATAGTGACTTCTTCCTAGGCTGATTGGAAGAATATAAATTCCTACATGTGAAGCGCTTAGTTCCCATCTGACTTGTTATGTGCAAGCCGTTCATGGCCGGCTCATCATTAACAACATATGGCTCATGGGGGGCTGAATAGGCAAGCCCCCCCAGGCCCCTTAAACAGCAACACACAGGCGCTCATGCACACGCACACACACACCCCGTGCACACTCACACACACATCCATGCACACACATGCCCCCCATGCACACACACACAAGCCCCGCATGCACACGCACACCCCCCATGCACACACATACGACCCCCATGCACACGCGCGCACGCACCCCACGTTTCCAGGGAGGTGTCAGATCACTGTGAAGTTCTGTCTGTATGTGCTCTTTCCCCTTGGTGGACTGTCAGTGCCTCCAGAGCAGTGACCTGGGCAGCGGCCGCATTTCGTCTGTTTCTGCAAGTTCTCCAGAAAGCCCCGCACGGGACTTTCACGCAGCAGACGCTCAGATGTGGGGAGCTGGGTGAGTTTCCAGGGCTCACCCAGCTGAGCCTCAGGCGGGTCTTCAGACATCAGTCTACCACAGGCCTGACCACGCTGCCCCTGTGGCTCAGGCCTGGCCCCTTCAGAGCTGCGCACCAGTAGTGCCGGGGGCACCCTGCCCCAGGGAGAGCAGCCTTTCTCCCGGGTTGGAAAAAGGCTACTGGGATCCTGGGGGCTGGGCTGAGGTGATGGGCCCCCAGGCCCTTGCCTGTCACAGCCCAGGTCCCCCTGCAGGAGGAAGGCATGCGCTGCTCCCCTCTGGGCAGCTGGAGTCAGCGGGCTGCTGGTCTGGGAGAGCACCTCTCAGCCAGAGGTCCGCAGGTGCCTGGCTCCCTGCCCTGATGAGCAGTCAGACGGGATGTGGCCCTGGGCACCAGGTCGTAGTGGTGACACAACACCTTGCTGGTGAGGCAGGTATGGGGCGTCTGGGTGACAGGAGTCAGCCAGGCCTCCCGTCAGGCAAGGCATGGTTTGGTCAGTCAACTGCAGATGTTATTTCCTTCCACTTGGCAGGAAGCCAAGAGAGAGAAAAGGTTCGTATCGTGTACTGTGATCCAGTTACCAAAAACAGCTCAAATTGTTGATTCATCAATAACCTGAGGTCATGTATGTGTATTTTGCATGCGTTTGCATAGCACCTCCATGTGCTTGGTAATCGATACCCTCCTCCCTCAGCTCTTGCTTCTGGGGAATCTCCAGCATTCACCCCACCACCCCCTCACCCCGGTTTCTGAGTGGTGCTCTGTGCCTACTCCAGGGGGCCAGTTATGGGGAGGAGTGCCCGCAGGGGCTCCCTGACCAAAGCCCTCTCTGTGGAAGGAGACCTGAGCACGGCCGTCTCTGGCCAGATGGGAGGTGGTGGAGTGGAGGGGTGGTGGATGTATAGGAGTCAGAAAGACTGGAGTTTGAACCTTGCTCTGTTACTAACTAGCTGTGCGACCTTGGATAAGTTATTCAGCCTCTCTGAGCCTTTTCCTCTGATCTGTTAAATGATTCGAGGTCTCTGGGCTCCTTTCAGCTCTCTCCATGGTCCGTCCTTATTGTGACTCCTGCCAATGCTGTGCAGGGATCTTGGGAAGGTTCTGTTGTGTTGTGTTTTCAGCTCCTAGTGATTGTGAGCTAGGCACAGTGCTGTGTGGTTTTTCTTTTATGCTTTATCTCGTTAATGCTCCTGGCCTCTCACTAGTGGAGATTGTTGCTGTCTCCATTCTGTAGACCCTTCTCTAGATAAACTGAGGCCTGAGGCTCAGGGAGGTTCAGTAATTTGCTCAAACATCTTGTCAGGAGGAGACAGGACTCGAATCCAGGTCTTACAGTTGCCTCTAAGCTGTGAGCCCCTGTGCATCTTGAGTCAGCCCCGAGAAGCTGTAGGATTCGTGGGGGAGTTTCCTTAAGGCTGTCAGTGGGGTGATTTTCCTCCTCCAATCTTTGCCAATGGCCTCTGCGCTCTGCTCAGCCCACGCCTGGTGCTGCCCTCCATCCTCACCTTTACTCCAGTGGCTCTGTCCACAGCTGGAGGCCTGCCCAGCTTGGCTGCTGACCGGGGGCGAGCGGGGAGGCTGGCTGCGGGACCAGTGCTGGGCAGGGAGAGAAATCTGGTAGATGAGAGCGTGTGTTGCACTTGGGTGTGGATTTAGCCCTCCCCACCCTGGCCAGTCAGGGCTTCCCTGACAGCCGAGGTGCCTCCTGTGCTGTGCCTGCCGCCGTCTGTGGCCTCAGGGTCCCAGAACAGTTGCTCTCCAGTGGTGCCACCTGCTTTCCGGAGAAGTGGGCCGTCTCCAGCTCCTCTGTCTAAGGACGGATGAGTTGTCGGCCCAGAGTGTCTGTGACGACCAGCAGAGCAGCAAACCCTGAGGCCCGACTTTGTCCTCCCCGAAGAGGAAACAGAGGCCAGGGGTGCAGTGGGCTCAGGGCCACTCAGCCAGGAGCTCTTCCCTCCTTCCAGTCCTGACTCTTGCCCCGGGCCTCTCACCCTCTGACCCTCTGATGTACAAGGCTAGGGCAGGAGGAGCTGTTAGCTCTCAGCCCTCAAGGAACAGAGCAGAGGAATGCGGCCTCCACAGGTTGTCAGCAAATTAGGTGGGCCTAGAGGGGAAAGTGATGGGGGCATGTCATGTTGCTTTGTGATTGAAAAGGTAATTTCTTTGTTGGAATTAGGGACAGCCTTCGGGTTGGTTATGCTGAAGACGTGCTGAGCACGGGGGACAGGCCTCTAGTTGACAGCAGTCTGGATTGTTTCAGGGTGGAAGCTTCCCCGGCTGGCCCTCCAGGAAGCCTCCTGTCCAGGTGTGAGTGCTGCTTGGGGTCAGGGGGGTGGCCAAGGGGCCCTCTGGAGAATCCTCTTCCCAGGGGTTGTGGATGGGGCCCTAGAGGTTGCACCCTGACATTTGGTATTTATTTCTGAGCATAAAACCAATCCATGTTTATTAAAAATTTAAGAAAACTAGGAGAGAATAAAGATGATATAATTACCAGTAATGCTACCACCTACAGATAACTACTGTCAGCATTTCAGTGTCCAGAAAATGTTTCCATGCGTATCTGTCTGTCTGTCTGTCTATCTATCTATCTATGGATTCATTATTTTTACATAGTTGAGAGCGTCTATGGTTTTATACCCTGTTTTATTCACTTAATGTTATTTTATAAGCATTTCCTCATGTCAATAAAATTAATTGGTAATGATTTTTATGGTGGTATAACATTGGATTGTCTTTTTAGTCATCTTTTAGGTCTCAGCTAAAACCGCCCCTCCTAGGGAGGCCTTCTCTGTCGGACCCGGCTCATTTCCTCTGTTAGGTACTCAGGTTGCGTCTCTCCTTCCCCATCCCTCAGAGTCCAGGGAGTTTTTCCGGGCTCAGTAAGCACCGTAAGGGCCAGGACCACATCTGTACAGACCCGTGGATCCCCCGTGCCTGGCACACAGTAGGCATGCTGTAAGGTTTTTTAGTAAATGATTATCATATTTTATTTGTTCATTCTTATATCTTTGGCTATTTGGATTATTATTAAAATAACACTGCACTGATACCCACAATTCACATTGTTTGCAGGGTCAGGACCCGGCCTGGAGCCCTGGGTGGTGCCTCCTGGTGTATGCACAGCTTCTGTCTGCAGGAATTTTCTTATGAGGTTAAATATCCCCCAGCGCTCTCTGCTCCTCCTGCCCAGTTTCACCAAAACTGCAGATCCCTGGAGGTGCCTTCCGGGCCGGGTCTGGTCTGCATCGCCTCCCTGAGCCCTGGGTGTCCTGTTCTTTGCCTTTTAGTGAGGAGAGCGGTCCCCAGGTCGAGGGCTTGGCCCCGTCTGGCCGGGTGGGCACTGAGCAGAGAGGAGTGAGGACACGTGGCTCCTCAGGCTGCGTGAATCCCCCCTTCAGCTTCCTTCACTCGGACCCAGAGGAGGCTCCACCTGCTGTGGAACAAGGAAAGGCTGGTGGTGGTTGGGTGAGGAAGGTGCAGGTGGGTGGGCTTTGGTGCTCATGTTCCCTGGAAATGCTGGCTTGGGGGTGGGCAGGGAGGTGGGGCAGCTGGCAAGGGGCTTCCCTGATCCCAAAGGACAGGAGATCAGGACCCCTTTTTCTGCATTGCTCCTCACCCTGGAGACTTTCCCCCCGGCAGGATTAGAGGTGTGGGGTTAGGGAGCTGGACATGCATACACTGTGAGCACCTGCTGTGTACCAGGCACATTGCTGGGCCTCTGGCTACGGAGATGGGCGGGCTGCTCTCTCTCCACCTCTGTCTGGGGCTCGCAGCCACTGTTGAGATTGTGGGTTCCTACAGACCAGGGTGGCCCACCTGCCTGTGGTGGGCGTGGCACTGGCATCTGCCACTTTGCCGTGCTTGGGCAGCTGGACCCTACTCCACACCCACACTCTGCAGCCCAGGGCATGTGGACAGGCCCTTTGGGACTGTCTTCCCGCAGCCTACCTCCAGAACTTCTCTGCCCTGTGGGAGAGGAGGGCCACTAGTCACTGGTCCTAATTCAGATAAATCTGTTCATTCATTCATCCAGCAGTACTTGCTGAGTGCCTCACACGTGCCGGGTGTTGTGTGGGTACTTGGGACACACTCAACAACACAACGAGGGTGACCCTGCGTTGTAATGGGTGGAGGAGAGATACCAAAGAATAAACACAGCACCTAGTCTGTAGCGTGTTGGAAGGTAAAATGTGCTACTGAGGAAAGGAAAAAGAGCAGGTAGATGGGATTGGGAGCACCGGAGGGGCAGCGAGAAGCAGCTGCACCTTTAAATGAGGTGGTCGGTGAGGCCCATGGAGAAGGTGCCATTTCAGCAGAACCTTGGAGGTGAGGAACTATGCCTGCAGATGTTGGAGAACATTCCACACAGAGGAGGCAATTTGAGCAGAGGTCCTAGGGAAGGAATGTACCTGCTGTGTTTTGGGACCAGCAAGGAGGTCCGTGCTGCTGGGATGGAGAGATGAGGGGAGAGTGTCGGAACAGATAGGGAGCTGCCGTTCGGAGTCCACTGGAAGGACGTTGGCTTTTACTCTGAGGGAAATGGGGAGCCATTGCAGGGTATAGAGCAAAGAAGTGGCATGGTCTGACTGGGGTTTTAAGGGCCCACTCTGGCTGCTGCGTTGAGAATGCTCCGTGGGGACAAGGGTCAGGCAGGGGACTGGTTGGGAGCTATTGCAGGAATTCAGGTGAGAGGAGAGGGAGGTGGTGAGAACTGGTTAATTCTGGATGTGCATTTTCAAATGTTAACTTTTTATTTCCTTTTTATTGAGGTAAAATGTTCATACAGTAAAGTACATGTTTTAAGTGTATAGCTTGGTAAGTTTTTACATATGGATATACCTGTGTAACCGCCACCCAGATCAATAGCTAGAACATTTCCAGGAGGCTCCCTGTGTCCCTCCCAGTCAGTACCCTCCGAAAGGAACCACTGTGCCGATTGATTAGATTCCGCCTGTTCCTGAACTTTTATGAAGGGAATCAAGTAGTGTATGTGCTTTGTATCTGGCTTCTGACGCTTAAAATTATGTCTGAGATTCATCCGTGTTATTGAGTGAAACAGTAGGTTTTGTTTTTTCCTCATTGCTGTTAGAATTCCATTGTACCATGATTTGTTTAAATTCTGGATGTGTTTTGAAGAAAGAGCCAAAGAATTTGCTTACAGATTGGATGTGGGATGTGAGAGAAAGAAGAGTTAAGTATGACCGAACTTTTAGTCTAAGCAACTGTGAGCGTGCAGCTGGTATTATCCGAGGTGGGAAAGGCTGCAGGGGGTGCAGGTTTGGGGAGCCAGGAAAGGAGCTCAGATTTAGACCCATTGAGTTTGGGGTGTGGAGCAGGCGGTTGGATGGACATACGAGGATGGAGTTCAGGAGAGAGGTCTGGGCTGGGGATGTACATGGGAGAGCCATCAGATGTATATCCACGTGACTGGATGAAATCCCCAAAAAAGAAAGTGCCAGTAAAGGCCGGGACACCAACTGAGCGTTGAGAGGTTGGGGAGGAGGTGACGCACCAGTGGAAGAGACTGGAGGAGAACCACAGGTGCAGGAAGAAAACCCAGAGCCCCAAGGGTGGTGTCCTGGAGGCCAAGTACAGACAATCCATCAAGGAGAAGCCAGAGGGTGGCTGTTTCACGTGCTGCCAGTGGGTCCAGTGAGATGAGGACTGGAATCACCGTTGGATTTAGCGAGAGCGATGTCAGCAGAGTGGTGGGAGCAGAAAGCCTGAGTGGAGAAGGCTCAAGGGAGAAGAGGAATGGCATCGAAGGCAGCTGGCGTAGATGACTTTCTTGAGGAATTTTGTGGCAAAGAGCAAAGGAATGGGCAGTGGCTGTCAGGAGAAGTGGGAACAAGGCATTTGTTTTGTGTCTTTTTCTAAGATGGGGGGACACGAGTGTGCTTGTGTACTGGCTGAAAAGATCCAGCGGCAAGTGCAGAACTGATGATGGGGTGAAGGAGAGAATTTCTGGAGTGGCATCCTCGTTTAGGTGAGCAGAGTTGGGACCTAGGACGGACACCGAGGGGTCGGCATCAGGGGAGCGTGGAGGTCATCTGACAGGCAGGAAGGCAGAGTGTGTGGGTGCAGAGCTGGCCGGGGAAGCTCTCTGCCCAACGCTTCAGTCTTCTGGAAGTGAGGTCATCAGCTGAGAGGGAGGATGAAGGAGGAGGTGCTGGAGCGAGGAGCGAGTGTGAAATAATTCTCCAGAAAGTGGGCTCAGGAAGTCTAGTGTAATTGGGGCAGCACGAAGGGCTCGCCTCAAGTTCATGGTGAGGAGCTGAAGCGGGACTGGGCAGCGTGGCTGTGTATTTACCGCCAGCCGTGTCCACTGAGGAGGCAGAGTTTGTTCCTTCACTAATTCAGAAGTGCCCGATTTGGTGGCAGGCATCCGGTGTCTCATCAAGGTCAAGAAGTTGGCCTGGTCTCTGCCCTTGTGGGACTTGGAGACCGGGGGGAGGGAGCCAGTACAGGTCAACAGGCAGGTGGTTACAGCTTGAGAAGAATTTGGGGAGGAAGCCATCCCGGTTTTCTCTGAGGCTGGCTCTCTTTGGCTTCTCCAAACCCCATATCAGTGTCCAGAGAGACCCACAGGGCCGAGGACTAAGGAGGGCATGGCAGGCCTTGTGGTTCATGGTCAAGAGTTTGGATTTTATTCTAAGTGCACTGTCGGGACTCTGAGTGCTGTAAGCAGGGAATGACATAATCCAAATTACATTTTTTTAAAGGTCAAACATCTTTAACAAAATATTAGCAAATCAAATCCAGGGATACATAAAAATGATGATATATCACAACCAAATAGGGTTTATTCCTTGTGTGCAAGGGTGGTTTAACTTTCGAGAAAGTCAATCAGTGTGTTCACTTCATTAACATCAGGTCGCCCCGCCTGCTGTGGAGGGTGGACTGAGTCGGCGGGGAGACCGTGGGAGGGCATGGCGGTAGGCGGGGTGGGGCAGCGGGAGCCCAGGAGGCGGTGAGGTGGACAGAACTGGAGAGATTTCAGATGAGTTAGAGTTAGACCCAAATGGTAACTGTCGGATGTGAAAATGGGGGAAGGAACCCGGTGTGACTCCCCAGGCTGAAGCCACGGGGTGGATGGTGGCGCTGTTTCTGGAGAACCGGGCGGAGATTCAGATCGGAAGAGCTACTCGAGTGGAGTGATGTGCCGGCAGGGCCTCGGTGGTCCCTCTCGCTCCTTCCCCAGCTTCCGTCCCTTCGTGTGGTCGAGCAGATGGGCCCTTCGTGCCTCACACAGCCTCAAGGAAGAGCCCCTCGAATGTCCAGCAGGCTTCCTGGGCGCCTCCAGCTGCTCCATCGGCTGTCCCCCCTCGCTTCTCAGGAGGCTGTTGTCTTTCTCAGGCTGGGACCACAGCAATAAGGACCCGTGGTTTGGGTCCCTACAGCTTCCAGAAGGGACAGCAGAATTGGGGGCTCCTCCTTCCTGCCAGGCTCCATTCAGAATGAGACACAGTGGCTTCTGGGACAGCTGAGGCCCCCAGGTCCCTGTCCATCCTCAGCCACCCTCGGGTGGGTCTTGTCCCTGGACGCGCCGTGTGCCTCCACAGCCTCGTTTCCCACCCCATCGCAGGAACCCACCGGAGGCCTGGCTCTGTAGGTTGTTACTGCCCCGCAACAGGGTCTTCTCGCAGCCACCACAGAGCACGGAGCGGCCCAGGGTCAGCTAACGCAGCAGAGAGGACGGTCGATCAGTGAGCAGGCGGTTATGGTGGGCGGAGTGGGCGGGATGGGGGAGCCTCCAGGCTGGTGTGGGGGCACGCTGGGTCTCTGCCGTCCTGGCCTGCTCGGAGAAGCTCGGCTCTTCCAGGCGGAAGCAGTCTCTTTGTGCCTGGTGCAGAGGAGCACGCTGTCACGTGCCGCCTGCTCGGAGGCCGTGGTCCCCCCCCTCAGCTCCCCACCCGGCGGGGCAGAGCGGGGCTGGTCCTCAGCTCTTTCTTCCATTCCCGCAGGGCTCCGGTGCGTACGCACCCAGCTGGAACGGTAACTCACAGGCGGTGATTCTCTTGGGGGCACAGAGGGGAAGGTCTGTTTGGAAAAGCCCCTCTTCCCTAGATATTTGTAATGATCCCCTTTTCAGAGAGCCGTCTCTCTCCCCGGATTCACTGTGATATGTGGTGGAATGGAAGGTGAGCACGGTCTCCCTAGGCAGGCGGTTCAGACACTTGGAGCTGTGTCACCTTGGAGTGGTTAACCTTTTTGAGCTTCCATTTCCTCTTCTGCAAAGCAGGCTTCTGAATCCTTCCTTCCAAGGCTGTTGAGGCTTAGAGATGAGATCCGTCGGCATCAGTGACGAGGGCTGTTACATCGTGGAATCATCCAGAGCTGGTTTTCATTGACCACTGGATATTATGTGGCGGTGGTCTTCCCGCTGGGTTCAGGCCGAGTCAGGAGGAGTTCCTAGCACTGTGACGTGGTGGGGTCTGTCCTGCGTATTCCGGCCCCCAGCAGGGGCCTGGCTGGCCCTTAGTAGAGGCTGAGTCAGTGTCTGTGGGAGGAATGAGAGGGTTCTCCCATGCAGGAAGGAGACTTTCGCTGGGAGGCTGGGGAGCCAGCTTGGGAAGAAGTTGGTCGGGTCCTTCGTATTCGCCCACAAGGGCAAAGGCAGGTACTGGGGAATGAAGGGTTATTTCATTAAAACATTCCCGAGAGATGGGGGTGCACAGAGGTGGAGGGTCTCACCCAAGCTTATGTGGCAAGTTAGGGGGAGTATCCTGGTCTCCTGACCCCCAGCTCGGCTCCGTCCGGTCCCCACGCTCCTGCTTCTATGAGGGAAGGGTGTGGACAGCCCCTCCCGATCCCCCTTGTCCTCCCGAGGGCCTCATCCTGTGCGGCCCCTGGGGGGCTGGCGTCGGAGGGAGTGAAGCACGGGCTCCCCGAGGGCTGGTGGCTCTGTGATTGTCTCTCAGGAGCAAACATGCAGTGTGTTTGGGAACTCACTGTGCTCAGCAGACACACCTGCCATGGTGGCTGTTCTCTGCAGAGTAAACACAACCCCCACCCCCACGTTCTGGGCTCCTGGGCTGCCCTGATGACCGTGGCCCAGCGAGGGCTGGGAGACACAGAGACGCCATTCAGAGCCACTGTCAGGCCTTGGGTGGACCGTCTGGGCTCCAGCCAGCAAGCCAATGTGACAGGAGGCCACAGTGTCTTAGGCCCTTAGTGGGCTGAGTGTATTCACACATGTACACCTGTGTGTGTGTGTGTGTGTGTGTGTGTGTGTGTGTGTGTGTAGGGGGTTATAGCTTTTTCTTTTTACACGTCAAAGAATAACATCCTGGGCTTTCATTCAGCTCTGCCTGCTCGCCCGCCCCTCCCGCCCCGTCCCTGCTCCGTGAGCTCCAGACCAGAGCCCCGCCAAGCTAATCTCTTTCCTGTTTGTGCCCCACCCCACCCTGAATCCTCCGTGACACAGAAACACAGTTTACATGTTCGAGTCAATGGTGTTTTCTGACGACACAAGTCCAGGCCTCAAGGGCACAGACCCACAGTCTGGTGGGCGAGACTGACCCTGTTCCGCTGCCCCACAGCAGGAGGCCGGAGCAGGCTGGGCCACATCGAGGTGCACAGGGCCAAGGTCACTCCCCCATTGCAAGGTCACTCCCCTGCAACGCTCAGCCCCACACCTCCTTCTACCTGTGCTCAAAACTCACTTTCCTTGCCTCCTGGCCAGTCACTTCTTAACCTGTCCAGGCCTTGGAGTTGAGAAGAATAAAAGAAGGAGATTTGATATCTAGGGCCGTATCTTAAACACACACACAAACCCACGAAACACACAAAACCCAGAAAGCTGCTCCCTTCTCTTGTCTCTCCAGTTGTCACTCATTCTTTAATACTCAGCTCAGATGACACCTCCTCTGGGAAGCCTTCCTTGTTTTGCCTTCATGTTCCCACAGTTCCCTGTGTCCCCCTTTAACACAGCCCTTGTCAAACTGCACTGAGGTGATCTCACTCACTGGCCTGTAGAAACTTGGGGGTGGGGTCCAAGCACATCCATTTCTATCTCCAAGTGCCCAGCATAGTTTCTGCCCATTTTTGGTGTCCAGTGACTGACCCCATGAATCACTGAATGAATGGTAATAATAGCAAGTGACTCCTGAGCACTTAATATTTGCTAGGCCCTGTGCTAAATACTTCATCTGGATTCTCTTATTTAAATCCTTGTACAATTTTGTGAAGAGGCACTAACAGTATTTTATGTTGATCGTATAATATATGTTCCTATTTTCCATATTTTCTGAGGAAGCTGAGGTTCAGAGGTTAAACCACTTGCTAACGGTCACACAACTGCGAAGTGTAACTAGAATTGCCGAGCGAACAATTGAACGGATGAATGAAAGGCCTGTATTTGAGCCTCGACTCCAACACTCACCACTCGGTGATCTGGAGGAAATCACTTAGAGAGTTTTCACTCTACAAAATGGGCATAATTCCAGTCCCTACTGCACAGGAGGGGATCTGGCTTCATTGTTCAGGGGCGATTGGTTCTGGGTGTGTATGTGGGGGACGGGGAGGTACCCTGACCTGCCCCGTCTGGTCTCTGGCCTGCGGTTCGGAGCACTGCCAGGCTGGCCTGACTGCCTGGCACTGAGGCGCAGAGGGGCTGACGTTGGCCACAGGGCTGTGGGTGCGCGAGTGGAGCAGTGACCCCAGAGACCGACGGAGCTGCTGGGCAGGAGGTGAGGGAGGCCAGGAAGCGGTTCCGCCGCCCGCCTGGCTGATGTTTGAGAGAAAGCCTCTTGCCTCGCATGTCCTGCCACGCTGTCTACCGCCTGCTGGGCCTGTACTCGGCTCCTGGCTGCTGGGGATGAGCCCTGTGGCTCCAGCGCGATCAGCGGCAGTGGACCCCGACAGAATGGAGGCTCCACCAACCAGAGCTCCCTGACCACAGGCGGTGGGAGGCGCCCGGATCCAGTGTGCTGCTGGGCTTGAACTCCTCAGAGATGGGGCAGCTCCGGGCCTCCAGGGCTGTCTCCTGCCACTGCTGGGGTCCCCACAGGCAGGGAGGGGCCGAGTCTGAGCTCAGTCTGCAGTCAGGACTTGAGGAAAAGATGTTCCAGGGAAACACTTGTGAGGAGACCCAAGGACGGGGATGCTGGGGGACAGGTGGTCCCCAATCTGCCCAGCTCAGAGGGGGACTCGGGGCTGGGAACCAGGAGGCAGAGCCACTGTGCCCACTTGGACAAGCCACCTGGTCCCTCACGGCCCCCGCCCGACTTCTCAGGGTTGCTGCGAGGACCCTGTGAACCGCATGTGTGCTGAGTTGGATGAAGGAAGGGATGCTGAGAGGTGCAGAATCCCGATGCATCGGGAGTGAGGCCAGCCATGCTAGTCTCAGCCCCAGCTCTGCTTCTCACTTGTTCTGGGACCTTGGCCAACTCTCTGAGCCTCAGTTTCTGCATCTGTAAGATGAAAATAATGATATCTACCCCATGGGACTGCAGGGAAGACTGTATGTGCAAACAATGTACCATCTTGCTCCAGTATCCCAGGAATTGTTCTTCCCCACTCCTGCTGTCTGTGGGAGGGAGGAGGATGGACAGATGGTGGCGTCTGTCTGTCTGTTGCAGCTGGGGTGGACGGATGGCATGCCCATCCACCAGTGTGGCTGGAGCGGTTCCTTTACACGCCGGCCGAGGCCCATCGTGAGCCCGGCCCTGGGGGAGCGGCGGGAGGCACGGGGAGCCTACACACAGGTGAGGCGTGTTCTGCACTGTTTGGGGCGCCTCCCGTTCTACCTCAGGCTCCTCTGTGAGCCCCGGCGGCTGCCCGAGGGGGTCCGGGGAGGGAGACACGCAGCCTCGCGGGGGAGGGAGCCCGCGAGCCGAGTCTCCTCAATGTCAGGAGCGGCGCTGGTGCCCTCTTTGCTGGCGTCTGTAATCTTGTTTAGTCCTGCAAGGCTGGCATCAGCACTGTTTTACAAATAAAGAAACAGAGAACCAGGGAGGTGAAGGAACTTGAAATCGCTCCCCAGCGAGTAAGGAGCAAAACCTGGATTTGAACGCTGGCCTGCCAGACGACAAAGTGAATGGTGTCTGTGATCCGTCCCGCCCTGGCCACCGTCCTCAGGGGTTTCCAGACTGAGATGGAGAGAGAACCTCAGATTTTGCAGAGAGCAAGAGAAATCAGCACAGGCTGAGCTAAGAGGGCTGACTTCTGGGACAGAGGCTGCTGTGGGCACAGGCCTGGCCTGCTGCCTGGTTTCCTGTAGACCCCGCCTGCTTTCTCTCAGGCCCCAGGGCCTGCCTGTGCTCATTGGCACGGCTCCCTCAATCACACGTGTAGGGAGCTGAATCAGGCGGTGGTGCGGGCAGAGACAATCCCACAAGGGCCACGGAGGGGCGAGTGGCGCAGGTGGGCTGGAGAGGCAGCCACAGGCCTTGGGCTGGGCGCTGTGAGGGGCTCCAGGCACCCCCTCTGCCACCCGCAGGTAGATGGCACCCTGCAAAGAGCATTGGGCCAGACTCAGAGGACCTGGTTCAGTGTCAGCTCAAACAGTAGCCAGCCAAGCCGTGCCCTCGGGCACTCACTGAACCTTCCTGGGCCTCAGTTTTCCTGGCTGTACAATGGCAACAATGATATCTGCTCTTTTTACCCCACAAGCCACCTCTCTTCTCCCGTCCTGGCTCCCGGCCCTTCCTCTCTCCAGAGGGTGGAGGTGGCTCTCCATGAGGAGAAGCAGGTCACCCAGGTGGATTTGTGATGGACCTGGCAGGGATTTGCATTCCCATTTCCTGTCTGATCTAAGACAATGCCTTTCCTTTTTCTGGGTGCCTCCGTCAGCCTCCTCCCCAAACGAGTCACCGAGTCTTCTCTGTGCAGATGCCGCCTCCCCCTAGGATGACTGTGAAAAGAGGAGAGGAGACTGTACCTGAAGCAGTAACTATGGAAACGCTGGGAGGAGGTGGGCGGATATCAGCTCCGTTTTACAGATGAGGAAACTAAAATTCTGAGAGGCAATGCGATGTGCTAACATGGGGAGTTTGAGTCTGATTCACACCCAGGCCCTTTCGAGCCTGTGCGATGCTGCCCAGGTTCTGTTACCCTGAGCCTCTTGTTCCCTTGGCCGCCCAGTGACTCTGCTGGAGACAGTGGGTCCAGCCCTGGAGGTCAGGGAGGGAGAGGTGCGGTGGTCGGGCAGCGTGGACATGAGATGGCGTCGGTACTGCATCAGTGGGGGAGGGAAGGCATCTTGGTGCCCCCACAGCTCAGCGCGTGTCCTGCCTGATTCTTGCCTGGCTGAGTCCCCAAGGCCCATCTGCCAGTGGTCTGCTTTTCTTTTTCCAGCTCTGAGCACGGCCCTTTGAAGTTTTCATGAATGGTGGATGGAAGAAAAAGGCTTTGATTTAATAAGCTTCCTCCTCCTTCACGCATGTCGCAGTCCAGGGTCACGGCAGATCAGAGTGACTTGTAGGGCTTTGCTGAGGTGGGAGAAGCGACCAAAGATGAGTTTATTGATCAACTCTCAGAGGAGCCGCCTCTCCAGGCCCCTGGCTCTGGGGCGCTGCTCGTGGCTCCATGTGGCTCCATTCTCCCGGTGCACATGACGGGGTGCAGGCCAGCTCCCCAGCTCCCCCGAGGATGAGAATAAGCTGTCTCCCCTCCACCCAAGGCCATGGCGAGAAGGGCTGGTCCTGCAGCAGGAGGAAGTGTGGTTAGACTCTTGCTAAAACCACCTAATTAAGTGGCTTAATGCACTGGGGCTGGACGACCGAGGCAGGACCTCGGAAAGGAAGTCTCGAGGGCTCTGCAGAAGGTGCCTTATCCGTGTGGGCAGGCGGGAGAGGAGCGAGAAGCCCCAGGCTGGCTTCCTCGGATGCCTCTGCTAATTCACATTTAAAGTGATGTTGATGTCGTTGGGTTAAAATCTACCGCGTTCTTGTTTCTTCCTGCCTTCTCTGGCTTTAACTGAGCGTTTTATGTGAATCTGTTTTCCGTCCCCAAATATTCCCGGGTGCCTGCCGTGTGCTGGCTGCTGTGGTGGATGCCGGGATCTGAGGTGGAACCAGGCCTGGTTCCTGCCCGCGGTCCCTGCTGCTCCACCATCAGGGAGGAAAACAGTGTTCCTGCTTGTCCCACACGCGGAGGAGGAGGGCATCAGCCCCCCTCGATCTGGGAGGCCCTGCTGCCTGCTGTCCTGGGGAGGGGATCTGTGCCCACCTGCAGCCCCCGGGCCACCTGGGTGCCCCCTCACCCCCCACCTTCCACTGCACAGGGCTCCTGCCACAACCGACTCAGGGAAATCCTGGAGGGGCAGGGGGGCTGGAGGGGCCACAGCGGTGGGTCACTAAACTCTTCTGCATGCTGCCTGGGTGGCTGCTGGCTGGGAAGGGCTGGTTCCGGGTGGGGCCTGGCCTCCACTTCCTGTAAGAGCCCCTGCATGCTGTGGTGCTCTGGGCACCGCGAATGTGCGTGTGGTGGGACACAGGCAAAGAAAGCGTCAGGATACCCCAAGGAGAGACAGTGGGGAACTGCTGGGTGCCTGGGTTCTCACCACCGTTATTTGTGCTCCAAACCCCACTGGCCTGGATGTGAGGGGGACAAAGGCCAGGACCTGGGAGAATACAACTGCAGCTCCTTCCAGGTCCCAAGAGCAGTCCTGCCTTGGGTTGTGATACAGCAGAAGGGACTCGACTTAGACCCTGGGAAGGACTTTCTGGTGTAAAAGTACAAGCTGTAGAATGGAGGCCTGAGGGTGGGAGTGTGTTCTTTCTTTGGGAAGCTTTCCACGGTGGAGAATTCTACCTGCCCTCTCTGTCCTCCTCCCACATCCTGCCATCGGTTCATCTTTTCTGGAGTAGAGGGCTAGGTACTGTGAAAGAACCTGACGCCGGTGGGAGCAGTTGCCTCCTCAGGGCGAGGATCTCTGTCTCCCAGGCTCCGGGCACGAGGGTGTCAGGCCTGCCTCCTGGTCTCCCTGGGCTCCTGCCTCTGGGCTGCTCTGGAGTCTGCACTGGGTCCCTCCGGTGGGGTTCGATTATGGTCCCTTGATGGAAACAAGGCTTCAGGCGGGTGCTGAGCACCCCGTGGTTCCAGACAGTTCAGGAAATGCTCAGGGGGAGGTGGGAGAAAGGGCACAGGCTTTCTCCCACCCCCACGCACTCCCCACCCCAGCTCAGACCGGGCCGACGGGTCAGGGAGCAGAGGCTAAGTCTGTGCCGAGGCTGCGTCGGGGGAGAGCTGGCTGCAGCACATACTGAGGCTCTGTGAGCAGCCTCCACAGTGCACAGGCGACGGTTGTGTCTTCAGGAGCTGACGGTGCTTTCCAGTGGGCCGGGTGCTCCCCTTCGCCGAGGGCCTAGATGAGTTCACGCACCAGCCTCACGGTCACAGCGGGCGGCCTTGTCCCGGCCAAGTCTTCCTGTCCCGTTGTGCTGAGGACAAAACCAAGGCGCAGGGAATTGTCACTTCCTCAGCCACAGCTGTTACTGGGGGGCCGCGTATGAACTGGATCTGACCCCACAGCACACTTCACTCGCTCGCTCACTCACTCAACAAACACTTCTCTCTCTTTCCATTCCATGTCACGCCCCACGTTCCTCTCTGTGGAGCACGTAGCTGTGGCGTGAAATCCTCAGAAGAGGGACTCCCTTCCGGGGGGCTGTACTGCGTCTGGGCTCCTCCTCCCCACACGGGGTGGGGGGGAGTTTGGTTCTTTTCCTTCTGCTGCTGCCAGCCCTGCCCTCCATCTGGGACGGTCAGACACCTTCCAGAAGGGGCAACCTACCAGAGCTGGCGAATGTCTCATCATCCCACAGCATCCAGAGGGCCACCCATGCCCCAGAGGGGAGGGGTCTCACCCGAGGCCAGCGTGACCACTGTCTGCAAAGCCCGAGAGGCCCGTGGGGAATGATCCTGACAGCTTCCTCCCCCAGAGCATCAGGTCTTTCCACTCGGTAGGAGTAGGAATTTGACCCCCTTCGCCCCTGTGGTTGTCCCAGTAAGACCTCACTGCGCCAGTCATTAAATCCACACACAGACAGGATGGTTTTTTTCTGTCCCACTGGATGAGTCAGAAAGTCACCCATGGTGGGTGGGGCCGTCCTGGCTTTTTCCCCAGAGTGGAGAGAACCAAATCTCAGAGCAGGTAACAGCCCAAATGCTGAGGTCAGGATCTAGTTTCTAGAATTTACTGCTCAGGTCAGATACCCTCCTTCTCCAGGATCACCCTGTCATGGGGATGTGGGGCTGCACCTGGCCTTGGGCAGGGTCAGAGAGCTGGGGGAGGGGAGGAGACTTGCTTCAAATCACAGGACCGTTCGGGGACATTCTGATACACCCGGGAATGGGGGAAACGGTTGGGGATGGTAGGCAAACGTGCCTCCCCCAAACTGAGAACCTCGCCTGGATCAGAACCGCTGAGCAAACCCAAACCCATCTTTATAAGGATGGGGACACACCAGAGAGAAGGCACCAGGCCTGGGGCAGACTGCGCTGTCAGTTACTGCATGGCCTGGGGCCCATGTAGCCGGGAGCTTTAGGGTGTGTTTTGGCTGCTCTCCCAGCAGACTGGACACTCCCTTCCCTCAGGGCTGTGCCTCCTCCGTCGGACAGAGAGTCCTTCAGGCAGGAGCTGCATTCCTTCTGCTCACTCCCAGATGGAGAAGGGGCCTGACTCTGAGCAGGGAGGGTGGAGAGCTTGTTCTAGTGGGAGGCATTCCTGGGTCACATACACAGACTGAATTGTCTTTCCTACCAGGCTCTGAGTCATTTGCCCTCAGCAAGCGACCAAGAGCTGTTTCCAAGGCCATTACACTAATAACCCCATCAATTATCCGGCTCTCTTCCTTCCAGGAGCTCAGAGTGTCTGCCCTCCTCTCCAGCCCTGCGGGCCAGCCCCGGCAAGTCTGATGGATCCCCTTTTGGGGATTTGTGACACTGATATTCAGAGATGGTGGGTGATGCCGCAGGGCCTGGTGTGAGTGAGTTTCAAGGCAGGATTATTAGGACTCAGACATCCTGGCCCTTCCTGGGGCCCTTGATTCAGACTCCCTTGGGCAAAGTTACTTTTAAACGTCTGGCCCCAGAGTGTGCCTAGTGCCTTTGATGGTATCTGGTTTCCTGTTCTCCTTCGGGAGGAAGAATTTCTCTGCAGGAGGAAGTTTAATGGTCTGAAAGTCTCACTGCCTGGTGTTGAGATCCAAGACTCCAGTTATGAGTGGCTGAGGTCCTTGGTAAGAGGAGGACGTGGGAAGGAGGGCCCAGAGCTATGAAATATGGCCCCTGCCAAGGAAGAGGGAAGGAAGAGGGAGGATCCGGTCCCTGTGATCCAGACTGTGGGGCTGCAGAAGGACACTGCCCCTCCGCAGCCCCAACCCAGCCCTCCTGCCCAGGGCCTCGGCTGAGGACCTGCCCAGATCTCAGCGGTTGACAGGACACTTCATCACCCCTGCCTTCAAACAGAGCCAAACCCAGCCTTGGGATCCTCCCCTCTCTCCCGCGTCGGCACGTGTCTGTTAAGAGTCTGGTCCTTTCTCTCTTCCCTCTGCCTGGAGTTCTTGATGCCTACGTTCAATTCTTCCTGCTCCAGCGTCCCTCCTCAACTGTCAGGTGTAACCAGGAGCACAGACATCATTTAGGCGTTTTCCACTGAGGGCCTTCACTGCCAGGAGTTGGTCCACAGATGATGAAGTGTCCAAAGAGCCAAATGGGGTAGAGATTAGCAACAGCAGGGAGCTGCCCCTCGGCTGAAGGACAAAGGGGGAGGCGGTCCTGGAGCCCAGGGGCTGCGGGGCTGGTGGGAGCTGGGACCACGGTGGGCCTGCCTGGTGGGACACGGAGCCAAGGAGGGGCTGTGACCGCCTCCTGACACCCGTCTGCGACAAGGAGAGGGGGTGGAAGTCTCCTGGCTTCTCTCCCGGGCTTCCAGCACTCCAGTGCCTCCCACTGGCCTGGCTGACCAAGGAGCTTGGGACATGCCACCTGCAGGGCTCACCTGCCCGGGGTCACAGAGTGGGCAGGGCAAGGAGGAAAGGCTGAGGACAGACAGCTTCAGGACCTGCATGCTCCAGTCCTGCTTGTGCAGCGACAGAGTGTCTCCTCTGAACGCCTCCCTCTGTCAGTTCTTGGTTCACCAAAGAGAGTTCTTTAGGGTCTCCATGCCCACCCTTCTCTTTTCTGTCAAATGCTTCTTTCCTGCCTGGGTCCCACGGTCTGTTCGTTACCTAGTGGCACCCTGAGATTTCCTTTTCTAAGGAGGCTTATTGTTCACGTTCTGAGAGTCAGTCCCCGTGGTGTCCAGGAGGAGCCCTCCTCGAGGCCACGGGCAGGGAGGGGCCATCCCTCTGTGCACAGTGATCTCATCCGTGACAGGGGCCTATTCAGGAGGCAGAGGACCGATGGGGAGTCAGCACGCCCACAGGTCCTGCGGGGTTTAGCTGGAGATGGAGACACAGCCTCTCTGGGCTGCAGGCCGAGGACTCCTGGGGAGGCTAGTTCTGGCCAGGGAGCCTCTGGTCTCACGGCAATGGGGTTCTGGCTGCGTGGACGTGTTGGGGGCGGGCTGGTGGCCTGCTAGCACTTGCTCACCCCTCTCCTCCGAGCGGCCTGTGTCACAGGACCGAAGCAGGGGACCAGCCGTTACCTGAATCAGCAGTGGGGAACGAACCAGGGGATGATTTTTCTCGTCCAGGGCACTGTATTTGCTTCCAGGCTACGCTGAGCCTTTTCAATCTGATCTGCTCTAATTGAGCACCTCCGCTGAATCGTTATCTCTGGTGCCCTGAGATATACTCACATGGTAGGTCCTCAGTCGGTCATAAATGATTGGACAAATCACTGTTATTTGTCATTGAATAAATCACGAGTTATTCAATACGTGGATGTATGGATTCATGTATCCATTTTCACATGTATTTATTCAACAGGTAGCTGTTGAGCACTGTTCTAGGTACTGGGGATGTGGGGATGAACCTGCCAAATAATGGCTCCGTCCTGGAGGAGCTCACACTCCTGGAGAGAAGCGGACAGTACTTGTGCAGACACACGGGGAGACACAGACGTGGGAAGGGATGGGCTCTGTTGAGAGTATTAAACACAGCAGGAGGCTGCAGAGCGGTGGGGGCTGTTCTGCAGGGTGGTCAGGACTTCTCTCTGAGGACATGATGTCTGAGCTGAGATCTGAATGAGGGGGAAGGAGCCTTTCCAGACGTCTCAGGGAGATGAGCAAGAAGCCCCAAGGCCCTGAGTTGGGAGGCGCCCAGATGTGCACACAAAGGTGTCTGGCAGCTGGTGTGGACTTCAGGGGTGAGGGGAGTGGGGTCAGAGTCAGGGGAGGCCCCTCGGGAGACAGGGGAGTGACCGCCCTCCGCTCCGTGGTCAGGATCCACACCTGAGCGTCATCCTGATGACTCTTTCTCTCACCTGTACACCCACACTCAGAGCAGGTCCTGTCGGCTTTGTTCCCAAATGCGTCTCAAAGCCACACGCTTCTCTCGCCTCCCCCAGCACCACCTCACTCCCACCTGGATGGCCACAGCAGCCGCCCTGTCGTTCTTGCTTTCCCTGCCACACGTGACACATTGTCTGCATGGTGGCTGAGCTGTCTTTTCAAAACAGAAATTGGATTATGTGACTCCTTTGCCTACATGGCTTTCCCCTAAACCCTAACCCTAACCCTAATCCTGGAGTCAACCTGAAACCTTCTGTGGCCCTCCTAGCTGCAGGAGGCTGGCCTGACCACATCTCTGACTGGCCCCCAGCCCTCTCCTGGGCCCCACTCACTAGCTGCTCTGTGCCCTGAGCCCACTCCGGCCTTGGGGCCTTCACCTGTGGCATCTTCTGCTTGGGAGGCTCTGCCCCGTCTTTGGTCTTTGCTTGGCTGGCTCTTGGTGATCACGTGGCTCTCAGCTCAGCATCTCCCCCCAGAGAGGCCGTCTGCCCACCGCTGGGCTTGGTCAGCAGCACGCAGCGCCCAGCACTTTCTCTCAGGCGTCTTGTGGTTTCACTGGGTCAGCGTTCGCTCTCTGAGTGCTCCGTGGACTGGGTTGTGGATCTATTGCCTGTCCCTGCCTCCAGCACAAGACTTCTCTGGGAGCCTGTTCCCGTCCATGTTCCTGAAGCTACCACGTGGTCCCCGGGAACACCTGTCTAAGGAATGAGAGGGAGACGGCCTTGTCTGCCCCGTTGCCCCAGGCCAGTCTGAGGGCGACGAAGAGGTCAGGCGTGGCGGGAGGGGGGAGGCTTGCAGGCAGGTCTGACACATCCTCGGGGCCGCTCAGTCCAGGGAGGCTCCTGGGGCAGCTGAGGCTGCCAGGGTCCCCTCTTCTGCGCTGGGCCTCCACCCTCTGAGCCCCTCGTCCTCCACCTGCCTGGAGTGGCAGAGCTGGGTCCAACAGAGGCTTCAGACTTGGACAGACCTCTTACTGGCTGAGTAGAACTGGACCTGTTTCCTGACCTCTCTGAGTCTCAGTGTCTGTGACTAGAAAATGAGGAGATAATACCTAACCCACAGGCTGTCTGTAGTCGTGCCCGCACACAGACAGCGTCCGTCGATGGCAGCTCCCTGCTCTCCTGTGGCAGCCCCGACGGGGTGGGCCGCGGGAGGCAGGGCCTCCTCTGTCCTGTCGGGGTGCAGGGTCTGTAGGCCTCTCCCGATCTCTGTCCCGAACCACGTCCTCTGGCAGCAGCTATGACGTGAAATGCTTTTCCATTCAGCCAGGTTGGCTCTCTTCCGCCTGTTCCTCAAGCTCCCCTTTCCCTCGCGGAGTGTCTGCCACCCCACTGCTCCAGGGCCCTGTCTTTTCATGTTACCACCACCAGTCAGAAGATACGGGCTATTGACTAATTCATACCACGGGGTTGGCGTTACCTCGGCTTTTAAACATAACACGCAGGGAGGGCAATTCTTAACCCAAAGGAGTGTCTCACAAAGGTGGGATTTTATGCATCGTGAGGGACATGCTGGAGGTGGTGGGCTCTCTCTGGCTCCTTCAGTGACACTTTAAGGAGCTTCCTGCCCTGCCCGCCTGGGACAGGGCCCACGTGCACTTCAGTCCTCCTGCCTGCTGCTCTGAGGCCGCGCAGTCCCGCGGGCGGCCACCTCCCTGGCTAGTTCCCAGCACAGCCCTGGGGTGGGGAGGCCTTGGACCGCGACTTGGGAGGCACATCCCCAAGTGTTGGAGGCACATTCAACACACCTCACCCCATGTGCACCCCAGGACTTGCCGCCTCTGCTCCTCCCAAATGCAGGGAGAGGTGAGTTTCTCCCTGACCTGGGAGGCAGCGCTTCCTGTGAGAACATGCCCCACCTCAGCCAAGGTCCTCCATCCAGCCCTTTCCCACCGTGGAGAAAATAGCAAGAAAAACAGATGAGAACTGATACCCCCGCCACAGGGTCTGCTGGGACCTGGCCTTGGAGGAGCCCCAGGAAAGCTTTAACCCCGCGATCCAGGCAGTCAGGTGGGTGAGGGGAGGGGGGGCACCTCTCTGGCCAGAAGTTGCTTCCTCCTGTTCTCCCACCTGGGACAGTCAGTATCCACCTGCTGTCGTGGTGGGTCGTCACTGCCCAGAGGTGGGTCCTGGGCCAGACCTCCCAGTCCTTAGGCTGGATGGCACCACCAGAAGTCACTTGTCCGCCCCATCTCTGGGTGGTGCCCTCTTTGAATGGGTCCAGGCATTCCCAATCTGCCCGTCATCCGTGTCAACCCCACAGTGAGCCCGCTGCTCCGAAGGAGAGCTGGTCTTAGAGTCAGGAGACCTGGCAAGTTATTGTCCACTTCTGGGCCTCGAGTGCATAACCTGTGAAATGGGGATTCTGTTATGTGCTGTGCTCTCCGCACAGGGTGGTGATGGGACCACCTGAGACGTGAACGGGCTTGTGCATCAGAGACGTGATGGGTGTGCGGGGGCCTGGCCTCCCCTCCCTGCTGCAGCTGCTGTCTCACTTGGTCCCGCTGAGGTCTGCCTGGGACCTGCCTCCCCTCTGCCTCGTGACGGTGTGTCCTTCAGCTCCTTCTCTCCTGACAGAATGACCGGTGCTCCTGTGGTCTTGCCCCCTGGACTCATGGCTTCTCTCATCACGGGACATGGGGACACTTGGAGATCATCAGGCACAAGCCCTGAGCCAGGTGTTTGCAGAGCCGTCTGGCTGACCACCGGAGGTCCTCAGGTGTGGTGCTTGTAGGGGCTTTGAGGGGCAGGATCTCAGGCACAGGGTTATTTGTGGGGTGTCTGCAGAGCACTTCCCATGTTATCTCCTCTGGTCCTCACCCTCTGAAGTGGGTCTCACTGTCTCACTTTACAGAGGAAGAATTGATCTCATAGGTCACAGACCTGGGGCCCAGATTCGAGTCTCTGACTTCTAGTGTGTGTACCAGGCTGGCTCTCCTGTGGGGGATCCGAGAGGAGGCAGTGGGCTGCAGTCGCAGCAAGAGAGCAAGGACTGGATCTGAGAAAACTTCAGGGAGGGTCCGGCCCAGTGGTGTAGCGGTAAAGTTCGCCCGCTCTGCTTCTGCGGTCCGGGGTTCGCAGGTTCGGATCCTGGGCGTGGACTGATCACTGCTTGTCAAGCCATGCTGTGGCTGCGTCCCACATAAACTAGAGGAAGATGGGCACGGATGTTAGCCCAGGGCCTGTCTTCCTCAGCAAAAAGAGGAGGATTGGTGATGGATGTTAGCTCAGGGCCAGTCTTCCTCAGCAAAAAAAAAAAAAAAAAAAAACCAAAAAAACCCGAAAAACTTCAGGGAGGACAAGTGAACTGGGCAGCTTTCAAGGCCCTGTATTCTCTGGGGATACAAGGACCCTGTGATCAGAGAAGTCGGGGGGCACCGTATCATTGGGGTCCTCAGTTTCCCCACCGGAATGGTAAGGAGATTAGAAATGAGGGTCCAAAGGTCCCTCCTAGTGCTCGCTTTCAGGATGCGGTGGGGTCTGGTTTCTCCCACCCCCAAACCGCTCAGGAGCAGGGGGCTTTGGTGGATGGAGAGGCATCTGAGGTGAGAGGACCTTAAGCATCCCCATTGCGAAGGAGAAAGCACAGACTCTGAAGGGAACAGTGTCAGAGGGAGGCCTCCTTCACACCCGGGTCTCAGTAGCTGTTTACACGCTCAGGAGGGTCCTCCCTCCGTGCGGGAGCTGCACTGGAAAATAACAACTGGGCAAGCTGATGCGCTGAGCCAGCTCCTCGGCCACAGCCGGGCGGGCCCCAGCCCTTGGCACTCACTCCAAGGCCGCTGTGTGGGCAGAGGACGTGCTGGCTGCTGGCCACATTGGTTTAGGGAAGTGGGGAGCCCCCAGGACATTGGACCCTCAGCCCCCGGTGGGGGGGGGGGGCAGTCACTGCCCGTGGGCAGCCTTGTTATTTTCTGTGTCATCCAAACGTTTTCATCTCCTGTGTGTGTCACGACATGAGAAAGGTTGGAAGCTCTGTCCCTTGATGTCGTCCTGTTTATTTCCTTTGAAGGACATATCACAACTTGTAGTTGTCTTGTTGATTTACTTTTTTACTTTTGTGCTATCTGTCTCTTCACCCAAAATGTGGGCTGCATAGAGGTGAGGATCCTTTATCTCATTCCCAGCACAGAGAGCAATGCCTGGCACAGAAAACACTCAGAAATGTTTGCACGCGTGCACAAGTGCAAGTACCTCGCCTGCAGTAAATGCTCAGTGAACATCAGTTTTCTTTCCTGAGAATAATTCCCAGTTAGCTTGGGGGTGCAGAGCTGTTCTTGAGATCAACCCCCAGAGGTAAGCACTGTACAGTGACTGGAAGGGGAACGGGAGAAAGGCTGGAGGGGGAGATGGGGCAGAGCGAGGAGGAGGTCCCAACAGCTGTGGCAGCCGGCCCAAGGGGAGGGATGGGTTGTTAATACCCTGGCTGTGTTGGTCAGTGTAGACGTGTGTCAGGAAGCACAGAACAGCGCTGCTACCTTCCATGTGGCCTTGGGCAGATCACGTGACTGCACTGAACCTCAGTTTCCTCATCAGTCAAATGGGCACTCATTCTGCCTGTGCTTTCCTGCCCAATGAGGGTGTCGCGAGGCAACGATGAGGTGACTGGTGGGGGTGTGTCAGCACACGTGAGCATTTTTACTTTGGTAATTCAATGAAAACTCCTAAAGGGAGTCCTTTGTTTTCTGCTGTGATTTTTATCATGAACCAGGTTTTCCACCCTCTGGGGGAGAGACGAGCCGGTGCATTGCAAGCTCTGGCCTAAATCTGAGATCCTGAAGACTCAGCCTTCTAGCCAAAGACACACCTCCCGACTCCCTGGGCCCTGGCTGAGGGGCTGGGGGGTCAGAGGGTCCTCACATTCCGCCCTCCTCTCCCCCAGGTACAAGACGGTGGTGACTCCCCGGAGGGCCGCGGTGGCCATCGCCGGCTGCTGGATTCTCTCCTTTGTGGTGGGCCTGACACCTCTGTTCGGCTGGAACAACCTGAATGAGGTCGAGCGGGCCTGGGCGGCCAACGGCAGCGTGGGCGAGCCCGTGGTCAAGTGCGAGTTTGAGAAGGTCATCAGCATGGAGTACATGGTCTACTTCAACTTCTTCGTCTGGGTGCTGCCCCCACTGCTGCTCATGGTCCTCATCTACCTGGAGGTCTTCTACCTGATCCGCAAGCAGCTCAGCAAGAAGGTGTCAGCCTCCTCCGGCGACCCGCAGAAGTACTACGGGAAGGAGCTGAGAATCGCCAAGTCGCTGGCCCTCATCCTCTTCCTCTTCGCCCTCAGCTGGCTGCCCCTGCACATCCTCAACTGCATCACCCTCTTCTGCCCTTCCTGCCACACGCCCAGCATCCTCGTCTACATCGCCATCTTCCTCACGCATGGCAACTCGGCCATGAACCCCATCGTCTACGCATTCCGCATCCAGAAGTTCCGGGTCACCTTCCTTAAGATTTGGAACGATCATTTCCGCTGTCAGTCTGCACCCCCCATCGACGAGGACCCCCCAGAAGAGAGGCCCAATGACTAGATTCCACTTCCTCTCCCACCTGCCACATCTGGGCACCTCAGCCCAGTCCCACCTGTCTACTGTCCCACTTGTCTCCCTGAGCCTTTCCTGGCTGGGCTGTGGGGTGTGGATGCCCTGCACCTCTGGGTCCTGGAGGAGGTTTGGGGGGCAGCCCATGGGGAAGGACCCAGGTATCCTGAGGGGAGGAGGAGAGTGGCTGGAGCTTCCCCCTGCCTGACCATCCCACGGGCAGCCAGCACTTCAGGGCACACGGGGGCTGGGTGGGCTGGGAGGGCCGCTGGGGTCCCCCAATGGGCAGGCGAGTCTGCTTGTCTCAGGTGGTGGGGTGTAGCCCTAGTACCATGCTAAAGGAAACGAGGGGATCCCTCCAAATGGCGAGAAGGGAGGACCCAGATGTTGTGGCCTTGCTTTTGCTCCTGTTCTGTAGGAGAAGGTGGCCAGAGCCGCTGAGGGCAGAGATCAAGGAGCCTCAGTCCCCACCTCCCAGGACCCTTTGCTCCAGCCACGTTGGGTCCAAGGTGCCTGCCCGCCTCACCCTGGGAAGCCCAGGATTATGCTTGGGAGAGGCAGAAAGAGTGGGTCCAGAAATTGTGTGCAACATTGTCTTTATTTTCCACCAGCCCCTGGACCCTGGGTGGTGGCTCCGAGCCCCCCAGAGCGAGTGTGGAGCGGTAGGTGCAGCCTCAGTCAGCCACCAGGCGGCAGCCCCTCATTCTTGCCCTGAGTGTCCCATGGAGGGGGCTGGCGTGTAACTACCTGTCATCTGGGCCACCAGCTCCACTGGTCAGGACAGGCCTGGACTCTCCCAGGTGACACCCGTCTCCGCCGCTTCTGGGACAGAGGGAGAGCAGGGCCCCAGGCGTGCCAACTCTGGGGAGCAGTTTGCCTGCCTGGGGAGGGGGCGGATGAGGGGAAGTGTCCTGAGGTCCTGGGGGCTGACTCCTGGGATGAGGTGGGACAGGCTGGAACGCTGCAGGGGACCACCCTCCTCAGAGTGTGGGCTGGAAGGTCTCGCTGGCATTTAAATGCCCTCAGGACCCCTGCATTTAGCTCAGTTTTCAGGGGCTTTGGGGCTCTGCTGCAGAGTCTAGGCTTTAGGGCATCTGGGGAAGGGCCCCCTTACAAGCCGGGAGCCTGGGAGCCCGTGTGCAGAGGGGGGGCGGGGTTCTGATCATGAACAGCGACTCCAGCCTTGATTCAGGCCCTTCTCGCTCTCTGAGGTGGGGGTCCCCAGGCCCCCAGGAAGGGCCGCCCCACTAATAAAAGACTGAACCCTTATGGAAAGCACGCTGCTGGCTGCCCACCCCCAGGGGCAACAGACAACTTCAGCCGAGAAGAAGTGACGGTGGGGGTGTGGGAGAAGCTGGGAGAGGGCAGGTGGAGGCCTGTGGTGCAGGCGCTTTCCAGGGAGGGTGTCTGTTCCTGTTGTTATGATCTGGGGCAGCAAACCCTGAATGTGAAAGCAAACTCCTGACAAATCTCCTGTCTGGAGAACCCCCGGACAGCCTGAGTGCCCTCCCACTGGCCCTTCCTCACTGTGTCATATGTGGGGACCCCTCCCAGTGCCACGTTCAACACCCCCTCACCGTGACACAGTGTCTCCCCATCATGATGGCGCTCACCGTCACAGAGGCCCCGCACAGGAACACACACACCTTTATTTGAGCGCCTCTCGCCCAGTGCACAGCTCTCTGTGGGGCACCCCAGTCTCTGCACCTGCCAGGCCCCCTTGTGCCCAGGAAGTCCAGCCTGGGGCCTGCCAGACCCACTCCTGGGTGCTGGGCTCTGGCCTCGGGGGAGGGAGGCCAGGCAGGAACCAGGGAGTGGAACCATCAGGAGTCGCTGTGGAAGTGGGGGTCTGGTCTCCGTGGAGCTTGGTTCGGGGCCTGGCGGCCCTGACCCCTCAGGCCTGCAGCACCTGGCAGAGGACATGCTTCCTGAGCCCCTGGAGTTGGGCAGAGCCGGGCACATGCCCCGCTGAGGAGGTGAGGTGGGGCGGGGAGAGCAGCCCTCTGCCCTTCCCAGGCTGCCCTCCCTGAGGGCCCACGCCAGGTCTGAGCCCGGCTCTGCGGCTCTAGATGCTTCCTCACTCGTCCAGACCCTCCAACCACCAGAGGGAAGGCCAGCATGGGGCGTTGTCCTCACTTTTCTGACGAGGAAGCAGGTCCGAGGGAACACCCTGGCCTGCGGTCACACAGAGCCAGGACTAGACCCGGTCCTGTGCCCGCCCGCCAGATCCCCCCTTCCAGGCCCCACAGCACCATCCGTCCCTGGAGCACCTCCAGGACCGCATGGTTGCCTGTGATGGCAGGTTCATACCCAGAGCTGACTCCCACGTTCCCTTCTCACCCCACCCCTGCTTCCGGCCTCCCCCTGAGAGGCAGCAGGGGGCACGGGTCCAGCCACTTACCTTTCTCCTCATCACCCTCCTCCAGTGACTCTTCAGTGTGTGGCTGAGGCTGGAAGAGATCCCTCAGGTTATTGCTGGGGACGGGGACAGAGAGGCTCCAGGCTCCACGCCCTCCCCCAGACAATCCATCAGTCTGCTACCTCCTTTCCCCACACTGGGCCTTCCTCTCACTTGGAAAGTCCTTCTGACAGCCTGACTTTGATCTTGACTTGATTTTCAGCACTCAGCCTCATCTGGTCCAGCAGGAGAAGAGGTGGCTTCTCCTGTTCTCCCATCCGTGGGAGGGTCCCTAAGGAGTGGCCCTCCTCAAACCCTCACCTTTGACCTCCAGCCGGCAATCCACAGACGCCTCGCCCAGCACGTTGATGGCCTTGCAGGTGTAGACCCCGGAATCAAAGGGGCTGGGTTTCCGGATCTCCAGGGTGCAGACGCCTTGCTCGGAGAGGGCGCGGTATTTGGGATCGCCCTGGATGTCCATCTTGTTTTTCATCCAGATGATCTTGGGCTGGGGGAGTGTGGGCACAGGAGGACTGGGATGGGGCTTTTGAAGGCCATCTTCAGGTTCAGGGAAGAAGCCTGGGAAGATTCCTCCACCCACCGCCCCGCCGCATGGCGCAGCAGGGCCCTGCCCCTCACCTTGGGCGATGCTCGGACACTGCAGAAGAGCTGGGTGCTGTAGCCAGGGGTGGAGGTGCGGTCAGCCAGGGGCTGGGTGAATGAGGGGGCTTCTGAGAAGTCTCGCTCAACAAACCCTTTAGGTTTGGCGACAATGTCTGGGTTCAGGCGAGAAGATGGGGTGAATTTCAGGTTACAGGAGGAGTTGTCTTGGGACTGATCTCATCCATTTTCCTAAAAGAATCACCCTAGCTTACTCCTGGGATCTCTTTAATCTGCACAGCATTCCTCTGCAAGGGCACGTTTGTCATCCCTCTTTGACAGATGGGGACATAAGGCCCTCAGTGGGTGAGTGACTTAAGGGGTAGAAGGTCACAGAATGGTCATGGCTCTCTGGGTCAAGAGCCTGTGGCCCGAGGAAGATCTTCTCACGAGGGTGGGAGACAGTCCACTTCATCCTGCCCCCTCCTCTGGAGCTCCGTGGCAGGCAGGCTCCTGGGATCTTTGGGAAGCCAGGAAACTTGGAGATGGAATGTCTCAGAGGCAGAGGAAAGTCGAGACCATGCCTGGGTGGGCCCGGGAAGGGAGCAGAGAGTGGAGTGGCCAGGGCGCCCCCAGAGATGAGATGGTCTTGGCCAAAGGTGGAGACCAGCAGCTGGAGACACCACATTTCATTTCTGTTTGTCATTGGAGACCTGACTGGCTTTCTTCTTTTAAACAAAAATTTCTTCCTAATTCTGTGGAGTTCTGGCTGGTGTTAAACAGCTTGTGCCTTCTGGCGCCCACACAGACTCCGTGTGGGGGAGGGCCTCGGAGCGCACGGGGTGACAGGGAGAAAGGGCTTGGAATGTCACATTTGACGCAAGAGTGTCATGCGCTGTGTGGACAGTAAACACCCGTATCTCTTGTCCATCTTTGTGGTGTTATATTGGGGTGGGGAGGTGTGTGCTTTTAGCCAGAGTCCACCTATGCACGCACATTGCCCTTCCGAGTGGCTCCCTTGGGACATTAAATGTGAGACCCAGTGACCACTGTGACGTTGGCAGCCACACAGCATCTTTAGAATAAGTACACAGCCTCCCAAGGGGCGCTTCTCATTCCCATAGTCTGCTCTGACGTGTTTGTTAAAATCAATCCACTGCATCCATTTCTTTACAGTCGCTCCGTGTGGATGTGTGTGTGTGCATCGCTGTGGAGTGGGCACCCGTGGGAAGCCCACAGGGAGGGGTGCTGCGACGTCAAGGGAAAGGCGGAGACTGGGAGGGAGCCCCGGGCCAGACCCACCTGCCTTCTGGATGTAGGCGAGCTCCTTGGTGACAGCGGCCGAGGTGCTGAGTCCACACAGGTTTTCCGAGAAGACCCGGAAGGAGTATGAGTTGCCCACGATGAGGTCGGAGATGGTGCAGGTGGTTGGATGGTAGCGCTCCAGCACCGTGAACCATTGCTGCGGGGGCACACCTGTCACCCTCACCTCCGGGCTCCCTGCCGTCCCTTCCTCAGAGAGGCTCCTTCTAGGCCCCATCCCAGGGAGGCAGAGCCATCCAGCTTTGGGCCCAAGGGACTTTGAATTGGGAGAAGTGGCCCCTGGGTCACTCAGGTGACCTCTCTGGGGTCCTCAGAGAATTCTAGAGCCTTACTACTCAAAGTGCAGCCTGAGGACCTGCAAACTCAGAATCACCCGGGAGCTTCTTACAAGGGCAGGGTCTCAGCCCCCGGTGGGGACCTACTGAATTACAATCTGCATTTTGACAGGATCCCCAGGTGATTCACATGCGTACTACATTTCCAGAAGCCATGCCCAGAGCCGGAAGGGCCTTGGAGAGCCCCCTGCAGTCTTCAGGAGGAAACTGAGGCCCACAGGAAAAGGGATTTCGCCAAACGCCACGCAGGGAGTCTGGTTAGCCGGAGTTAGACTCGAACTCGGTCCCTGGACTCTAGGTAGGCTGGGCATTCCCGGCCACCTCGGCCCCCCTCCCTCGCAGCCCCCCACCCTGCTCCAGCAGGCCTCACCCCTGTCTTTTTGTCTGCCTTCTGCACTGTGTAGCCCAGGAGGTCTGTGTTGCCTGTGTCCTGGGGTGGTGTCCACTCGAGGGCAGCGTTGCAGCCCCAGACGTCCAGCAGCCTGATGCTTCTGGGGGGTCCAGGTTTCTCTGCAGGACCAGAGTGTGAGGGGGGTGAGCGGGAAGGCTGGGCTTGCCGCAAAATCCCCATGCCCAAGATCTGACTTCCATCACGCTCCCCTGGTCTGACTCCATCGTTGTCAGCTCTGGGGTAGAAGGTGGGGCCCCTGGGTCCCCAGCAAGGCAGCCCTGACTCCCCTGGCCCCGTACCAATCACCAGGATGTTGATGGCTGCCTTGGCCTCCAGGCCTTCCAGCCGCACCGTGAGCTCATAGCAGCCTGAGTCTGACCGCTGGGCCGAGCGGATGAAGAGGATGGAGTCCTGGTCCCCAGTGCGGATGCTCACCCGCTGGCTGTCCAGGGCATGGCCGTTGTGGGTCCACGAGGCCTGAGGCTTGGGATTCCCCTGGGAGAGAGGAACCCTCAGGGTGGGTGCAGGAGGTGCTGGCACCCTCACACCCACTCAACGCCGGGGCCTCTGGAGCTGTGCCCAGGGGACCCAGCCCATTGGTCCTTCCCAGAAGGGGCAGCAGAGGCTGAAGCCACGGGGGCTGCTGGAGCCTCATTCTCCAGGTGTCAGCCAGCTGTGGGACCACTTGCCCTGTCCACAGGCTGGAGAATCACAACGGAGTCATGTGCACAACAGAGGGAGGGTGAGGCCACCTCGGTGAGTCCCAGGCAGACCCCCATGGGGACCCTGACATTTCCTGGGCTCCTCTGACACACCTCAGCTGGGGGCCTTGGTTCCAACCAGGCTCTCACCCTGGGCACCGGGCACACCCACCTGGAAGGGGATTTGCAGGTTGACCACCTCTCCCACCTGACGGATGTAGGTCTGACGAAGGTGGCGGGGGACACGGATCTTGGGGGCCTCTGCATCAAAGCGAGAGTCTAGGCTTAGCACAGCAGTGGGGCTGCTGATTGGAGGCTTCTGTGGCAGGGGTAGGGACAACTGGTGAGGCTGTTGCTGGGCAGGAGGGCTCCTGGGTATATCCTGGGTCTGCCTCCTTGTGGGATCTCCCTCCCGAGATCCAGGGTCCCCAATCTCCTCAGGCCCTCAGGGAATGAGAGCCGGGAGGTTCCAGGAGGGCAGGCCTCCGCGGTGTGAACTGGTAAGCATCCTGGGCACTCCCTTGGAGCTCCGACCCTGCCAGGTTGGGATTTGCAGCCTGGGCATTCCTGGGCTCCAGATGGGGCTGGACTGGCTCCCTGGCTCCCTCTGGCGGGGAGCAGGTGCTGCACCTGTCGGCCTGCGTTCCCAGGAGGGGCAGTGCTGTCTTTCTCCTAATCTAGCCCCTCCACCGGCACCACCCCAGGACCTTCAGAGAAGCCCCTGTGAGACCCATTGGCCATTGCTCTGTCTCCAGCCTCATGGGAGGATTAGGGTCTTTCCCTCCTAAATGAGGCCAGAGCAGATGTACCTGCTTCTTACTATGTCTCCCTCCCACTACCTTTCAGTCTCCCAGTGGGGAAGTCCTTCCTGAAATCTTACTTCAGCCCCGTGCTATGGTTGGGAGCCACTTCCTGACCATCGCCCACACAGCTGCACCGCTGGAGCCATCGGGCATTCCAAGGGAAGCCTGCAGCAGCCCTGCCACTGCCCCCCCGCATGGGGCGGGGTGGTGGTGGCTGAGGCTCTTCAGTGGCAAACAGGTGGCAGCAGTTGGTTGGTGGCACTCAGGGCGGAGGGGGAGGAGACAGTGAGAAGGAACACTGTGTCTCCGAGGATTAGCTGTGCAGGCACTTGGCTCTGGGAGCATCAGGCGTGGGATGCTCCAGGGGCAGCTGCAGGGGGCCAGGAATGCTTGGCAGCTCCAGGTGGCCGAGGAGGGACAGCTGAGCAGCCAGGACCTGGACGGGGCCCCCAGCCTGCCCTGCCCATGAGGAGAGCCTGGCTGGTCCCTGTCTGTTCACAGCCTCTCCCTCCTCTTCTCTCCAGGAAATCCCCTTTTCTCCACCCAGAGAAATTTTAATGGAGTGGTGGCTGCTGAGTCTGGCTGGCTCCTTCAGTGTTGGGCCTCCGAGTAGAGGGCCCCGGCCCCTGCAGCCTCTCAGAAGGTCCAGGACCCTTCTGACCAGGAGCCTTCCTGGCCCCTCCAGGCCAGAGTCAACGTGTCCATACTGTGGCTGCCAGGTGTGGCCGCGTCTCACCCAGACTCCAGGGACAGGAATGGCCTCTGGTTTTGGAAACCAGAGAAGACTCCCTGCCCCTTGGGGGGACAGGAGTGGTCATGTGTGAGAGTCAGGCTCTGGGACTGCTGCTAACAGGCTGGGGGACCTCGAGGTAGTCCCTGGGCCCCTTGGGACCTGCATGGCTCAGGTGGACTGGCCGTGACGGCCTGTGACTCTAAGCTCCCTAGCCCCATGGTCCCCATGTCTCTCATGTCTTGGAGTTGAGAAGTTTTCCCTGAACCCAAACTTGACCCCTCCTATGATCATGGAACCTCTCCTTCTGGAGGCCTTGTCCAGAAGTGTGGGGTCCCCTTCTGCAGGTGATGTGGGGGGGGGGGGACAAGGAGGAAGGTGGAGAAGACCTCAGGCCACCTGTTGGCCTGTGTCTCTCTTCACCCTGGGGCCCTGGGTTGTCCCCAGAGACCTTGGATCAGACCAAATGACTCACTGCCATTAACAGACTGAAACCTGATCGCCTCTGGGAGGGGAACAAGGGTAGGATTGAGGCTAATGCACCCCACAAATAGAAATCTTAGCAAGGGGACAGCAGCTGGCCCAGGTCCCCAGCACGGTGCTGCTCTCTGGGGATGGAGAAATCTTCACGGGCTGTTTGCAGACCCTCGTCTTCCCCCCACCAGGGCCATGTGGAACAAGAGGCAAGCAAAGATTTCTTTCTGTTCGAAACCTTTGGGAGAACCTGGAACCCAGGCCATGTGAAATGGGCAGGAAGTGAGCTTCCATGGCCACTGGAGGGAGTAAGCTCAGAGAGGAGGAAGGATGGAAAGACTCTTAGCATTGGGGGGGCCCTAAGGCAGGTGGCCTGGGGTGCTTCATTTCTGGGGGTCAGGAAGCCTTTCCCCCAGTGCTTAGGGGCTGGCCACTCAGAGAAAGGCTCTTCGACCTCCAGAGGACCCTTGCTGCTGAGGAACCTGGAACTTTCTTAAGGCAAGATGGCAGTAGCAGGTGGCTTGTGCACATGAGTGTGGGGTCGGGGAAGTGGCTCCCTGTTCCCTCTGCCCACTGGCCTCAGATTCTCCACCCATCAGATGAGGTGCCTGGGAAGGGCTGGGGAGCAGGAGGTGGAAGGGTGGGCTTTACCAATGGTCTTTTGGATGTGGACAGGCTGGTCCAGCACAGCTGGCGGGCCGGCCCCCGCAGAGCTCACGGCAGCCACACGCAGGAAGAACTTGTCTCCCAGAGCCAGGTTCCGCATGGTCTGCTGGGTCACCATCATGGGCCGGGCATTCACAGGCAACCACTCGGAGGCTGGGGAAAATGGAGAGAAGGCACTGGGCACACTTCTCCACAGGCCTCTCTTCTTGCTGGTGGTCTGAGGAAGCTGACATCCCTCTCGGGGCCTTATCTCCTCCCCTTGCTCTTCTTAAAATGGCATCAAAGACACTCAACATTAGAGCCTTGGAATGGTGTCCAGAGAGGGGTTGCTGAAGCCCAGAGAGGGTTGGACACATTTGCCAAGTCACACAGCAAGGGTAGGGGCACAGGTAGAGGCCAGGCTGAACTTGGCTGCCATGGAGGTGGACAGCAGGACAGTGGCTACAGGAACTTGGCCAGAGCCCCTGTCCCCTATTTCTCCTCACTGTCCTCACTCTAACTGCCCCCTAGCTTCTCTGCTCTCCACCGCATGCTTGCCCTCTCCACACAGGGTCCTCTGAGACTTGGCACCTCCTTCACTTCTCATGGGAGCAGTGCCTGGGTGTCCCCTACCCTCTTGCTCTGTTACTCAGAGGCTCACTACAGCTGGAGGGCGAGGGGCCTCCTGGGGTCCTTGGGCAACCCTGCCTTCAGAGATGCACTGGTGGAGCAAGAAGCCGTAGGCAAGGGGGTTGAGGGGACTGCTCGCACTCCCTCCTTGGTGTCTCCCCCGGACTGACCCAGCTGCAGGGCCTGGGAGCTGGTCCCTGCTGCCCCCCAAGCCCACCTCCCCTGGGTGTGTGCGGGGCTGAGGCCCCGGCTCACCTCCCTCTCGGCGGAGCTCCAGCATGTAGCCCTGCAGCCCCAGCCGCCCCAGCCTCTCCGGGGGCTCCCAGCTCACCGTCACCGAGCTGTCACTCACATCCTCCACAGCCAGCAGCAGTGGGGCACTGGGGAGATCTGGGGGAGAAGAGGGGAGATGAGGGCTCCCCTCCTCCATTCCCTGCTGGCTGCCTCCCTCCTCCACCTGTCCCCCTCTTGTCACCTTCGCTTGCAGGTGCGGGTTTAGTGGCTGTGGGGGCTGCGGGCGCAGGTGTCTGAGGGGCCGGCTCCTGCGGTGTGGGAGCCTGCTCTTCCCCGGCCGACTCCAGTGCTGCCACTTCCCCCGAGGGCTCTGTGGTGGGCACCTGGGAAGACTCAGAAGCGGTCTCCTCCGGACAACGTGCAGGGGCCTCTGAGGTGGCTCTTTCTGTCATTGCTGGACTGGCTGGGGGTCAGGCTGGAGTGTGCAGGGGTCAGCAGTGGAGAGTCGGGGCCTCCAGGGTGCCTGGGACATCTAGGTCCAGGCTTATATAGTCAGGGGCAGCCCCACCCCCAGCCAAATGATTCCCAGCTGTGGGGTCAGGTCAGGCGGGGGGACTTGGGGGCGGGGAGGCGCCTCGGCCAGGAATAGCTCTGGGGGAGGAACCACAAGGGTCTCTTGAGGAGTGAACTACCTTGTTCATCACCCCGATTGGATCTCAGAAGCCAGGGTGCTGGTGCCCAGATGGGAGGAGGGCGCAGATGGGTGAAATGGGACGTTGCCGGGAGCCCATGCCAGGGGTTGGAGCAATGGGAATGAGAGCTTCCATCTGGAGAATGAACCCAGATCAGGCTCTGTGTGTTTGGCCTCTCTGGGGCCACCTGTGTCCAGGGCTTCTCAGCCTGGTGCTGGGGCCCAGTCAGCCTGAAATAGCCTCCCTGGGAGCACCTTGGGCCCCACACTCCCCTGGCCTCACATTCCTGGGGACTCTGGCTTGTGCTGTACTAGGCTGGGAGCCCCAGAGAGGGAGGGAGTGGGATGCCCCAGGGGGGGCTGAAGAATGTCTTCCAGCAATGGGACCCCAGGAAGGGGGTCTAAGGCCCCTGGTCACTACATCTGTTGGGGAGGCGAAGACCTGTCCCCCCCAATCCCTGCTCTGGGCCTCAGTTTCCCACCCATTACAGAGAGCACTGCGACAGTCCCCTTGCCCTTGGGGTGAGATAAAGTCACAAGGCAGATCTGGAAGAGACCCTGGAGGAGGCCAGCTCTCTGAAACTTCCAGACTCTTGGAAGCAGGGTTGGGCATGGGCAGTGGAGGAAATGAGGCAGGTGTGGCCAAATTTCTAGTTGTTGATTCATTCATCCAATAAAACATTAAGGTTGGTAATAATTTAATAAGCCTGAAAATACCTTGTGTCAGGGAGGAGGGGAAGCAACGAGAGCTCTCATCGCTGGTGGGAGCGTCGATCAGAGAAACACCTCTGGAAAAAGGGAGACAAGACGGCATCTGGTAAAGTTGAGAACGTGCATCCTCCATGACCCGGCAGTCACACCCCAGACGCGCTCACAGCGTGCCCAGGAGACCTGATGAAACCCTGCACAGCAGCATGGTTTGTAATGGCCCAAATCTGGGGAAATCAGCTGTCCCTCCGCGGTGGAAGGCGTAAAAACATGGAGAGTTGTGCGCACCTGTGAAACAAGAAGTCCTGCAAGCCCAGCTGCGCTCAGTCGGACGGCCGCACAGGCTCTCTCCAGGCGTCTCTAGGTGCTGAAACCACAGAGGGAAGCAGAGGGAGTCGGGCTGGTGGTTGCCTCTGGGCGGAGGGACAGGGATGTGTCTGACTGTGGATTTCAGGGCACTAACAAGGTCGCCTTTCCCGTCCTGGGTGGTGGTCACACAAGTTTTCACTATACAGTAATTCTTTAAATTAAACAAATATTTTATGCACTCTTTAGCATGTGTGATATATCCCATAACTTAAAAATAAATACACGTGTAATTCACTTAGGGCCCTCAGCCACAAGCACGCTCTCCCTGTGTGGCCGCCCCTCTCCCCTGGCTGTCCTTGTTGGGGAGGGGCAGTGGAGGGGCAGGAGCCTCCTGCTCCATCTGCCTGGGCGCCGTGCCCTCTGCCAGGTGACTCAGTGTCCTGCCGGGCAGGGGCGGGCCCTGGAGACCCGATCCCCACCCCTGGGCTCTGACTCTGCAGCTATAAGTGAGAGTGACTAACTCTGCAGGACCCTGAGTCAGCCCTGCGGAGCCTGTCCCAGGCTGGGGGAGGGTGGCCCTGGGGGCGGGCGGCAGGGGGTGGCTGCCCTGGAGGGCTCACAGCCCCTGGGGTTTCAAAGACCCTTGTGTGTTGGGTGGGCAGTGGGCAGGGGCCAGGGAATGCTTGGCCCCACTGGCCAGCGGTAAAATGCCAGGTACCCCGAGGCTCTGGCCAAGCTCTCACTGTCTCTGCCTCCAGCAGGGCTGTGACCTTGGGATCAGTTGCATCGGCCCAGCTCCAGCTGGTTTCGATTTCAGGGCAGCCAGTAGGTACTTCCTTCCCTACACCTCACACCGCTGTCACAGACCACAAGGCCAGGTTACAGACAACCCAACGTCAGGAACCCACAGCACATTCTTCTTGGTGCTGGGGCACACGTCTGGACTCTGGGTGCAAGGGATGTTGGGGCCCAGGAGTTCGCAGGAGCCTGGGAGAGCATCTTCACCTCACAACGGCTGGAAGGCCGGCTGGTCTTCTGAGCCCATTCCGTCCTGTCCTGTCCCGTCTAGTCCCGCCTGCCCCCACCTCATGTCCCAGGCCAGCCTGAGCAGAGGAGCCTTGATCTCTGCATGGGTTGAGGGCTGAGTGTGTCCCAAGAGGGGAGAGATGAGCAGGACAGATTGCCGACTGGCAGCCCTAGGATGTCTGACAGGTTTCAGCCCAGCAGCGGGAAGGGCTCCTCCACGGCACTGAGCTGTGAGTGTCCGGGGAGGCTGAAGGCCATCTCTCACGCACCTGCAGACCCCAGCCCTGGAACGAGGGAGGGTGTGCGAGGTGACATTGGTGTCGCCTTCTAGCCTGAGAGGCCAGGTCAGGGTCTGGGCCTGTGTTGGCTCCCTACCTCTCCCGGGGGTCAGAGGAGATGAAGTGTTGGGATTAATGGGCTTCCTTCTTAGTGCCTGCTAGCCTTTGGGAAACAGAAAAGGCTTCTTTCAACAAGGAACTGCACGAATAGGCCTGGACATCAATGACCTTAACATCTGGAAGGCTGTTAGCCCTCTTGGGTAAGTCCATGGCAGACGGATCTGAGGATGCTGGCCTCCTTTCGGGACTCTCTGGGGCCCAGCAGAGGCCAGGGTGGCCCCAGCTTCTGCAAGTTCAGGGCCCCCAAGCCTGAGAGGGGAATCCAGAAGAGATGGGGGTGGTGAGCCCAGCGGGTGCGGTGGGGCCACAAAGACAGATGAAGCAGGGCCAGCGCTCTGAGAGGCTCGGGTCTTTATTGAACAGCTGCGGGATCAGGAAGGGGACAGGGGTGCGGGAGGCGCGACCATGTCCCCGGGTGAAGGCTTCAAGTTGGGCTTTGCAGACGGTATAAGTAGCGTAGCTGCTGTTTCTCCAAAGACGTTTGCTGCCTGGTGGTAGAGCTTGCCCAAATGGCGTTCCTCGGCAAGGAGGTCTGCGGGGAGGGAGCTGAGGACACCCCCTTTGCGGGGCGGGGCTCGGGGTCTCCGAGCACGCTCATCCATCGCAGCGCGCGCGGACCCTGGTCTCCAGGCCCTGACTGCCCCGCAGCCCCGCCCCTACCCGCCTGTCACCGGAGCTGAGCTCACACCCCCGAGTCCGCGGGAGGGAGACCGAGGCTCGGCGGGGCAGGTGATGAGGCTCCTGACGGCGGCGGGAGCGAGCGGGGCGGGCCGCCCACCGTGCGCGGCAGGATGAGGGCTAAGCGGCCGCGAGCGCGTCCTTGGCCGCACTGGTGAGAGGGAAGCGCAGGTTCCGGCCGCAGAAGGTGCCCTGGAAGTCATCCAGGTCCAGGGCCCACACCATGGCGCCCGCCAGCTGCCTGCTCCTCAGGTACCGCACCTGGAGGGGCCCAGAGGGGCGGGGCTGGGTTCCCGGGCCGGGCGTGTAGGGGGGGACGGGTTTTCTGGACCCCGCCCCAGGGGAGGGGCCAGCCGACACCGGAGACCCAACCGGTAACCCAGCCTCGCCCTCAGCGCAGGGCCCCTCCCTCCTCATCCTGAGGCCTGGCCCCAGGAACCTACCTTGCTCTTGACGCTCTCCTGATCCTCGTAGCCCACCCACTGGTTGCCCTTGGTGGCGTAGGGGACCAGCTGGCCACGGAGTCTGTGGACAGTGGCTCCGCGGAGGAAGTCACAGATCTGAGCAGAAAACAGGCAGGGTGGGGTGGGGAGCGTGCTGAGATTTTGCGCGTCCCTGGGGGACGCCATCCCCCAAATCTCTCTCAGCCCTTTGCTGCATCCTGCAGGTTTCATGCAAATTTATGTAAAACAGATGCAAATATCCCAGAGTTGGGGGGCTGCTGTAGCCTGAGGGCTTTAAGGGGGCTCAGATTTCCTCCCTGCAACTTCAACAGGGGTGTGGGAAATGGTGGGGACGCTGAGGACTGGCCTGAGGCTGCACGGAGCAGCAGAGTTCCAGGCTGAAACAAAAGAACCTGCCTCCTAGAAGGAGGGGCCCCAGCTCGGCAGCCAGAGGGGTATCCCGGAGCTTGGTGGTGCAGACGAGTGTGCCTGGGAGACTTCGTCTCAAAGGAGCAAAAGTGAGGGTGGAGTGGGAGGCTAGCCTTCCCCAGGGCTGCTGGTGGTGTGGGGGTCTCCCCTTCTCCCCACCTCATACCTCATAGTAGGCGAGGATCCCTTCCTCCTTGGTGAACTGGCCTTGTATTCCAGGCCCCAAGGTCGGGGCTCCCACATCTGTCTTGGAAGAGGCCAGAGTGAAGCTCCTCCCAAAGGTGGGGATGCCCATCACCAGCTTACTGGCTGGGGCCCCCAGCCTCAGCATGTAGCTCACAGCGTAGTCCTGGGGGAGCAGGAGGGGGGGGCGGGAACGGTGTGAGCGGTTAGCTGGGCTGGTGGTGCAGGATGGTGAAGGCTGTGCCCTGAAAGGTGGAGTTCCAGGTCTCTGTGCATCTGGGATTGCCCTTCCTTCTGGGAACCGATAATGTCAGCCTAAAATGCATTTTATAGTCTCATTCTCGAACAAATCCTCTCAGGTATGGGAGGGGTTGTTACTATTTGATGGCGATTGGCTCAGGCTACTCAGCAAGTGGACGGCAGGTCTAGACTGGACTCTGGCTTCCTCAGCCCCACCCCTGTGTGTGCTCTCTCCAGTCGGCCCTCTGCCTTCACTCAGCCCACCCTGAGATGTCCTGATTCTTGACAGACGTATCACCCTCTCTGTTCCCGGAGCCATGGAGAGTGCATAGACTTTGGGCCTCAGTTCCCGCGTCTGTGCAGTGGGCCCCTCCCCTCCCCTGCAGGATCACTGGGGCGTGGAGAGGTGGTGGTGGGCACTGGCAAGTAGCAGGTCTTTGTGGCCCCTCCCGGCCCTCCCCTTCAGCACTCACAGCGTTGTTGAATCTGTCAGAGCGTGCATTCTCCTGGCCTCGGAACAGGGGGCTGTGATGTCCTGTGGTCTGGCGCCAGGCTCCATGAAAGTCATAGGTCAAAAGATTGATGAAGTCCAGGTGTCTGTGGAAGAGGGGTTGGAGGGTGAGGTGAAAAATTAGAGAAGATCTTGGCCTCACACCCACCACCCAGCAGGTTGTGAGCAGCTGAGGGACAGGCCGTTAACCCAGACCCTAGTAGAACCCAGTGATCCGCTGTCCAGGCTGCTGGGCCGCCCCCCTGTGCCACATTAGGGCGTGGGCTCAGGGCCCCACAGTGCATTTAGGGCAAGAATAGGGTTCTTCTGTTCTGCCCCCAGAGCACAGTGGGGAGCAGGCCTCTGTCTCGCCTTACCCCCTCCACTCCTGCCACGTTCATCTTGGGGAAAGCAGATTACAAGAGGCATCAGCAGACAGCATTGTGGGGAAAGAGCAGGACCAAAGGGCGGCCTGAACCCGTGCTCCTTCAGGGTGGGAGGGAGGTTTCCACACACATGCTGGCGGGGGGGGGACTGCAGGAACATGAGCTTTGGACGTTTGGGGTAAATGGTGGAGAGCCACCTCGTTCCCACCTTCTAAATGATCACGTGGCATCTACACCTCCCTAGGATCCCAAAGAAGATTCTAAAGTCACAGTGAAGAGCCTTCTTTCTTTATCCTGCATTCCTAGGACCTGGGCATTTGTCCTACTGAGGGACCAGGACGCTTGGCTGTGGACATGCATGGGGGCAGGTGAGGAGGGCAGGCGACAGCCGGGGTGGGGTGTGCCTGTGTGTGTGTGTGTGCGTCTGTGTGTGTGTGTGTGAGCACTGAGGGCTGCCAGCAGTCCAGGAGAGAAAGGCACGGTGACTGTGGCATTGAGCAATCTGCTTAACCATGGAGAAAATGCCGGTTAGGAGCTGGTTTGTGTAGCTTTTCTTACTTCCTGTTCCACAAATACATGCTCAGCAACTCTCTCAGTGGGTCAGTACTATAGCCCAAGAGAAAAAGGAAGGACAGGGATTCCTATGCCCCATGTGACAGGTGGGGAGACTGAGGCACAGAGAGGGGAAGCGACTTGCTCAAGGTCACATGTCAAGTTTTTGGACACGCTGGGACTGGAAGTCCAGTCTTCTGACTCCCTGGAGGGCTTAGGCAGGGCGGGCAGGGGGCAGGGGACCCACCGGGATATCTGTGCTACGTCATAGCCGCTGTCGATGGTCACCTTCCCTGCAGACACTGCCGCGCTGAGCAGGAGCTGTTCCGCCCCGCCCTGGGCTTCCTTTGCAAACTCAGCCTTCATTTCCTGGTTGGGAGAGGCAGGAGAGTGACAGGGCCCCAGGTCTGGGAGCACCTTCTCTGGCCTCCCCATCTGCTCTGTCCCCAACCTGGTGGGGCCCAGTGTAATGATAGGGTGCAGCATCAGTGATCCCATCCTCGGGATCACCCATCCTTTTCCTGAGAAATCGTTTGGACCAATCTCGTCCCCACACCCCACATATGCCCATCAGCACTTAATCCCTCCTGTCCTGGAGGGACAAGACCCCTTAGCCTGCAGACAACGTCAGAAGAAATCAGCCTTTTGGTCTGTGCTTTGTTTGAGCTGCCACATGAGACCACACAACTGAAGTGACATGTGAGGGGTGTGGACAGTTTGTTTACATGATCGCTCTGCCCCGGGGTGACTGGGGATGCCCAGCTACCCCCCAAGGGCTGAGTGGCCCTGACGCAGTGCGTGCTGGGGGCGGGCTGTGTCAGTTTGGGGCTGAAGAGTGGATGATGACACTCCCCCCAGTGGGCAGTGATGAGTGAGCGCTCCCTGAATGACCTTCTGCCCCTTGGGACCCCACCCCACCTCGTACCATGGTCACAAAGTGTCTTCCTTGCGCTGCAAGGTCTCAGGGCCTAGGCCGGGTGGTCCTGTCCTTGCTTGGGATCCGAGGACCCTGTGCATGGAGGCCACAGTGCCTCTTCGCCTGCCCTCAGGAGGACGTGGCCTGAGGACAGCTTCTCCCCCCACCACGGCTGCCCACCCACTCTCCGCCCCGACCAGCACCTTGACCAGAGTGGTGAGACGCTGCTTGTCTCTCCGTCCAGGGTAGAGCCAGGCCAGGTCCAGCCCGTCAAAGCCATGGGTCCGCAGAAATGGCGGCACCGACTTAATGAAAGTCCTGCGACTCTGCGTGCTGGAGGCTATTTTAGAAAATCTAGGACAGAAATCACCCCAGGAGAGTGCTCAGCAGGACAGGCTGGGGGCTCCAGCCCTGGGGGGGGGGGGGTTCTGAGGCATGTGGAGCTGTAGCCTGGACCCACAGCATTAGGAGGGCGGGGCCGGACAGGACCCTCCTCCAGGCGTCTTAGAAAGAGCACTGGAGCCAGACGCTCCTGGTGTCGGTGCCTGGCTCTCTCGCCCACTGGCTGAGCCACCAGGGCAGATTCTAACCCGAGTCTCAGTCCCCTCCTCTGTAACCCGGGCATAAACGCACATCTCACGTTACGTATGCCGTGGGGATTCCGTGTGATGATGGCCAGATAGGGGCCTGACACATAGGAATCGCTCAGTAAGTGGGAGCTGTGATGGCCATTCCTCGCCCCCTTTGAAGCCCTTCTCCAGCTCTACCCAATCCAGGAAGTCCTCCCAGGGGCTCCACTCCCAAATTTTCCCATTCTTTCCATCCCTCTCCTTCCAGCCCTCAGGGCAGTAATCCCCAGAAGCTCTTTGTTTTCAGGTCTGAGAAGTAGTAAAAAGAGCATTGGCAAGGAGTTAGAAGACCCACTGTCAACTTGCTGTGTGACTCTTGGCAAGTCCCCCTCCCTCTCTGGTTTCTTGGTTGTACATGAGGTGAGCCCCTGACAACCATCTAGGCCCCTGTGCCCAACCAGTCTGGGGCCCCTGTGACACCCCTACGGTGGGTGAGGGGAGATCTATGCCTCCTCGCCTCTATTCCATCATCCTCTGGGGAATGGCTCCTACCTTTGAGAACCAAAGCTCCATCCTCCAACAGACAGGAGGGTCTTCAGGTTGGGGTTCCTGTGGGGCACAGGGAAGCAGGAGGCATGGGTGGAGTAGAGTTGCTGTGACACGGGGGCCCCGTGTTTGGGAGGCTGCAGCAGGCTTCTAGCTTTGGGGGGAGGCTGGGTTCTGCCTCCGAGGCCCTCCAACCCTGAGATTCATAGACCTTCTGATTCATAGATTCAGAAGGGGTGGGCAGCCGTGGGGGGGGAGAAGCTGTCCTCAGGCCACGTCCTCCTGAGGGCAGGCGAAGAGGCACTGTGGCCTCCATGCACAGGGTCCTCGGATCCCAAGCAAGAACAGGACCACCCGGCCTAGGCCCTGAGACCTTGCACCGCAAGGAAGACACTTTGTGACCATGGTACGAGGTGGGGTGGGGTCCCAAGGGGCAGAAGGTCATGATTCATAGATTCATAGATTCAGGCAGTTACTCTGAGGCATCCTGCTTGTTTTTGTCCCCCCCGCCCCGTGGGGAAGCCAGGATGTGGCAAAATAGAGCCATGAGCACGTTCCCTGCTCCCTGGAGAGGTACCCTCAGGGACGGAGAGGGCTCCCCTTTCCCAGGGTGGCTCAGCCGTGTCTTCTACTGTCTGCCTCCATCATCGCCCCGAATACTGCCAACCCCTGCCCTCATCACCTCCTCCTCTTAAGCCAAGGCCCTCCAGTTTTCCACCCAGAGGCAGGGAGGGGGGGCCCCTGTCCGTCCTCTGGAGCAGAGGTGCCCTGCCCTGGGACCAGAGGCTGACCCTCATCTTCCTCCCGTCCTGGCCAGCTGGTGGCCCAACCTGCTCTTGAGTGTGTTCAGTGTGTCATAGAGCGTCACATCATTCCACTCCCAGGTGTCGATCTCATTGTGGCTTATGTTGGCAAAGCTGTAGATGACGTGGGTGCAGAGGAAGGGGTCGATGGCGTCAGGAAAGCAGCTCCCGTCACCCTCGCGGTACTGGGACCAGCTGGTGTAATAGCAGACCAGTTTGTATGCAGCACCTGAAGGAGAGTCTGGGTGGGGCCTGGGCCAGGGTTGAGCCAGGGACCCTCCAGTGAGCCCTGAGCTGAGCACCAGTGGAGTGTTGGGGGCAGAGCTGTGGGGGAAGTTAGAATTCTCAATGAAAGGGGCTGTCTCAGGTCTCTCTGCCGGGGGAGTCCCTGTCTGATGAATGTACGGCCTATTCCGAAAATGCTTAGAAAACATCAAACGCAGCAGATGGATATGCTAAGAACGAGGCACTGTGTGGAGTGAGCGTGGGGCTGATGAATAGGGGTAAAATGGAGCTTGTGCAAGTAAAGAAGGCTTCCTGGAGGAAGGGGCTTTGAAGGAGATGCGGGACCCCGCCCAGGACAGCCAGTGTCAGAAGGGCAGAGCCTGACAGGACCTGCAGTGGGGTCATTGATCTGGGAGGCTCTGGCCTGTCTCTTCTCTGCCCTCCTGCTACGGAGGAGGAACAGTGGGCTCACTCATCATGCTGCTGCTGGGCTCCTGTTAGTGGTTCCCGCTAGGCCAACAGTTGAAACCTGCGTTGAACCTGGGCATTTGAAAGTTTTTTATTTTGAAAATTTTCAAATACACAGAAAAGTCGAGAATAGTATAATAAATATCTATATACTCATCACCTTGGTGTGACAAATGTTAATATTTCTGAGCCATTTGAATCCCAGAAGAAACTGGAAAAGCGCTCCCCTAGAACCAAGACTCCCCCACAGCCCTCACCAGACCCGCCTCTGTAAGTACAAGGGGGCTACTTACAGCTCTGGAGCAGCACCAGGACCGCGAAGCCTGCAGGAAATCCAGGGTGAGACCCCCTGCGGGTGCATCCCGCCCTTCCTCCTGCTCCCCCAAGGAATCAGCGGGCAACACCAGCCTCCCCCTCCCCTCCCCATCTCCTCCCTGCCCCTTCCGCAGCAGGTGGGAGCCCAGCCCTCTGTGCAGAGACCTGTCTGAGCTGCCCTCAGCCCCATCCTGGCTGCAGCAGGGGGGTGTGGCGTGGCCTCTTCCTGTGCCCTCTGCTCCTAGTGCTCAGCTGCCTAGCTGGAGCCTCTTCCCCAGGCACACACTTCCTTTTGTACCTGCCCCACACTGCTCCCCTGCACCCCAAACCATCCCATTTACAGGAACCGGGCTGTGTCCCAATAAAGGAACTACTGGGCTGGGAGGTGTCAGGGGAGGAGCCACCAGAGTGGTTGAGAAACCCTGGAGAGTTTTGAAAACGTGGGCCAGGTCTTCACTTGCCCGCAGAGGAGCCATCAGCATGCTGACCTGGGCTCCCGGGTGAGGGACACGGCCTCATTTCCAAAGACCTTCCTCTCATGCCTGCTGCACCCCCACCACCCGCTTTTCCAGCCAGCAGTTTCCCAGCTTTTCTGGCAGCCTGTACCTTCGCATTGGCAGCCCTCAGTCCAGGCTCTTGGCCAGGTTGACACTGGGCACAATGGAGTTCAGCGCCTCAAACAAGGCTGCTATTCATCCCTCCTCCTCCCCGAGCCCAGCAGCATCCCGCCTGACCTTCTCTCCCCTCAACCTTTTTCTCCAAGCTGTTTCCCACAGCCTGGCCTGAGAGTCAGGTAAGGACCAGAGAACCTTTTAGCAACCGATGTGCTGATTACTGAAAGGAAAGGCCGGGAGGAGAGGGACATTCCAAGATTGCTCTGAGACCTGGGGCTGTTGTGCTTCCTTTCCGAAATGCCAGTCAAAAGGAGCGAGAAAGGCTCTGTTGCAAGCCTGGGGCTGCAGCAAAGTCCCAAGGAGTAAACGCCAGCGACTTGATTTCCTGCAGGAGCAGGTAGTCTCAGCAGGTGACAGTCTCGGTCTCTGCTCGTCTTTCTTAAACCCAAGCCTAATGTCACCCCTCTCTTAATCCTCCAGTGATTTCTTGTCACTCTCAGGATAAGAACAAAACTTCTTAAGAAGGCTCTGCATGGTTTGGCCACTGTCTGTGCATACTTTTTTAGGCTAGAGATCCAGGACAACTCCGTTCTTTGCAGGCTGTAAATTAATTACTAGGCAGTGAGTGAAAAGTTCAGAACTCCAAGAGCCAGAATGGGTCAGAGGGCTTCTCAACAAAGTCCCTTTATTTTTACAATAACATTATGATAAACTGAGGTCAGCCACACTGGTTTCACAGCCCTCCCTTGGTGAGGTCTCTCCTTTCTCCCTTCCCCTCTTTGTGAAACTGGAGCGACTCCTCCTCTTTATTGTAAGAGGAGTGGACAAAGAGTGGTGTGTCCGGAGTTGTGTCTGTGAGTACTAGAGGGTCACTGCTTCCCCCTTTAAGGAGGCTGCCTCCTTGTGTACCTACGTGGTTGACAGCAATGACAGCCAGTGACAACTTCTCCTCCTTCGCTGGGGCACTGAGAAGTGGGCTTCCTCTAGTCTGTAATAGAGGTATTACCAAATAGTGTGCATGCACACATTTTTGTAACAGGGTATAGGATATTAAGAAAACACCTCCTATTTTCACTCTCTTCCTTTGTTAAAAATTATCTCATAGACTTGGATTGGCCCAAGCCTGTAGTCCTGTGCTCCCCCAAGCCCAGTTTATTAATTCCACGTGTTCTGCATGAAGGTGGCATTGTCACAACCAATGACCGAGACACCCCCTGGGCATTCCTCAGCAAGACTGGCCAAGGGTCCCGTGGCTCCCGCCTCCCAGCCTCGTTGCATGCCGTGCCGTCTTCACTTCCTGCTCTCCAGCCATGCGTGCCTTCTTTCACATCCTTATAGTGGTTCTACTCTCTCCCTTGGGCCTTTGCGTACGCCATCTACTTTCCTGTCAGTAACTAGGAAGGGCCTGAGATTTTGTGCTACTTGCAAGCTAATGAGCTAGACAGCCACAGTTTCACAGATTCTGGCAGAAGACATGAGAATCCTGGGTCAGAGACAAAGGACTTATTCACAGCACAGCAGGCATCGTGAACTTCATGTTTGCATCACTTCCTGTGATGAGAAAACAGCTTCTGAGTTGCTGGGAGCCTGCTGGTAGACAGGACCACCTCTCAGAGCACAAGTTCCTGGACCCGGGGTGGCCCCTCCACATAACTGATTTGAGGGTCCCTTTGTTTTGCGTGGGGCGTCAGAGCAAACGAAGGTGGTGTTAACTTCCCACAAAATGTTTGAGGGAGAAGTTCTCTTTTTGCAGGCAGATCTTTTCCTCCAGATGGTGACCTGCCAGGCAGGGGTTCAAATTCATTTCCAAATCCTCAGCCCCGCATGGTGTTGGTGTCGAGATGCAGTAGATTCTGTCAGAGACGCAGAGACAGAAACATTTAGACAAGAAAACAACGACTTGTGAAAAGAGGAAGGGAGTCAGACTTCAGAAACAGATTGGCTCGCCAAATAACATAAGCTTCCAAAGGGAAAAAAAGACAACAGGGCTACCACACCTGGTGAAAATCAGCAGCTTCCTCACGTGTTCATCACACTCACAACTTATCTCCACTCACCAGCACAGTGAGAATCAGGGATAAAATGGTATTTGTCAGTCGTGTTTATGAGAAATAGTCAAGGCTTATTGCTTTGGAGTCCTGAAACAGTCAGGGTAAACTGTTGTTTTTGGTTTATCTCCAGATGCAAAATGTCCCCCGACCCCCAGTGGTGCTTAGTCATGAAAGGAGCAACGTGTCCATTTCTGCTTCTACAGTTTTTCTTTCCTGGTGGGCAAGTTCTTGCCATTGAGAAAACTTAAGTTGATTAACAATTTTCTGATTCAGTGTCACTAAATTGATATTTTGTTTTATTTGACTAAAATTTATTTCCCTAGGCACAAGAGGCGTGATTAATATGTAAACACTTCCTTTCTGAATGGCTAACAAAGCTAGAGGCACGGGACATTGAGGCGTTACAGTGGACTTCCGTCTGGAGCTTTGTAAAGCTCCTAGGGTTGTGCCAGAAGAATTTTTACCATCCTTGTTTGCACATTTTCTCTAAGATTCCCGTATTTGTTAATACTTCTGGCCTGCCAGGAAATGAAATGTTCTATTACCCATAAGCTGGAATTTCATAAGCCGTAAAGCCATCCCAGAGAAGTTTTCCTGGGAGGACGTCATGGGTGTCATTCTCACATGTAAAATGCCTTTGTTCCTTAATAATGGGCTTATCACACCTAATCAAGTGGAATTTTAGTCAATATTCAATGATATGCTGGTAAGAAAAAGGACAGATTCTTATTGAACCTATATAAATAATCTACATGATCTTAAGTATTAATTCCTCTAGAGGTAAATAAAGTATATCAATTTGTTTGATTACATTTTCCCCTCAAATTTATAAAATAGGAAATTTGGTCATAAAAAGTAAAGGAACTTAGTAAAGACACTTTCCATATTAGCTGACCTTTGTTACCAATGTTTTGTAGACAAGGCCAATCAGTACACGTTGTTATGATCTACAAAGCTGTTCTTTGTAAATATTTGATGATCTATTAGTTTATAATCTATACTAAGATCTCTCATGGAATACTTTTTTACCTTTGAAATTTGAAAGTTCAATTGGGACAAAACGACATTTAAAGAGTGATTCAAGGGTTTGTAAGTAGAAAAAGAGACACTGGATTTGAAGACAGAATGAAAAAACATAAAATATCTCATTAATATTTTTTAGATTGATTATCTATTGAAATGTTAATATTGTGGATATATTAGGTTAAATAAAATACATTATTAAAATTTTTAAAAAAGAGTGCCTCAGCCCAGTTTGTGTACATATAACCTCTTAAGTTGAGGGTAAGAAATAGATTAAAAAGAAAGGTTATTTTCTTATGTCAATTAATATAAACATTAATCATAATGAAATCAGTTCATTTAGTCCATTTAGTACTAGGTAATTAATTTTTATTTAGGGGGTTAGGTAATCTACTTCTACAAAGTTGTTTGCATACTCAGTATGCAACCACTCAACTCTGCTGTTGTCTTGAGAAAGCAACCACACATAATAGTAACCCAATAAGCGTGGCTGTGTCCCAATAAAACTTTATTTACAAAAACAGACAGCTAGTTGGAATTCAGTCCCTAGTTTGCTGACCCCTGTTCGATTCTGGACCAAACCACTCCAGAATTTCTGACTTAGGCACATGTTCCCGTCTAACAGGTCTGTGGTAGTGTTGTCAGCTTATCCAGGGAGGCCTGTCCTCCTAGGTGTGGTAGCAAAACTCATGATACCAGATTCAGTTCTTTTTTTCACTTTTTAAAAAATTTTTTTGTGAGGAAGACCAGCCCTGAGCTAACATCCGTTGCCAATCCTCCTCTTTTTGCTGAGGAAGACTGGCCCTGGGCTAACATCCGTGCCCACCTTCCTCTACTTTGTACGGGACGCCGCCACGGCATGGCTGACAGGCAGCGCGTCGGCGGGCGCCTGGGATCCGAACCCACGAACCCCAGGCTGCCAAGCGCGGACTAAACCGCTGTGCCACTGGGCTGGCCCCTCCAAGTTCAGTTCTGTATTGATGTTCTTTGTTATTTCTTCCAGAAGACTTCATTTCTGATCTTTCGCTTTAGTAGATGCAAGGAAAAAGGAAATACTATCTGTAATATAAGATTAATTAATTATGATCTGTAATAATAAGATCAAGTGGTCTGCTTCACCAACAAGAATGCAGACAGGTGGAGTCTTTTATTAAGCTATAGCAGGCTGTCAATTTGTGTGAGAGGGTGAAGACATTAACAAATCTCTGGGGCCTTTATTTTATGCCATAAAGTAAGAATGTTACCAATTGACAAGGATGTTTAAACTTAGGGACAAAATTTAAAATAAACAGTAAATAGTTTGGTGTAAAAGACATCTTAATATTTTTACTATTCTGAATATGGGGACTGAATTTGGGCAAGGTAAAATTTGAAAGAGTTGTCAGAGGATACAAGATATGAACTTACATCATAAGTAGTTAAAGGGAAGAAATAATTGCAAACAGTATTTTTTATTATTTATTTTATTTTATTTTTTTTTGTGAGGAAGACCAGCCCTGAGCTAACATCTGTAGCTAATCCTCCTCTTTTTGCTGAGGAAGACTGGCCCTGGGCTAACATCGTGCCCGTCTTCCTCCACTTTATATGGGACCCCGCCACGGCATGGCTGACAGGCAGTGCATCGGCGGGCGCAGGGGATCCGAACCGGCGAACCCCGGGCTGCCAAGCGCGAACTAAACCGCTGCGCCACCGGGCCGGCCCGCAAACAGTATTTTTTAAAAACACACAGCAATAGGTAATAATATTTATCAGAAACATTAACTTTTCTAAAAGAAGGAATTTTTGTTAAAATGTAAAAACATGTCAAAAGAACAGAGAATTAACAGAATATGTTGATCGTAAAAAGGGACTTACGTTGTTTGGGAATAGGTTAAATTGGTTATATAAATAGGCAGAAAAATCTCAATTCTAGTTTTTTTGTTTGTATATATCATTTGTGTAACAATTTATAGTAAAGAATATAATACTAATGAGTAAATTAATTAACATTGAGCCAACTCGATTAAGAAATTTAATACATGTCATTGCTCCTTTCAAACTCATTATTTGTAGCTATTTTAAACACAAGAAAATAAAGTTTACTTCCCTTCAGGCCATCTAAGCTTATGGCACAGTCTCAAATTTGTTTTTTATTATTTTCTTTTATATTTGGGCACAACAAGAACACTTTTGATTTGAGATAAATTATTTTTTCTTTTTTTCCCTTGATAAATGAAAACACATCCAGTGTCTTGCATACACACCTTCCTATTGTCACAGACATTTTTCACCTTTTTTAAAAAGCCAATATGTATGTTGACATAACCCAAAGGCGTTTATACAAGCTTTCAACCTGTTACTGCTGGCTATGCTATGTTGTGTTAAATAACAGTAGGGGAATTCTAAAATTACATTGTTCAAGTATCTAAAGATTGTTTATTATTAACTCAAATTAATATTGGTTGAAGGTCATAGTTAACTAAGGGCCTGGAAGTTACATTTTAAGTTGACACAGCAAGTCTTTGTGATCTTTTAGCATTATACAAAATAATCTCTTTTCATAAAGATATTCCCTATCATTAATTTAGCTGAACTCTTTATTTGCAATTTTACAATCTTAAATAAATTGATGTTAGTTTATATGACCAGAAAAAAGCAGTAGAGGAAATTTAGGCAATTCAAAATAATTGAACTTTTCATGACAAGATGAACCCAAGAGTTGTGTAAACTAGAATACTGTGTTCATACGGGTGTTATAATGCTGCAAAATCAGGGAGAAGGACTAGAGCGATTTTCAACCAGTTTAACTGATTAGAATATTATAGATTAGAATATTATACAAAATTAGAATATTATACAAATTTTTCTTCTTGTACAATTACAGGTTAGATATTAAAACTTTTAAGTTGTTTAACAGTAATGCTTTTACTGCTTACTTTGTAACCTTGTAACCAAGGTCATTAATTAAACCTACAGTCAAAACCCTTTGTTTTTCCTTTTACCCTCTGAATTACAGTTTTAGCGAGAAAAAAATTCTGAAAGAGTCAATAGATTTAAAGCATGAGAGCAGAAAAATGTTTTAGAAATCTTTGGATTCTTTACATTTATGTAAGTGCTTGATATGGTAACATTGCTTTCAGATAAAAATCATTGGAACAGGAGCTTACTCCATTAGATTTTAAAAGATATTATAATCTGATTTAGTAACTCCCTCCAGAAATGGATAAACTATATCAATTTGTTTGCTCAAAATTTTTTCACATTTATAAAATAGATAATTTTATCAACTCTTGAACTAACAGAATCTAAGGTAGAAACAGTCACTACTGGGATCTTTTAGGAAAGTTGATCAGTTAAGACATATAATTAAGCACCATTAGGTCTTTTGTGGGGAAGCATCATTGTTGAAAAATCTGAGGAATTTGGGGATTTTCTTCTGAAATTAGCAGGGCAAGCTCTTTCTCTCTTAATATCCACATTCCTTACAATAATAATCTTTTTAATCTTTATTCAAATTTCTGAAGACATTAATTTTTGAATCATTTAATGATCTAGAGAAATGAGAGAAAGCTGGTTTGTTTCCTTTCATCTCTGGTACAGGAATCTCACCTTTGCGGCCCTGGGGCACAGTGCGTGCACCTTAACAGCCAGAACTTTGGGGTGAGGAAGGAGCTCTGGGCTTAGAGTTGACAGAAGCCCATCGGCACCAACATGAAACACACGAACATAGAGAATTCTGTCAATAGTCACAGAAACACCAAAAAAAACCCCTTTTGCAACCCAGTATTCTCAAATGCCAGGAAATGTCAGAATACTCAGACAAACATGTTTTTCCAAAAATGGTGTCTAGGGAATGAGATTCTAGAAACCCCCTCTGCCGCCCCTGACAGAAATCACTTAATGGTCCGGGCGTATTCCAGTCCCGCTGTCACTGTGTGGGCACAAGTGGCCGCCGTGCCCCATCAGAGCCCAAAACAGCCTTGGCCGGGAGCCAGACTGAGCTTCATCACCTCACGTGCGATTCCCTGGGGAGCTGGGGGAGGGTCAGCCGGGGAATCGATGGGCCAGGTCTGGACAAGGTGCTTTGTGTGATTGGTGGAACCTGGAATTAGCTCTCAGAGGAGAACCTGAGAGCACAAATTTAGAAAAGGGAAGGAAACGTTCACCTGTGGAGAGTGCGAGTGAGTTGGCCTTCAGACCACTGGCCGGCCAGATATGAAGCATGAGTATTTAAAGGGAAAAATTAAAAACTGCCAAGACCACTGTGATTCCATTAGTCTATTCATGGTGGAAAACAGCAACTTCCTCACATCGCCGTCGTATTTACAACATATCCTCAGATTTCAGCATAGCAAAACTCAGGGATTAAATTGTTTTGTTAGGGAGTCCAAATTTCTGGGAAGTATTCAAGGCTTGTTATCTGAGGGACCGGAACTGGTCTGGACAACCCTGTTGGTTTGTTTTTTCTTTTTTCCTGACTGTGGTCTGTGAGTGCTTAGTCAGAGTGGAAACAGGGCCAATGTCAGCCTTGTTTCTGCAATGTTCCACACACATGGGTTAAGTTAACCGAACTGAAGCTGATGGTTCCTCACAGGGTCATGAAAACCGTGGTCTCTCTAGAGAAGCCACGTGAAGATAATGGACAAGTGATTGTACAGGGTCCCCTTGGCTGACCTGGAATCGCTATCTTGGTAAGCAGACAGGATGGGAAGTAGGCACCCTTTCAGCCTGGACGGTAGGTCGGCTGTGTCGGGAGCCTCCTCTGTAAGGAAGCGGTGGCTCCCTGTGGTCTGTGTTCTCTGGGCAGTGGACAGGGAAGAGAAAGCTGGGTGAGGAACCACTTGAGAACTTGGGGCCAGCAGTCTTCACCCAGATGAGGGCACCTAGATCGGCAACGTGTGTGTTTATTTTCCTATAGGACCCCTGGCCTTGACCCATTTTATTAAAGAAGTGATGACCACTTGAGCCAATCCAGGCAATTCCCATCTGAGGCCTCCTTTCAGGAGACCTCGCAGACCTAGACTGGTGAGCTCTTCTCCCTCCTCCACACTCTGGTGCCAATGCCCCACTTCGCTTTTCTTTCTCCTGCTTCCAGACCCTTGTCCTCGTGGAACCTTCCTTCTTTCACCAAGCTCACACCTAAGGGCTCCTCCCTTGGACTCTGGCTTTACAACCATCCAGTTGTGTGGACTTGGGAACCCCTGCCTCTGTGGTGGTGTGTTATAGCCTTACTCTCAGACTGGGGACTCCCTGAGAGCAGGGGCTGTCTCTCTTCCATCTGCCACACATGGATCCTCCTGAAGGTAGGGGCTCTCTCCTCTTTTCCTTCTCGGGTCTGGTGCCTCCTGAGGGCAGGGATTGTGTCTCCTTCTGCAGGACTCCTCCTCCACTGTGTTTGTGCAGAGGTCTGACTCTATCAACAGATCTCTTCAGCCCAAGGACCAAGGTCTCCGACAAATGGATGGTGGTGATGGTAATTTCAAGCCATAGTTTGGAGGGATGTCTTGCACCCATCCACAGTGAACATGAGGGTGTTTTTAGTGATCCTTCATGGGCCTCTCTTCCTGTCCAGATGACAATCTGAAACTCCCGTCCAGTAGGACATCCTGCGCCTTCTCTCCATTCGGATATCTAGAGGTAAGGAGGAGTTAATGAATCTCTCTCTCCGCGAGCTCTGAATCTCATCTGCACACCTGTAGCTCTCACTTGTCTGAATAGCCCTTCTCACCATAATCAATGGTCCTCTCATTGGGATTGTTTTTAATGCCAGAAGAAAAGAAATGTAGGCAATATACAAAGCTAGACCCCAACCCCACACTGTGCTGTGTCGGGCTCAGAAAGCACCCCCTCACCCCATTCAGGAATGCCACTTGCCGACCTTGGGAACGTTGTTCTGCCCTTTTGAACCTCAGTCTCTCCCCAGGGTTGTTGTAAGGGTTAAATGAGATCTTGTATGCAAGAGCCTGGCCTATAGCAGACGCTCAGCAGATGCCGGTTCCCCTCCTTTTCCACATTCCACCTTAGTTTCTGGCTCTTCTGCTATTGAGATGTTTCTGTGGTTCCCCCACTATGCACTGAACCTGGGGGACATGTAGAGCAGAGCCACATGGATCTCTTGTGCTCCAGCCAGGAGATGATTCAGAGAACAGTAAGAACTTCCTTTAAGGGCTTCAACACCAAAACAGGCAACTAGAAGCATCTACAAACCCCCAATCTTAGGGATCTTAAGGCCAGGCCCTTTGGCCTGAAGTGAGAAAGACGGTCCCTTCTTGAGCCTGGGAAAGGGTGAGGTTAGAAGAGAACAAGTTATATAGTAAGAAGATTACAGCAGACAGAATAATGATTCCCCAAAGATGTCCACCTTCTAATCCCCAGAACCTGGGAATACATTACCTTACATGGCAAAAGGGGCTTTGAAGATGTATCTAAATTAAGGATCTCGAGATGGGGAGGTTATCATGGGTTATCTGGGTGAGCCCAATGTAATCCCGCGAGTCCTTCCGACACAGAAAGGGGATGTGATGATGGAAGCAGAGGTTGGAGTGATGTGTTCAGGAGGTGGAGGAAGGGGACATGCACCAAGCGTGCGGCAGCTGCTTGAAGTGAAAAGGCAGGAAAACGGATTCTATGCTGGAGTCTTCGGAAGGAATGCAGCCTGCTGACACCTTCATTTTAGCCCCCTAAAACTTTTTGTGTATTTCTGACCTCCAGAACTGTAAGATAATGAATATGTGTAGTTTCAGGCCACTACAGTTTGTGGTAACTTGTGATTTTCTGGCAGCCACAGGAAACTCGTACAGTTTGTTTTCTCCATCTGACAACAAGGAAGCCGAGAGCAGTGATCCTTCCCGGTCACTCAGCGCTGGTGACAGCGCCTGCCCTGCAGCCCATCTCCAGCTCCATTTCACCAGTCACCGCCCAAAGCAGATCCGAGTTTAGGGGTGTGAGGACATGCCCAAAAGTGAGCTTTCTACTGCTAAGCAGGGGCCGCGGCAGGTGAGACCCGCATGGCGTGGAGCAAATGCCCCTGAACTGTTGAAATGAAGTGCCAGCTCCCTAAACAAACTCCAGGCAGAGCTGCCCAGGTTGGTACTGGAAGAATTCCCACATGGGAGGGCAGCTGGACCACATGATCCCTACTCTGCCCCAGGATTCACCAAGATGCACCTCCTCCTTGAGAGGCTGTCACCAAGGTGGCCTTGGGGACACTGGTCATCCCTTAACACTCTGACCCAAGAGGTGGCACACCCTCCCTCTGCAGAGCTGAGTCTGAGCCAGGCATTCAGGTAAGCCTTTAGGGAGCTGCAGGGTACCAAAGGAAGCACAGTCAGATGGGTGCCTGATGACAGACCTTGAAGCTATGCTTCCCCTGATTCCACGGGGCGGGCACCATCTTACAACTCCTGTCAGGGACGCACCCCTCCTCCCAAACTGGGGCCCAAGAGAACTAGGCCCAGGGGTGGGAGGCCCTCTCCTGTCTGCCTGAGGCGTCTTCTGAGCTCTGGTTTCCAGCGAAGATTTGCCCTTTCCCTGCTGGTGGAACTGGGCACCTCTCTCTTAGGGAGACTGAGCTCCTCGCCTACAGACGTGACCTGGCTCACCATTCGGGCCACAAGAGAACAGAGAGAATGTACCAGTCCCCCAACACCATATCAGTTACACATGTACACTTTGGGTTAAAGAGCTAAATTGTTCACTAGAGCCCAGGAGTCTTCTGGCTGAAAAATTTCACACCATTCATCCATCCCGCTGGGGAAGGGGAGACTTTTACGGGCGCCAAAACTCAACATGTATTATGCCAGTTACCCCCTGCCAAACCTGGGGTGAGGTATTGTTCTTATTCCTATTTTACAGAGGAGCAAACTGAGGCTTGAACCAGGGGATGGTTTCAACTCCTTTCAACTACTGAGTGCGGGCAGCTGAGAGAGGCTCCTTGTGGGAGGAGAGCAGAAGGGTGGAGGGAACACCTTGAAAGAAAAGCCAGGATACACAGTCAGACAATAGAACAGAAGGGTTGAAATTGGGGCCGTCCTGGATGATCTTGCCAAGAAAGGATGTCAGGAGCGAACCACGAGCATGACCGTGACGAGGGACCCAGCATCTCTGGACTCTGCCACTGTGCTCCGTTGGCGATTTCTCATCTCCCCTCTGTTCCCCACAGTGACTGGCTTTAAACCCTGAAACTGAAGGGACAGCCAGGAAGCAGGTGGCCCGGGAGTCTTTGTCCAGTTCTGTAGCTAATTTTGGAGGAGAAAGAAACCCCACAGTATGGTGTTTGTGCGGGCAGTTTTGAGAGAGTAAAAATAAGGGGAGGGGGTGCTGGATCCCTGGTGGCGCAGAAGGAGGAAGAAGAGAGCTCACAGGAGTTGGCGGGACTAAGGGTTGAGCTCCCCACTCCTTCAGGAGGTGGTTACTGTGCCAAATCCTGGGCTAAGCTGGGTGGGGTGAGGAGTGGGATTTAGTCTGGATGGTCAGCGAGGCCTCTCGGAGGAGGCGGCCTTAAACTGAACTCTGAGGGGTGAGAGGGAGTTAGCCTCGTCAGGAGGGGGCGGTGATGGAGGTAAAGCGTGCCATATGCAAAGTCCCAGAGGTGAGAAACAGCTTTGGGTATAAAAAAAAAGTGGAAGAAACCTGGTGAGGCTGGAGAAGATTGAGCTGGGGGGAGGCAAGGGCACTGCGGAGAGAGGAGGGTCTGGGTCAGGGGCTCTTAAACCGTGAAGGGATTTTTTCTGAGTGCAGTTTAAGCAGCAGGTGCACAATGGGATTTATGTTTGGAAAACCCACTCTTGCTGCTCTGTGGAGGACAGATTTGCAATGGGACTAGCGTGGAGGACGGGAGAGCATAAACAGCTATTAAGGAGGTCCAGATGACAGAGGTGGTGGCCTGGACCAGCTGGTGGGCATGGAGATGGAGAGAAACGGGCAGATTCTAGACGTTAACTGGAGGGAAAATCAAAACTTGCTGATGAGTTGGCTGTAAGGGGCTGAGAGAAAAGGAGGACGCTCTCCCTTGAGCATTGCGGAGAGGATCGTGTTAACTCTCTAAAGTGGGGAGCACTGTGGGCGGGGACTGGTTTTAGAGTAAGGGATTCTGTTTCAGGCAGAGTGCAGATGAGCTGTTTATGCCTCATCCAAGCGGCAGTAGGCCAGTGGATATATGCATCTGGAGCTCAGAGGGCGGTCTGGGCAGGAGATGTGTAAGTGTGGGAGTCGTTAGCATAAAGATGCTATTTACAGCTATGGGAAAGGATGAGATCATCCAGGGAGAGAAGGGCAGGAGGCCCTGCCAAGTCCGAGGCATTAGGACACTTAGAGATCAGGTGAGGCGGAGGAGACGAGGAAGGTGCAGCTGCAACGATTTCATTCAGCTGCATGTTTATGGAGCCTGCAGGCCTGGCTGCGCGTGCTGCAGATGCTGGGGACACCGGCGGAGTAGGGCAAGGCTAGAGGGCTCAGTCTATGCAGGAGCAGTTGTAGGAGCCAATAATCACACAGTGTGGTCAAGTATTTAGAGAAGGGCCCAGGAGGAGGGACTGGAAGATGTATCTGTGGTCTCAGGTCCCTGAAACTGGGGGTATGGCTGAGTCTATGGGAGGGGCCGTGGGTGTCAGGAAGATGGAGAGAAAGGATGCAGAGGCTGGGAGCTATTCCAGCTCTGGCATCCTTCCTCAAGACCCCCTGAGTCCCCTTGAACCCAGCTTCACCTCTCCCCCACCCTCCACACCCTGGTTTTCTTCCGCCAGAACCCCCACTGTCCATGACCAACACCACGGAGCTCTGCTCGTTCCTCATTTCCATCCCCATCTCAGGCCCCCAGGTCTCCACCCCTTCCCTGACAGGCTAACATGCTTAGGAAGAGAACTGTTTTCTAAAAACAGAATTAACTTGACAGCAAAATGACCATAGCCTGGAGCCTTGCTCCCCATCAAGGTCTGGGATTGTCTCAAAAACCGTTTCTTCATTTCCTGCTGTTGGGAAATCATGCATGTTGACCAGCTTGTATTTCACACTGCTTGAAGAAAAGAGAGAAATCTGTCTCACTGAGCTTCTCAGAGAGAAACAAGGTCAGCCCCCTCGTGACTGCAGGCGAGAGTCCTCCACTGACCACCCGGCCTCCTCCTGTCAGTGCCGAGCACAGCGGGCTGGGCTGTACTTGTTCGCTTTGCTGCCTGGGGCAAGATGCCCACGTGGCTCGCTCTGCCGTGGCTATGTTCAGTCCACGAACCTGTACCATCTGGCCCCAACCTCTCCCTCCATCCTTACCTTGTGCTGCCTCCTTCTGTGCCCCGAGCCTGGTCCGGTCTGGATGTGCCCTGGGATGCTGGCTGTCAGTCCTCGCCTGCATACGCTCTGCCTCTGAGAGTGAGGAAGGTCTGAACCTGCATTTGAGGCCCCGTCTCCATGCTGGAGCCTCTGTCTGTTAAAGCCCTCACCCACTAGCCAATCGGGGAGGTTTCTTCCTCCTTTGAACATGCTTAGCTTCTTCCTTTTTCATTGCTTATGGCTCATTTAATCTTGAATTATAGTGCTTTGTGGGCATGCCTTATCGCCCATTCTAGATGCTATAAACTCCAGAAGATCAAGCCTTGAGTCTGGGGTCAAATCTCATTTATCTCCACCCACAGTCTCAGCAAAGAGCTTGGACATGCCTCTGGAATGGATGGGTTTTGATTAAAGTTGTAGGGGGACTCAAGCTGATGTGAGAGATGTAGTCTAGGGCTTGATCTTATTGGTTCTCTGGGAAAGTGCAGCTCTCTGCAAAGAGGAGTCTACAAAGGGAGAGAGAGCCGTGTGTTCATTCATTCATCCTTCCATTCATTCAACAAACACTTATCAAGCACCCACCATGTGCCAGAAATAGCATTAAATGCTGGAGATACAGTAATAAGACTGGCAAGTTCTTGCTCAAATGGAGATTCTGTTCTAGCCCAGGGAGATAGATAATAAACAGGGAAAACGTCACGTTGTGGTCAGTGCTAATAAAAATAAGTCCGAGTGATGTGGTGGAGTGACTGGGAGTGGCTGAAAGGGCTCTCTGCAGCAGAGACCTGAGCCGAGGCAGCCGTGGGAAGACCCGGGCAGGAGCAGTCAGGGGCGGAACAGATGGCACAAAGCTTTGGGGTTGGGGAGTGTGAGAGAGATGGGACAAGTTTAACGGGTGCAAGGAACAGAAGTTGGGAAAGAGTGACTGATCATGGAGGACACGGGGCTGGTGAACAAAGAGAGTCAGCGTTCAAGGGGGAGATCTGGTGAGATGCCAGCAAGAGATGGCGGAGGGTGTAGAGCTTTGACAAAGCCATGGTCTGGGCCCTGATTCTAATTATTAACAACTTTTTGGAGTCTGTTTCTTCATTTGTAAAATACCTAATTTCTAGAGTTCTTGTGAGGATTAAATGATGTAACAGAAATAAGCACCTACCACGTTGACTCTATAAATGGTAACCTGTAATCCAGGCAATACCGTAAAAGCCAGTGTTACAAGGTTCGGGATGACCGGGAGCATGAAGCCGAGAGAGGAATGAGCGGGCAGCGGTCCTAATGGGCTCCCTCGTTCCCTCCTAACTCCTTCATTTCTCTCCTTCACCTTCTTCTTATCTTTTTACCTTTCCTTTGTTTTCTCACCACAATTTCTTACTCTTGCTTTCCTTCACATTATTTCAAGTCACATCATCTCAACTGTCCAAAACTTGGAATAAAGACATATTCTAAAATATTGATTATTATGGTTTTGTCTTCCTTTAAAAATCAGGGGCGTTTAATGCTTTATACATCTCTCTCAATCAAAGAGAAGCAGCAGCAGTGTCCACACCTAAATTGAGTAATTTTCTATGATTGTATGGTCCTCAGATTATTTTTTTCCACTGAGGTCACTGTCCCTTAATAGAAAATGGCTCCTACCACTGGATTAAGGGATTAGAAAGAGATTGTCTCAAGGCATTTGGGGCTTGGTGTGCCAGGAGAAGATCTCTCCACTGGCTGGGGAGTGGAGATCTGGACGCCCTCCAAAGGCCAGTGACCTCCGAGTCACTCCAGGGATGCTCGGGAGCACAGCCTGGGCGTCATGCTGAGCTGCTGGCTGGCTTTGGCTCTGTGGCTTTCCCTGCAGATGTGGATCAGGGCAGACAGGAGGGCAAGAAAGGCCGGCTGGGGTCGGCTAGTGGAGACGGAGGCTTTGAGTCACAAGCAAAGACAGGCTTTGGCGTGAAGGGTGACGTAAGACGCCCCATCCCTATTGTTGCAGGTCTCTGCACTTGGCCAAGAAATGGCAAGTTTTCTGTGAGTGCGTGCGTGGGCAGGAGTGCATGTGTGTCAAGTGGAGGAGGGAGCCTCAGAGCTCCCCCCACATTCAGCTCAGGCTTATAGTGAAAGGGACCTTGTGGTTGGGAGAGCAGGACGGGGGGGCAACACTTAGGCAATTGGAAGCTCTGGCCCTCCCTTGTTTCTGTTTTCTGGGAAGGGGCATCCAGTGGTTGGTGCGGCTGGCTGTGCCAGTAGGTCATCTAGTCCGTCCCACCCACTGCACAGGGGGACACTGAGGACTCAGGATGAGAAGTGACTGGCCCAAGGACACACAGGGAAGCAGAGGTAGAGGCCTGGTGTACTGTCCTCCATTCCAAGTCACCGTTGAGTCTGGGCGATGGTGGCAGGAATATAGGGGTGATATTCTTTCTGTACTCTGATTCTAGGGGTCCTGGATGTCTAGCTTCAAGTCCTGCCCTGACTCATGTTACAGAGTCTGAGCCCCTCATACTCAAAGGCTGCCTTCCAATGGGCAGGGCTGAGAGGAGCCATGGGTTGTGCACTGGAAGGCGGCCCAGGACTTACCCGTGGACACAGATAAGCCACATGTAGCAAATTGAGAGCTGTCTTTAAAAATGAGTAGGGTGGAGATTTCCATTCCTACAGAGGCCCAGATAAGGTCATATGAACTACTGCTACAGCATGAGGATCTCAAGTTAGTTGCAGGAAGAAGCTTAGGGAAGACAGGACCGCCAGCCTGTGGGTCTAGGCTGCTCTGCGTGGGTCTGGCCCAAGTCATAGTGATGGCGGAAGTTATGGGCACTGGGTCCTTCTGCCCTTTTCCTGTAGATGTCTCCCTTTTTCAGGTGGCCCCTTCAGTGTTCCTTCTTTGAGTGTGGTCTCCAAGGAATGAAGAGACCAAGGGAGTGGGAGGACTGGGAGGGTGTCCTCAGCTAAGCCTGGGCTTCTGGCTCCCTGGCCATGTCAGTTTATTATTGGCCTGGATGACAGCTGGGAATGGCAAGGACACCCTGGAGGAGGGAGTGGGTGATGCTGGGGCCACCCTAAGCTCCCAAGATCTCACACGCCATATGGTGGGAGCCGAGGAGGGGAAGGGAATGACAGGAATGTCTGTATATTCTGTCTTTCCCACTCCCATGCTGAATGAAATGAGGCAAGGCCCAAAAGAAATTTAACAGTGGGGCTTTGGAAGTGATGTTTCTTTCATTGAGATGTGTTTGAAAAACACTTGTTGCCTGAATGACTGAATTAATTAAGAGAGAGAAGGCTATTTTCTCTTTGCAGCAAGCTTTGAATATGGGGAAATGGGTTTTACTTACAGCAGGAGATAGCGGACCCAGCATAAGCACTACTCACAGCCACCCGGGGAGGGAGGGTGACCCCATCCGACAGATGAGGAGACTGAGTTTCCATGGCTAGTCTAGTTGGCTAGTCGGTTAGGAGGTGGTGGGGCCAGAAGTCAGCTTTGCGCCTGTCTGGGACTCAGGCACCCCTCCGTGAGGAGACACCACCCTGGACTCCACTCAGAGCAGCGAGGAAGGCTCATTGGTAAGACCTCGGAGGAAGGGAACATGGGAAGACAGACCTGTGCTCTGGACTGAAGGAGAGCAAATTTTAAGAGGCCTGAGGACAGGCAGGGTGTAGAAGTGGAGAAGTCATTGTTATAGGGGTCTGCTGCTGGCTGTACTTGCGTGAAGGGCCAGGTCACCTCCTCCATCCCCACCTGTCCCCATCCCCAGCTGCCTGCCCAAGTCCTACCCGAAACCAAAGACCAGCTTGGTGGGGTGCACCGCAAGCTGGACCGTTAGGTTATGTGCAGATTGTCTTCAAATAGAATGACCAAGATTCAACCCAAAGCCGCAAGGGCTGCTTGGATTACTCCAACTGTCCGGGATACAGCGTGCGTGCTCTCCGGTACATCTCGGCCCAGTCAGGCCTTGGTTCTGGATTCAGAACTGGGTGAGAATCAGTCTTCAGTTTAAATACCTGTAAAATGAGGATAATTGTCCCTGCTTCATCTGGCAAATGGGAGCAGTAGGTGAGACAAGGCATGTGAAGGGCCTGAAAGGATTTGTCTCAAGGGGAGCGGTCAGTCCCAGGGTCTGGATCCTCGTATGCCCAGTGGCCGCAGCAGAGCCCACAACCGGGAAAAGCTCTTCTCTGCTGCCATCTAGTGTGCATCCTGGGAATAACACCTGAGGGGAGGTCACCAGGGAAAGCGCTTCTCTCCCCAAAAGCTTCCGAGCCAATGAAGAATGTGTCGGACCCAGGGTTGTGCCCCAGATGCGGTCATCTGTGCCCTGGAAGCTGCTCACTGGAAGTGGAATCCTCAAGATGAGACCTGCACCCAGAGTGGACTGCCTCCTCCCTGGCTCTGACCTATGCATGCCCTATACCTCCCTCCCCTCTAGGCTCCCTACCTTCCCCAGGGCAGTTTTTGAACTAACAGTGTGCTTAGAGAGCCTCTGTGAGTCAACACACCTGGGGGCAGTAGGGTGCAAACCAAAGATTTATTCTGCAAGTAGAAGAGGCAGCCCAGGAGGGTCAGAACAAGAGGACCCGAGGCTGAGAGCAGAAGGCTGGATGTGGAAAGACCACAGAGAGCCCTGCAGGAGCCAGGCTGTAGCCCCAGGGAGAGCTGGGGAGGCAGGTTGTGGAGTGACCCTGGGCTCTAGCCTGGACGACTAGGGCTGGAGGGGCCCTGGGGACTCAACTCCAGGTGCAGCATTTGCAGGAAGAGCTGAACACCAGGCTCCTGGGGCAGCTTTGCTGGAACAGCCGCCCCCCCGCACAGCTGTAGTAGCTGGACCTGTCCTGAGGGTTGGGGTAGAGTCCGTCAGCTTTGCCCCGGCAGAAGGTGTCTTGTCCAAGACGGGGGCCAGGCTCAGGTTCAGAGGGCTGGCCCGGTGCTGGAACTTCAGGCCCTGGAGGGCCTAACGGCATATAAGGAAGACCTGGGAAAGCAGCGAAGATTAAGCCAAGGCTCCCCCAAGAAATCCCAAACCCATGGGCCAAGCACACAGGCAGCAACCACACCTACAGCTGCAGCACAGCTCAACAGAAAACCCCGGGCTGCAGGTGTAACAGGCAGGCAATGGCCGTCTACCATCTGCAGAGCCCAGCCACACGCTGGTGACGCCAGCGGGGTCTCACGCCTCAGGCTGAGCGCAGGCTTCCTCCCTGAGAAGAGCAAGCTGCTGCTCCCCGGCCCCCGGAGGGAAGCCCTGGTTACCAACAGCCTGGGTGGGCCTTGCTGCAGCCAGAAAAAGGAAGAAGAGGACGAAGAGAATCGATCGGCTCAACAGTTTCCTCCGCTCCCGGCGGTGCGTGAAATTTGGGAAGTCACAGCACTGGGGCAAAGTCATTTCCTCAGAAGGAGCCAGGGCCTGCAGTTCAGGGACGGGGCCTTCGTACCCTACCCCCGGATTCTGCCTCTGGTCCCTGGCCCCTTACTCACTCAGCTCCAGCTGCAGGGTCTTGATGAGCGGGTATCTGCCCTGGTTACAGGAGAAGCCAGCAAAGTCGTCCATGTCCAGCGCCCAGACCATGGCCCCACCCAGTCCCTTCTGCTTCAGATAGCTGACCTATGTGAGGAGCGAGAGGGGGGTGGAGGAGGCCAGCACAGAGCCTGGCTTCCTCGTTTAGACAGGGCTCTTTTTTCTCCGCTGCAGGCCCGTGAGTGGTCTTCTGGCACAGCCCTGGGCTGCGAGCCTAGTTGGCTGGGTCCTGATCCCTGCAGGGCACGAGCTTCCGGAATCCCCTGTCCTGACACAGCATGGCCTGGGGCGGGGGTGAGGGTGGAGGTATGCAGAGTGGATGGGTGTGTCGACCTCCCTAGGTTGGGAGCCTTAACAACTCGGCCTTTTCTGGATTGAGCTGCTGTGTTTGACGGTGCCGTCTGCTGGTCATGATGAGTCCAGTGACCATCAGGGACGACAAAGCTTCCCCAGAGGTCTGAATCAATTCCCTGTCTTCATGTCTTTGTCCCCCCTGAGGGCCTGCTCTCCTTCACCAGATCCCAGAGGATATAGCTGTGTGTTCCCTCAGAGTGGGCTCCTGTGTCCCCTAACCCAGCTAGGGGACCATGGCTCACCCTGGAGTGACGCTGGGGGTTGGAGGGTAAGCCTGGTCTGGAATCCTTGCTGGCCAAAATCTCCCTCTCCAGCCACCTTCCTTCCTACACCGCCCCATCAGACTTCCAGCCGTGTGAGCCTACGTCTTGTTCTCCAAGTCCATCCTCCCTTTTCCTTTCCACCACGTCTTTGCTCCTGCAGTTTCCTCCCCAGAATGCCTACCTTCTCTGCTTTAAGACTTTCTCAAAGACCCTTCCACTGCAATCCCTTCTCCCATCTCCCCCAGCCGGGGTCATGCTCCTTCCTTGACTCTCCCAGAACACTGTCCACACTCGAGAAGAACCTGCCACTGCCTGCGTGACACTGACGGGAGACACACAGACGGACAAGTGCTGCTCTGCAGGAGCTACCGGCCTCGTGGGGAGAGAGGCATGGAGACAAAGAAACACACTAAGTTCTGCGCCACCAACACTGGGCAGGAGTGGGGGGTCCTATAAGTAAATCACAAAGTCTATAATATGAACACGCACTAAATATTGTCATGGACTGAACAAGATGACATGTTCACTGTACGTATTTCTCCTCTTCATATGTCTGTAGAATTTGTATTTAATAAAATACCAATTCTCTCAAGAGTGCTACTCCATGTAGAGTGTCTTTTCTTAATCAATAGGTGGTGAAGGTGCAAAACGCTGTCACACGGAGTGTGAAATGCTGGGATATTTTAAAGGAGACTCTCCTTGAAGAGGTTCTGAATGCTGTCATTTGATGTTACTGACGGGCCTCAAGCCCACCCAGGACCACCCCCTTGCAGCAGGGCTGGGCCTCACCTTGGTTTTGAAGCTCTCCACATCGTCGAAACCCACCCACTGGTTGCCCTGGAAGGCATAGGGCACCTTCTGGTCCTTGATTCTGTGCTCGGTGGCCCCCTTCCAGGAGCAGACCTGTGGGAATAGGGGACGGAGCTGGGGAGGAGGTGGACGGCACTGCAGGCATCCGGGCCTCCCGCTGAGAGCAGACTGGAGATGAGAAAGTTCCTGTCTGAGGAAGCCTGGAGAACCTAGGAGGTTCTAGATTGAGTGACCCAGAGCCCTGGATTCAGCGAGGCACTCGGGCTTAAGGATAAACCCAAGATGACAGGCAAAATTCGCTGGGCCTGGCGTCCTCACTCAGATGCTGTGGGAGAAGGAGTACTCGGGGTGGCTGTGGGCTTTCCTACCTCATAGTAAGCCAGCACCCCTCCCTCCTTGGTGAAGGGGCCAGGGGCTCCAGGCCCCGTGGCTGGGGCCCCCACGCCGGTGTCTGATGAGGAGGCCAGGGTGAAGGATCGTCCGTAGGTGGGCATGCCAAGGATCAGTTTGTTGGCGGGGGTCCCCTTCCGCAGCCACTGCTGCACGGCAAAGTCCTGGCGATAGAGAAGGGAGGGCAGGGTTAACTTTCTCGGCCTTCAGCCTGGTTGTGGCTGTCCAGGGCTGGGGGCTCCAGAGGAGCTTCATGGGCCTTTATTTAGGATTCTGACCCTGGCCTGTCTTCCTTAGGTCCTGCCTTAGACCCTCAACTCCACTGAGAGAACCTCATGGCACTATGGCCAAGAACCTGGGCTTTGGAGTCAGACAGCCGTTCCCCGAGCAAATATGTACTGACGGCCCGCTGTGTGCCAAGCCTGTCCTAGATGCTTGGGTGCCTCAGTGAACAGCAGCCAGAGACCCCCGCCTCACTCAGCTTGTTCAGTCTTGCTGAGCCTCGAGCCTCCGGTCTGTAAAGCGGAAACAACAGAAGCATCTGTCTCCAATGGCGTTGTGCGAGTGCAAGGGTGTGAGGCGTGTGTAAGGTCCAGCACAGTGCAGTAAAGGGCAGCTAATCGTGACCACACTCATGTTGTTGTTCGCCCTGGGCACGAGAGTAGGGAACTAGGTCTCTTATCCCTGGTGCCTAGAGCAGTGCTTGACAGTTACGTGCTCAGATAGAAAGGACAAGTGAGTACGGGCTTCCCCACCCACCTCTGCGTGAGATCTTCCCCGTCAGTGTTACCTGACATGATCCACCAGGCCTGTGACATGAGGACGTGCCCAGCAGAAGCACGTGGAATAAAGGAACAATAGAGATTCTGCCTCAGAATTACAGGCTCACTTCTCCAAAGAAGTGCCCTGTCTGAATCTCAGTCCTCTTGCTCAGCACTTAGGTAAAGAACAGCTTTCACTGTATTTATTCATTTTTGTTTCTTTTTGCTGGTCTACGTGATTTATCTTGGATCAGATTGGAGCTTTCTGAGGGCAGAGGTCAGGGCCCCTGCTAAGCTCTGTGGCACTTCTGCAAAAGTTTGGAAAGTCACCTCTCTGGCCAGAAGCCATCCCGGGCACACGCTGCGGAGAGTAGAGGCCTCTTTGTAGGAATGGAGAGCATGCAGCTCACCGCTCAGCAGAATGTCGTGTGTCCCACTAGGCTGGGCTGGCTTCCCCTGGGACCACACAGTTTCCACGTGGGCGTGGAGGGGCCAGGCTCAGTGTGAAAGATGGGCTCAAGCACCCACAGAGCTGAAGGAGGCACTGAAGTCCAAGATGTTCTGCCCCAGCTGATGCACAGGGATGTAGGCTCCGCAAGATTAAAAAGCATTTTAATTAGGCCTTTTTGTTGTTCTTGACTTTAAAGTATAGTCTGGGCTTATAAGAAGTGTCTAGCCCACTCAGTGAGGAAGAGTTGTGCAGGAAATCCCAACCCACCACCGTCTAAACCCAGACTGCCCTTTCCAGAGGCTGCAGTCAGGGTGTGGGTGCTTCTGCCCTGCGACACCCCCTGAGATGTTGGGGAAGCTCCCGCCTCTGAAAGCACCTTCCAGAAGGCCCAATCAGTGACCCGGAGCAAAAGTTCACCATTGTCTTGAAGGACACAGGGTGGGAGAGTGAAGCAGCAGGAGCCGCTGTGGCTGGAGATTCAGAGAGGGCCTCCCCGTCAGTCCCTTGGTGGCCTGCTGTCTGACATCAGCCAGGGAGCCGCACAGCAGTGGCCCAGGACGGGAGCATGAAACAAACACGCAAGCGCCCCAAGAAACAGACATCCTGGCTTCTCGGGGCTGCGCTGGGCTTCCTGCTTTTTTCCATCAGGTTCCTCGAGGCTCCAAAGAAGCCACCTGGCAGGGCCTGTGGAAGGGGAGTACTGCCTCGTCCCTCTGGCCGCTTACCACGTTGAGTTCAGCCGCTGCCCCGCTCTCTCCCGGCCTCCTGTAGAGGGGGCTGTTGTGTCCCGTGGTCCTCTCCCATGAGCCGTGGAAGTCGTAGGCCATCAGGCTGATGAAATCCAGGTTCCTGCAGGAGGCCGGAAGGAGGGGTGAGGGGCCAGTGAGCAGGGCAGAGCCCTCCCCCTCCTTGCCTCTTCCTCCCCCAGCGGTGCAAGGCCTGGGAGGGACTGGATGGTAAGAGGCAGGGGCTGCGGGCTCTCCTCCGGCTCCGTGAAAGGCGACATAGACACCACTCCCCAGTCAGCCCCCCGTTTTTGAGGTTGTTCTCATTCAAACTGAGGTTGACACTCCTGTCTTTAACATCCTCCCCCGAGCTGTCCCCTCGGTGCCCTCAGGACCAATCCCACTGAGGACACCTCGTGCTATTTGGCTGTTTTGGAGGGAAGTCTAGCTCAGTGTTTCTAGACTTAGGTGTGCACATCAGTCACCTGGGGATCTCCCTACAGGGCAGGTTCTGAGTCAGGAGGCCTGAGAGGCCACATTTCTAACAGGTGCCCAGGTCCACACACAGCACTTTGGGGAGCAAGAATCTAGATAGCTCATCCTCCCGGAGATGCTGGGGTTCACTCCCCCTCACCCCTTCCCCTCGGGATGTTTCTCTTTAAGACTGAGCTCTCAAGGACAAGAGCAAGTATCCAAGCAGAGGGAAGTGGAGTGGAGGAGCAGACATACTGAGCAAATCCTTCCTGGGTTCGCTGGTGGAGGCGTGGGGCTTTCCCAAAATGACACCTTGTAGGTGAACCCCTGCTCTACTCCTGGAGGCTCAGCTGGCCCTCAGCCCCTCCCACCCCAGAGAACATGGGGTCCACGCCTGGGGTCCATGCCTGTGGTCCACGTCTGTCTGAGACTCACTGAGCAATTTTGTCCACCTCGTATCCAGCGTCTACGTAGGTTTGCCCTGCCGGCACAGCTGCACTCAAAAGAAGACGTTCCTTCCCTGAGGTCTCGGCTTCCTGCTGGAAGGCGTTGGTCAGGTCCTGCATGGACAGCTCAGAGTGAACATAGAGGCAGGGACCAGGCTGGCCCCTATGAGCCCCAACAGATGCTGGCTCTCGGGAGTCTGAAAACTGACAGCAGGACCGGTCTGTGCTGTGTAAATACACCAAATTCATGTCCTGTGGGGCCACAGCTCTGGGCCCCTGGCCAGCTGGGCGACCCTTACCCCACCTAGCCATACCTGCACCAGGGCTGTGAAGCGCTGCTTGTCGGAAGGAGGGCTCCCCCGGCTTCCTGGGTACTCCCAGTCCAGGTCAAGGCCGTCAAAGTCATATTTGCGCAGAAATTCGATGGCTGAGTTGATGAAGGTCTGACGGTTGCTGGCTGTGGCCACCATATCTGTGAACCTGTGGGGTGATGAAGGGCAGTATGGGACTGTCTTGCACCGGATAGCGGGCCACTCTCTCTTCAGAGGAAGTAAGAAACGACTTGGAATATTGGTGCTGCCCCCCAGATGTTGGCATCACAAGGGGCACATTGACGCGCTAGGAGCCCCGACCTGGAGCTGATTGTCACCCCCGCATGGAGGTCCTACAAGGAAGAGGAATCAGTTTCTAAGTTGAAGAGGAAGAGAAGTGAGAGTCTGGGTAGTTTGGGGGCTGCTGTCCTAGTTCCCTGGCTTTTTAACCTGGTCACTTTTCTAACTCACATTTGTAGGATGCTGTGTGCTATCCAGAGCTCTTCAAAATCCCCAGGAACCACCTCCCCCTTCCTCCTTCCTCAACATCCCTATAAGAATTCCCTGGACTTCTTGGGGGTCTTGAGTTTTTTATAGACTGATCCTATTTTATTTTTTATTAATTTAAATTAATTAACAGCTGCAGTCTTTAAGTGGGGTCCATGTGCCTGGGAACCCCTGCATATCAATAAAAAAAATCTGTGTATAAGCAGTATTTTGGGAAGGTGAGTCATAAATTTCATCAGGTTCTCAAAAGGTTTCATGGTCCAAAAAAGGCCTGGAAAGACTAGTTTAGAACTTTGGGAACCATATGTTCTGGACTTTCTGGGAAAAGTCTTGTCCCAAATATCCCATTCCATTGTCTCCACAAATCATCAAAAATGTCCTAGATATGCCAATATTTTGGCATCCAAACTCAACCTCACAGACTACCTTTGACACCCGGAAGTGGAAAAATTTCAGACAAGGTGTCCTGTTTCAGAGCTCAGAAAACATAGACACTGTATGTTGTCTGAGATTAGCTGGGACCCTCCCTCCACCCATGTCACGGAGGAAGAGGCTGAGGCCTGGAAAGAGGTCAGAATCTCTGTGCTGCATTTGGATCCTGTGCTGCTGGTGAGACAGGGTGGCTAATAGCCTGGAGCACAGCCCACTCCTCTGCCCTCCTGATGAGGCAGCAAGAACCCAGAAGGAAAGTCAGTTCCTAGCCACCAGATCCCCTCCCATGGCCCTCATCCTGGCCACACCTCGGCCTGGCCCGATTCCCTGACGAGGGCTCTCTCTGGCCAGTGAGCTAGTTCCCCACCCACCGCCGTTGGTTCTGCTACACAGGTGCCCAGAGTCAACTCACTTCTGAGTGCCGAAGTTCCAGCCCCCAATGGCCAGCAGTGTCTTCAGCCTGGGATTCCTGGGAAAGACAAGAGAAGTGCCCAAATTCACCCATCCAGTTCCTGGGGCTCACCTCCCTGACCCCAAGGAGCTGGTGGCGCCCTGGTGGGGCTGACTGGGTCGGGGTGGGGGTGTGTGGGTCTCCATGCACAGAGCCTGCACTGGGGAAGCTCTCGATTGGGAAGGAAAAGATGTGTTCCTGCTTTCCAGGACCTCCTGTCTGGCTGGGGAGACACACACACAGAGAATTCAGGAAGCGAGAAGGGCAGAATTCAGGGCAGGTCCTCAGAGAGGCTTCTGCAAGGTGATGGAGACACTTGAGCTGAAGGATGGGTAGATTTTAGGATGAAGAAGGGCACTCATTCCCAGCAGAGGGAAACAGTTTCACAGTCCAGATCCTACTTAGACATAAACTGCAAGGGCCCTTAAGGAGTCCCTGTCTACCCCCATCTCTTCCATACATGCACAGGAAAGCCCAGAGTGGGGATGCGGCTTGCCCAAAGCCACACAGCGCGTCTGTAGCTGGATTGCAGTGCTGGGGAAGATTTCTGGCTCTGAGAAGAGGTACCTGCCTTCTCCAATTCCCATCCCCCCTCCACCGCAGCTCACATCTTCTTCAGGCCATTGAACTCCTTGTAGAGCGCCTCATCATCCCACTCGATGGAGCTGAGCTGGTGATTGTTCATGCCAGCAAAGGCATAGACGAGGTGGGTGCACAGACTGGGGCTCACATCCTTGGGCAAGAAGCGAGCAGGCCCCTGTCTGTACTGGGCCCAGTTCGTGAAGTAGCAGACCAGTTTCGCAGCAGAGCCTGGCCAGTTGGGGAAAAGAAAAGAAATGGCGGTCAGAAGGGCCTGCTGGGGACTGGCACCCTCGGCCTGGGGACAGAACCTCCGTATGCCAGAGGGTGTTAAACATGGCATGTTCTTGGGGAGGCAGAACTTCCAAAGCATGGCGTGGAATACTTCAGAACGTGAATTAAAATGCAAAGACGTGAAGCGGCGGAGAGGAGGCCCCAGTTACAGGCCCGGTTTATATTTCTTTAGTCTTGCTTTAGAGGTTTGCATTTACTTGTTATCCCTTGTAGAGAATCTGTGTTTATTAACATCACTGAAAAGGTGCCAATAAAGATCTTATTTTATCTAGGAAAAGGCAGTGTGTTTCTAGCAACCCCTACAGCACGTGGGAAGGCTTTCTGGGGAGGGCTTCTATTCTTGGTGGGGGTAGTCCAGCAGTGATGGCCCCCACTGTGGTCAACGCCACGCTAGGTTGACCAGAACACCAGAAAGCAAGAACGCTAGTCTTCATTCCCACGTCTGCTGGGAACGCACTTTGGGCCCAGCCCCTCTTCAGCCTTGGCCCAGGTGTCCCCATCTGAAAGTGACCCTGTGGTCTCTTCCAGCCTCGCGTTCTGCCATGGTGTGGTTTCTGCAGGCCAACGTTTTATGCTGGGAACTTGGCTGAATGGTGAGTTTGGACTGGAGCACATCTGTGGCCGGTGTCTAGACCCTGGGACTTCCCAGTGCTCTGACAGGGTCTGTCTGTGCCCCCTCCAGCGCCCGTGTGGCCAGTGAGAGGGCAGGGCAGGGCAGGGGTGCACAGGAGGGTGTGTGGGAACCCAGAGCATGAAGGGCTGGCTGAGACTCCCCTGGGTGCCCAGACGGCTCCCACAGGAGAAGTCGGAGCTCTTGGGTAGTCACTGGCCCTAACCAGAGGTCACTCAGCTGGCTGTTGGGGGCCGGGGATGTAGCCTGCAGTGATATAGGAGGAGGATTGGTGAACTCCCCAAAGCAAAGGAAGGGAGGAGGGGACTAACCCAGAGAACACGTCCCTGGGGCCATCTAGTAAGGAGCTGGGAGGCTCTTTCTACATCGTATCCTGTCATATAGGATCAAAGGTCGTGCACAGATTTTTCTATGATAGAGGCCATGAAGTGTGGAGGTTAAGAGCAGGAACTCTGGAATTTCAATGCCTGACTTGAAATCCCAACTCTGCAACTTACTAGCCCGGTAACTCAGCTTCCTCCTCTGTAAATGGGAATAATCATTGTTCCTCCCTTATAGGACCATTGTGTGGACAAAGAGTTAATACATGCCAAACAGAACAGTGCTGGCAGAGAGTCAGCTCTAAGTGCTTTCTGTATATTAGCCCCTCATCCACACAGAATTCTACTATAGATCTATATCTATGTATATCATGCTGCACCATATTCCCAGAAGCAGCTTAGACTAAATCTCTACCTTCCCCATATTTGTTATTTCTGTGGCTCCTGGCTGTTGCACCAAGAGGGGAAATATGTGTTCAGTGCCAGAGCCCAGCCTCATGACAGGGTCCGAGGGGCCAGCACTCCCGGGTCCTTGATGCTCAGGGAGTGGTGGGGTGGAAGGGAACCCAGAAGCCCAAGTCTCTGCAGATCCCTGGTGAGCTCCCATCTGTCTGACACAGAAGGAGCCCCTTGGCTCCCCAAGCCCTGCACGCCATCAGTCCAACAGACACAGGAGTGAGCAAGTCGTCCTTGCTGAGCTAAGAGCCTGGGGTAAGACTGAGGTTTCCTACCTCCGGGAGCTCAGAGTCTGTTGGGGAAGACACCCAAGCCCGTCCTGAGAAACACTGACACACACCGTAAACTGTGTTCAGGTGCTTAGAGCACAGAGGTTGGAGCAAGTGACCTTGGGAAGGACCCAAGAGAGGCTGACATTTAAGCCGGCCCCACGGACACAGAGGAGTTCAGCTGGTGGGTTAGGGGCAAGAACCTTCCCAGGAGAAGGAATGGCAGGGCTGTAGGAGGACGAGGACACTTGTGGGGGGTTGAGCTTTGGGGGAGAGTCCCCACTGAAACTGGCAGGAGCTCCTGGGGTGGGGTGGGGGGAGTAAGTGGGGGAGAGAGAGCAGGGAAGGGGCAGAGGGAGTCCAGGGCTCGCCTCAAGGAAGGCACCACTCACCCCATTGGATCGCCAGCAGGACCATCAGACCTGAAGCACAGGAGAGAAGGCAGAGGTCAAGAGTCACCCTCCCTTTCCCAGGCCCCGTCTGCCCACCGAAGCACAGGAGATGGAGGCGGTCAGGGAGACTGGATGTTTCCTACAAGTCGAGCTTCCTCTGCCCAGAAGGGACCCAGGGGGGCAGTGTGTCTGTCCCTTCACCCTGGCCTGGGCTGATGGAAGTTTTCGTGAGCTGAGGCTTCCTCCTCTAGAACGTCAGTGGAGGGCCGTGTGGATCTGGGAAGACCCTAGGAAAACCACTGACTTGTGAGGCATTCAGAGAAAAAGCTTCTCTTCTGAAAGAAGAAAATTTGTCCTGGGGCTGGAATGAGCCCCCTTTGGAAGGGCTTGGCCAGAAGATCCATCTTCTGGTGAGGCCTCTGGGCTTCCTGCTGCTTTCCTGCCACACCTCAGAAGATGTTGACTGAGTTACCAGCATCCTTAGAGACCTAGGGCTCAGCAGGACTCCTGAAAAAGGATTTATTTCACCTTTCTGGTGACCTTGGTTTTTCCCATTAACCTAATAAAACCCACATGAAAAATTGCAAGGACACCTAGGGTCATGGCCCCCAGGCTGCCCTCTTGCAGGACAACCAGTGTGGCGGGATTGGCAGTGGGCATCTCTTGGATGAAGCCAGAAGTTGAGAGCTAAGAGCACATGAAACATGACCACCCAGTGCAGGGGGCTCACTGACTCTGGGCTCCTGTGATAGGAGGAAAAGTCATTTCCAGCCTGTTGAGAAAAGCCTTTCCTTGCAACACATAGCCCAAGGGGAACTGACAGGAAGGGGAATCGAGGGACTGCAAGCCAGGCGGCAGAGGGAGGGACGCAATGCCCGTACCAAGTTCTCCTGGACACTCCTGCTTCCTTGCGGACAGCACCAAGGAGCTGTTTAACAGACACATCCGGCTACCCCACAGCTTCAGGGCCCAGCCTTCTCTCCCTGACAGTGCTCACTCACCTGCCCAGGCCACGGACCACCCCATGGTGCTAGCCTGGCGACACTCCAGCCCGTGGGACCAACTCTCCAGGTCCTGCCCTCCTTTTATCAGCAGCCTGTCCCACCGCAGCCTGCTGTGTTGAAATCAGGGTGGGCAGAGGGAGGAGAGAGTGGGCTGGGGTGCGGTGTGGAGGGCCAGGGTGTCAAGTGGCACGGGTTGGGCAAAGCTGACACAATGACCTTCAGCAATTCTGGGTTTTCTGGAGCAGTCACAGGAAATGACTCTCAGTGTTGCCAAATCTGGAGGCAGAGAGAGGGAGGAGGGCAGTGTTTCTAAACCCTCTTTGAGACAAGCATGATTCTGATTTCTGTGTGGGCTGGTGAGGACCACAAGCAGCCCCAAACTTAATGGGCTTTAGGGGAGGAAAAATGACTCACCAGGTGGGGAGCTGGGTTCCAGACCAGCCTGCTGGCTTCTCCACAGTCCCCTCTGGGACTCAGCAGCCCTCTCTGTAAGTTGATGGGGCTGCAAATATATGTTTCTTGATAGTAATATTTTTATTACTATTCACGTGGTAGTAACATTTTTTATATCTATTGACTGAGAAAAATACATGATGATAAATAGCAACTATGACCTCAGTAATGGGTTTACAGGTCTGTGTTTCTTATGAAGACTCGTAGGGACCTGTGTTAGCTTCCTAGGGCTGCTGTAACAAATTACCACAAACTCGGTGATTTAAAATAACAGAAACTGGGGCTGGCCTGGTGGCATGGTAGTTAAGTTTGCATGCTCTGCTTTGGTGGCTCAGGGTTTGCAGGTTCAGATCTTGGGCATGAACCTATGCACCACTTGTCAAGCCATGCTGTGGTGGCATCCCACATATAAAGTAGAGGAAGACGGGCATGGATGTTAGCCCAGGGCCAGTCTTCCTCAGCAAAAAGAGGAGGATTGGCAACAGATGTTAGCTCAGGGCTAATTTTCCTCCCACACACACAAAAAACCCCCCAAACCCCCACAGAAATTGATTCTCTTGCAGTTCTGGAGTCCAGAAGTCCAAAATCAAGGTGTTGGCATGGGCATGCTCCCTGCAACAGTTCTAGGGAAGAATCTTTCCTTGCTCTTCCAGTTTCTGGTGGCTCCTGGTGCTCCTTGGCTTGTGGCCACATCACTCCCGTCTGTCTCCATTTTCACCTGGACTTCCCCCTGTGTCTCTGTGTGTCTTCTCCTTTCCTGCCTCTTATAAAGATGCTGTTCATTGGATTTGGGCCCACCCTAATCCAGGATGATCTCATCTTGAGATTCTTACCTTAATTACATATGCAAACACCCTTATTCCAAATGAGGTCACATTTTGAGGTTCTGAGTGGAAACGTCTTTTTTTTGGGGGGAGGGCACTATTCAACCCACTACAGGACCTAACTGGGTACATATTACTTATTCCATCTGCAGACAGTGTCTGGTGCATGCATGAGCTCTAGGGTCCTGGGCAAAACTCTGGAGCTTCTAGTGGATCCAGTCCTTGGCCTTAACACGAATGGCCTGAATGACTGCGTGGGCATGTCCGGTGGCAGCAGGCTCCTGTGTCAGGTTGCCCGGGTCCAAACCGCAGCTCTGCCATTTACTATCTTTGTAACCTCGAGCGTGTTCTGTAATTTCTCTGAGCTCCAGTTTCTTTGTCTGTAAAAAGAAACCCTCAGGATTGCTGCGAACGCACTGTGTGCTGGCTGCAATATTCCTGGTTCTGCCTGGCCCCGACCCTTCTGCCCAGTCTCTGTGGGTGTCAGAGAAGGGGTCTGGAAACCTCTGTCAGGTCCCTGAGAGGGTGTGACTTCCATGCCCAGATGGACAGGCCCTGTGTCCTCACTTTCCCTGCAACCATTACGGCCTCTGTTTTGGCTGTTTCTGTCCCCTTCACTTGGAGATCCTGCAAAGGAGCCCGTTCAGGGTCCCCTGAGATCTGCAGAGGGGCCTCAGGTCCTGGAATGTGGACAGGAGGGGAAGGGCAGGTGTGGGGCATGAAGACTAGGCCCTGAGAGGCTTCTCCGGAGAGGCAGCCTGTCTGCTTATCTTGCCCCGTATGCATAACTGACCTTTGAACTTCCTGACTCAGCTTCATGTCACCAAGAAGATCCTGCACTGCGGTGCCCAGGGTTCTGAGCTGCTCCAAACTTGGACCTTCCCCCAGTCACCTGGGATCTCCACTGTGCCCCGTAGCCCCACAATTAGCATCGCTACCTTGGTTAGTGCAGCTATTTCTCCTCCTCCTCCTCCCCTTCTCCTTCTCTTCCTTCCTCCCTCTTCCTCCTCCTCCTCCTTATTCTTCTATTGTTTTCTTTTAATTTTTATCTCAGGTCATTTCTTCAAAGAAAAATAAATAGAAACCTAACATATGAAACAAGCTCCTCTAAGTTGCTCTGGAAAAATCTGGTGAAGGTTGGGGCTGTGACTCTTGTCCCCTCAGTACTGAGATCAACAACTCCTCACAGGCCCCTGAGGGGCCCTGTGCCACACCCCACTGGGGGAAGGCTTTGTCTTCAGACAAGTACCTCGGCAAATACAGATGTGTGCACTATTTCCTAAAAATAATACAGAGTTTGGTAAGATGACTGGATTTAAGGTAAACATACAAAAATTAATAGCTTTTCTCTATATTAGCAACAATCAATTAGAAATAGAAACAGGGCAAATGTCTGCTCCACAGAAGTGTCAAAACCTATAAAATACTTAGGAACAGATTTAATAATAAAATCTATGAAACTTATTGCAGGACATAAACAAGAACTGAACATGTTCCTGCAGAGGGGAAACAATAGCATAAAAAATGTCAATTATCCTCAAGTAAAAAGAAAATGCTGGTAACGATGAGGGACATACTATATAAAACTTACTCTAAATCCATGGAATTGGCAGCAGAACATACAAGCAGTGATAGATTTGAGCATGTATGGAAAACATAGGTACAACAAAAGCAATATTTCCATTGAGTCAGAAAAGGATGTTTCCTGCATGTCAACGACTTGTCCACCAAACTGGAGAGAATCACAGTTGGGCCCCTCACACCACCTACAGCAGCAGCGACAAGGGGTCAGATGTGGGGCCCAGGGAGTACAGGAGCGCACCAGGCCCCGGCCAGAGGGCGTGCGGGCCGGCGGAGGTGGTGCTTGAGCGGAGTTTGAGGGCCAGTAGTGTTGCCAGGCAGGGAGAGGAAGGAGGGAGGTCACGACAAGCAGGCCAATGGTGGCTGAGGAGCATCTCAGCCAGGAACCTGCCTATCATGCCTTCAGGGACAGTGAGACAGTGAAGAACTCTGCATCCATCAGCTAAGAACCACTGGATGAGGAGGGCAGCCTGGGGTGGTCTCTGCCGAGGGGACCTGGTGGGGGAGCACTGGACGTGCTGGCAGGAGAGGAGAGAGGTGCCGTGCTCTACCAACTTGGACTCATTTTACATTCACGTCTCAGGCTAGGAAGGGCACATCCTAGGCTGACCTGATGGCCAGACCTAAACCGCAGGAAACCAAGGCATAGAAAGCCCTGCCTGGAGGTTGAGGCCTGGGGAGCAGAAGGCAGGCCCTCGTCCTTCAGAGCTGGGGAGGAACCTTCCCCTGGGATGGACCCAGAACACCCACCCCTGAATCCCTACCTCAGGTAAGCAGGTCTCAGCCCCCAGTGCAGGTCACCCACGAATAGAGCTGAAAGATTCCCTGGTGCCTCCAGCAAGTTCTAATCCACAGTCCCCACGCCTTTGCTCCCTAACCCTCTCCCTCCTGGGGGTGCCCTCCATGCCCCACAAATCCTACAGAGATCTGTGGAGTCAAGCCTCCTCCCCGGTCACACTAGTCCACACCACCTTCTGTCATCTCTGAGCGGCTCCTTCCTTCCAGAACAGGAAAGGACCCCACTTGAAGACAGATCGTTGTGTGCCTCAATGGATTCCCCAAGAAATGACTTCAGGAGGACTCTTCCCTTCCTTTAATCCCCATCGGCTTCTCCCATCCCTCTCCCAGCCATCCTCCTCCAAAACCAAATCCAAGTAAAGCCAGAGTGCTTGATAGACAGTGACACTTCAGGACCAGTCAGCAGCCCTCCCCACCATAGAGCAGATTCCTATATAGAAATTCTCAAGGAGCACTTAAACATATAAAGCAAATTTTAACAGACCTAAAGGGAGAAATAGACAGCGATACAGTAATAGTCGGGGATTTTAATACCCACTTACATCACTGATCATTCAGACAGAAAATCAGTAAGGAAACATTGGCCTTCAACAACACGTTAGAAATTCTGGAGCCGCCTCTGGTTCACACCCATCGTGGACGGCTGAGCGGGGGCTGGTTACGACCTCTCCAAGCCTCAGTTTCCTCCTCTGTAAAATGGAGATAACACTCCCTATCTTTCTCGCGACGTGGATCCAATAGACGATGTGTGAAGACGTGTGAGTGATGGAGCACCGACCACACGTTAGGAGGCTGTGATCATGACGGCCGGTATCACACTGTTCTCCACTTGCTTCACGCAGGCATCCCATCTCCACAGGTGGACTGTCCACAGCCAGACAGGGCTGGGCCTCTCCCCACGCATCTCTATGTATCCCTTGGTGCCAAGCATGCGGTGAGCCTTCAATTAATGTCTGTTAACTGCTTCTTCCCACATTCCAGCCAGTTCCTGCCATTGCAGCAAAAGGCACGACTTCCACCCAGTTCCTTAAGTCATGCAGGGAGCATCCTTGATCCTTCCCTCTTCTTCACCCTCACATGACCAGTTACTGCCAGAAGTAGTAGTTCCATCCCCTCCATCACCCCAAACCACCATCAGCTCTCGCCCTGTCCACTGCTGGAGCCTCATAGCTGCCCTTCCTCCTACCTCTCTTGCCTCCTGCAATCCAGTCTCTACTCAGCAGTTGGGATGGTCTCTGAGAAATTTAAATCAGATCCTGTTACTCTCCTGCTAAGATCACTCAATGGTTTCCCACTGAACTTAGAATAAAATGCAAACTCCTTAACTTTGTCTCTTGAAAATTCCAAGTCTGTTCTTTCACTAAGGGCTTTGCACCTGCCATTGTCTCTGCTCGGAATTTTCTTCCCTGTGATCTTCACATGGCTGGCTCCATTCAGGCTTTTCATCCACATAAAGTAGTGCCTATCCCACAAGTCACTCTTTGTCCTGTTCTGCTGATTTGTTTTCTCCTGAGAGGGAGAAATCTTCCTTCCTTCCTTCCATCCATCTATATCTATCTATGTATCTATCATACCTATCTATCTATCTTTCTATCTATCATCTATCTATCAATCATTATCTCTCTCTCTCTCTCTGTCTATCATCTATCTATCATATCTATCTGTCTGTCTCTCTATCTACATGTCTTGTCTGTTTCTTACCCCTGGAACATGAGCCTCATGAAAGAAGGGACCTGTCTTGTTTTTTCCTCTATTTCAAGTGCCTAGAATATTTCCTAGCACATAATACATGCTTAATCCTTGTCTACTGAAAGAAAGAAAGAAAAAGAGAGAGAGAGAAAGGAAGAAAGAAAGAAAGCACTTGGCCTCCAGGTGCTGCGTGATCTGGCCCCACCTGTCTCAGCCTCAGGCTGGTCACCACGCCCTGAGCGCTCTGGTCTCATTTCATGAGCGTGAACATGTCAAGCCCTTTCCCACCGCAGGGTCTTGGCACATCCTGTTCCCTTTGCCTGGAATATGCCCTCTTCCCTCTTCTCATCCTTCAGGTCTTATCTCACCACTCAAGAGGCCGTCCCTGACTCCCTCACTCCTGAAGCAGCGTGCTCTTTTCCTTCCTAGCCCTGATCCTAATTTGCTTATTTTGTGAGTTTGTGTATTTTATGTGTATCTCCCTCACTAGACTGGAGGCTCCAAGAGCCGGAACACGTCTGTCTGTCTACCACTTGCTCCAGCAGCCCCAGTGGCAAGCGCCTAGGATAGGCCTCAGTCAATATCTGAGAATATTGAGGAAGCTGTTTACGGGATGTCATTTCCTCACTATTCCTCACCACTCAAGGTCAAGTGCTCAGTAAGAGCTGGTTGATGGGAGAAGTGCCAACCTCCCCACAAAACCTCTTCATGTATTAGCAGAAGCCATTCTTCCATATTGCGGCCGAGGAAAGGGAAGAGAGAGAACTTGCAAACCTGCCCAAAGGTGGATAAAAGAGGAGCCAGAGCTGCAGTGGAGACTCCCCGGCTCTTCCTTCTCCTCCCTGGGCACTGAGGACGGGCCTGAGTCCCAGGCTGGGACAGAGCCTGCGGCTGCCAGCTGATTGTCTTCGTTCACTCTGAAACGTATCTGGAGTCCCCACCACCCTCTGGAGACAGGGGCACACTGAGTCCTCTCTGGCCTGCAGTGGGGGCCTTCTCTGTCCAGATGTCAGCTTGTTTCCTGGTCCTGGTGGGCCACGTCCCAGTGGAAGCTGCTTCCCTCACCAAGAACAGGTTTGAGCCCGAGGCCTTTGGTGTGCAGTGGGTCAGAGAATTGAGGGGGGAGGATCGGGTCCGGGTGGTGTGGGCCAAGAACAGAACCACAGCCCATTCACCCCCCAGGCCTCTCCCCGCTTGCTGTCGTCAGATGCCTGATGTCCCCTGTGGACTCCTTTCCTCCCCCTTCCTTCCCTCTCTGTCTCTCTCTCTCCCTCTCTTCTTCCCTCCTTTGTTTATTTCTACACATGATTATTGATGTACCATAATGTTCACTGTATTCACTGCAGCAGTTTTTAAAATAACATAAACCAAAGAGGGGCTTAAGTGTTGCCTTTTGGAGCCTGGAATTCTATATCTCATTAATGACAAATAAAGATTTCCTCAATATATTGTTAAAGGAAAAAAGCAAGCCATGTCTATTGCATAAGACAGATTGAACACGGTGTTTATCTCCACACTCCTGAAACTCCTGATACAGCAGTTAAAGGATTCAAATGGTAAAAATCAACTGGGACGAGCAAATGGAAGACGAGACTGAAATAGATGAGAGACGTCAGCAAACGTTTGGAAGATGAAGCAGCATGCACACGTGGACTGGTTTTGCAGACCTGAAAAAGCTGAAGCCTCAGACTGTGGGTGGGGAACCCACAGGAAGCCGGGGGGCTTGTGCTGAGGCACCTGGAAAGGCGCAGGTGTTGGCAGAAAGTTGTGAAGTGGAGGCAAGCTGACAACAGTAACTGCGGGTGAACTGTGACCCTCAGATCCTCTTCTTCAACCCCATAAGATACGAGGATGGACCAGAGTGGCTGTGGCCTTGGGAACACCTTGCCCAGCAGAGAGCGGAGTGGGATGGGGGTGCCAGACTGAAGATATACTGATGACTGGGGATTAAATGAAAGCCTACATGTGGACGCTCAGACCACCAGCTTTTACCTCTGCTAGAGCCCCAAGCGGGACACTGAAAACTCCTCTCAGAGGAAACTGACCAGCCTGAGAGAAAAGTTACCAAAACTCAGATGACACTTGGAGCCTCCGATGGAATAGCCATGTTCCTGTGTCCCCAAGGTGGGGCCCCCAGACAAGAAGCCACTCAGGCCCCCAGAGCTTCTGATCGGCCTTTGTTGACTCACAATCGCATGGAAGAAAAGTCAGGGTCACCAGATGTTTGAGGAAAGAGTCCCCACGTGAAAGAGGGACCAAAACAAGCAGAGAGAAGGAACTCAACCAGAGTGGGCGGTGCGAGGGCTCCTGACATTCTGCCCTCCAGCACTTACTTTCTGTCTGTGAACAATGAGAGTATCCGAGTTTCATTATTAAAAGGATGTTTAATGTACCTGTTTGCTGGACACTTTCTAGACAACAAGCAGTGTGCCAGGCACTGGGGAGCTGAGGGGAGCTCGCAGCCTGCAGACTTGAGCACTGCTTCTCGCTGGGGTCATTTCTCAAGATCAAGTTCCCCGAGTCACTCACACTTCAGCCTCTTCTCCCCACCACGGCCTGAGGCTTTTCTTATCCCCACCCAAGCTTGTTGAAGCTGACTCCTCACCTCTCAAGGTTTTAACTGTGCAAGGCCGTGGCCTTTAGCTTGTGGCCTTGGGCCTGGGCCTGCTGGTGCCGAGACGGGCTCCGTCCAGCCTCTGAGGAGCCGAGCACAGGGGGCTGGCCAAAAAAGGCTCCTTGTGGGGCCAGCCTGGTGGTATAGTGGTTAAGTTCGCCCACTCCTCTTCAGAGGCCCGGGTTCACAGGTTCGGGTCCCAGGCGCGGACCAACGCCACCGCTTGTCAAGCCATGCTGTGGCGGCGTCCCATATAAAGTAGAGGAAGATGGGCACGGATGTTAGCCCAGGGCTAGTCTTGCTCAGCAAAAAGAGGAGGATTGGCAACGGATGTTAGATCAGGGCTAGTCTTCCTCACACACACACACAAAAGCCTCCTTGTGGGAGCATCTTGGCCCAGCCAGGTTCCCTCCGCTCCCCCTTGGGGGCTGTGCTCAAGCTTCTATTTCGGGTGCTTCCACCCACTATCAGCCAGCCTGCCAACTGAGCAGCTCTAAGTATCTGCTTCCTCTCCTGGGGGCTCCCCCAGGGCACACAGGATGCTTTCTCACGGCTCTGGCAAGGTGTCTCATACACTGGGCCCCTAGGCACTTGTTTCTAATTCCCCAATTCTCACTCCTAATTCTAGGCATTAGAATTTCCCCTTCTTTAAAAATTAGCATTGCCAAACCTTTGTCTATTGCATTCATCTTTTAAAGGAAACCAGCTCCTTTGTTTACTAATTGATTTTACAATTTCTAATAAACTGGTGGGAGCACATGAGTAGTGATTGTAACAAATTGCTGGAGGCTGAGTGTGGACCAGCTTGAGAATTAAAACTCCTGGGGGCCAGTCTGAGGGAGACCCACACTTTGCGGGTTTTACCTCCAGACGCCCCAACTGGTTCTCACATTAAAGACTGGAAAAAAATCTCCTGGTGTTCCCTGCAGGGGAGGGAAAAAGCAATTATTTGGAAATGAGACCACGGGCAAGCTTCTAGTTGTCTTCCGCCAGTGGAGTTGTACAGAGTGCTTAATTCTCCCAGCAACGATGTGTGACAACATGTACGAAGTATTGCCACCCAGGGCAGCTCACCTGAGCCTCGATGTCAGTCACACAGGCATGGAGCATTCCCATGACTGCCCTTAGTCACTCAGTCTCCAGCTCCTCCAGAGGTCAAATTGATACGGCATCACACAAGGCCTCACCACAAATCACATTAGTTGCATAAACTATCTGGCATGGCCCAAGGCCCCAAGTGTGCAAAGACAGGCAGGATATTCCCAGGGCCTAGAGGTTATTTCCCAGAAGCAACTCGGGAGCCAGTGCCTCCTTTGGAATGTGCAGGGTTTGAACACCCCACGCTTGCTGAGTTAACTCTTTGCTGCAGACACATCCATATGCAAAAAAAAAAAAAAAAAAAAAAAATCTAGACATAGACCTAACACCTTTCACAAAAATTAACTCAGTATTGATCAGAGATCTAAATGCAAAACACAAAACTATAAAACTTCTAGAAGATAGCATAGGAGAAAATCTAAGTGACTTTAGGTGTAGAGATGAGTTTTTAGATAAACACCAAAAGCACAATCCATGAAAGAAAAAATTGCTAAGTTGGAATTGATTAAAATTAAAAACTGCTTCTCTGTGAAAGACAGTATTGAGAGAATGAAAAGACAAGCCACAGATGGGAGGAAATATTCACAAAACACACATCTGATGATGACTTGTATCCAAAATACTCAAAGAACTCTTAAAATTCAACTATAAGAAAACAACTCAATTGAAAAGGGGCTAAAGATCTGAACAGACACCTCACCACAGAAGATATACAGATGGCAAGTAAGCATATGAAAAGACGTTCCGCATAATATGTCATTAAGGAATTGCAAACTAAAACAATACATACCCATTAGAATGGCTAAAACCAAAAAAACTGACAGCACCAAATGCTGGCAAGGATAAGGAGCAGCAAGAACTATTGTTTACTACTGGTGGGAATGCAAAATGGTACAGCTACTTTGGAAGACAGTTTGGCAGTTTCTTACCAGGCTAAACACAGTCTTTACATAGGATACAGCAATCACGCTCCTACGTATTTCCCTAATTGATTTGAAAACGTTTTTTGCACATTGTTAATTTACATCATGTTTTCTTTTGCATTTTCTATGATTGTAAGTATTTTTGTCACTTTACCAAAAATTTTGGTTTTCTTGGGAGTTTGGATAAAGAAAGCATATGATGGGGATGTGGCTGTGTGATGAGGGGAGGTGCTGATTTTTAAAGGAGGGGTGGGGATGAGGCAGCAGGCTGGCACTCTCGGTATTTATGTTCTGCATAGCATCTGGCTACAACCGCCTGACTTTGTAGCCGTAACCTCCCACGATTTCCTTCATGAACTCCCTACTTTAGACAAGTTAATCTGCTTACTGTTCTAAGAACGTGCATCTCATTTCCTGACTTTGTGCCTCGGTCCTGCAGTCCTCACCCCCTTGGAACACACTGTTTGTCTCTCGTGATTTAGTGTCTGAAAAGGACCCATTAAATTCCCATTTCCTCTGTTGTCTCTTTGCCAGCTAGAGCTAATGGCAGTCATGGCGATGATGTCTCTGTACTTGCTGTCTCTCTCACATGATATACTACTTGGATGTAGGGGTTCTTTTGGTCTTCTCTCTCGCCTCCTTCTGCGTTTCCTTCCTCCTTGCCCGCTCTCCTGGTTCTATCCATTCATCATTCACTCTTCTGTCAATCCATCCACAAACATTGATTCCGTGCCTGCTGTGTGCCAGTCAATGTGACAGGCACTGAACAGACTGAGGTCTTTATGAATACCCGTTTGCCACTTTTTTGAAACAGGCAAATTGGGTATCTAGGCTTCCTATTGGTAACTAAAACTGGCTGAATTTATGCTGGAAAACTACTAACATTTTTAGGTAGTTGAAATTAACAATTTTCGCTGAGGTGTGATTTAATCGGTCGTGAAGGTAGAATGATACTTTGATAGACTTGTGTTCAGAGAACAAGACCTGGTCCTATTTTTGTTGGTTGATATAAAAACAGCAATGATAATACAGTAACTTTAAGCTTTCAAGTATAAATTTTATTGGTAATGAAAGAAGAGGTAAAGGAAATAGAGAAAATTTCATTACTCTGTTCATTTCTGCTTTTATATTATAAGTAATAACCTGATGTTAATGAAATTTAGCAACAAAGGACCATTAGGAAGAAACAAATAAGTACTGTTTTGTGGCTTGACAGCTGTTGGATAAAATTTTAGTAACTGAAAACTTTTAAGACTTTTTTGATATTAAAAATATAAATGTATGGTAAATATGACTTCTAATCAATTTGAAATGGTAGTTAGTAAAGCAAGGTATCATAACATCAAAATTATAAGAACAAGTAACAAGAGGTGTTGGATGCTATAAGAGGATGCTGACCATGCTGGAGAGTTGTTATCCTTTGACACCTGCTCCACTGTGGGTGAGAGGGGGGAAAACTTACATCTTCCTGCTTCACGGGGGTGTACTTGGAGGTGATTGGATAGGAAAGTTACAGCCCCTCCTCTGAGACCCAGTCAGTCTCCCATGTACCCTGGACCCACTGGAAGCTTTATTATATGTTACACCAGAGCTGCAATGGGCTGAAAATAGTCTTTTTATTTTCAGGAGGAATGGAGTAGTTTCTTGAGAAAATTAAACCTTTATTGTGTTTTAAAATCATGCTTAAAAAATGCTTAAGCACTACTCATTGGGTCTCTATACTTCAAGCAGAAGGGTTCTTTGTTGTGGTCCTCTGCGATACAGTGGACAGGCGTGGAAGATGATCCTGTGTCATTTGAGTTGTTTCACTTACACAGAAGGGGAAAGAGTGGGGTTTCTCAGTAAGACAGTAGCAGCACTGTGGCAACGGTGCAGGCTGAGAAATCTTTCAGTCTGCCTCCCCTTCCAAGGGTCCCAGCGATTTCCTGTTAGGCAGGGTCAGTAGTGTCTTACCTCTTCCTGGTACCCTGGCTTCTCAGAGTGAAAAGGTGAAGGCAGCCTTGCTGGGAAGCTGCTTCCTCCAAGTCTCATCCACCCTTGGGTTTCTATAGAAGTGATGGTTCCAGCAGTTACCTTTTTCCCTGAGAGTGATGTTCTGCCTATTTAGAAATTTCTTTATTGTTAGAGCCGAAGAAAATCCCTATGCTGGAGGATCCATTTATACCGTGTGTTGATGCAAATAATCCATAATCAATCTATAAATCAAAGTTGGGGTGAGTTTATTATGAGCCAGGTCTGAGGACTAGAGCCTGGGGGCTTCCTTCCCCAAGGAAGGAAGAGCACCACAGAAGTGCGGTGAACAGAATGGCTCTATACCATCTTGGGACAAACAGCATACATCACAGGAATGTGATGACATTCCTGTGTGACAGGAATGTCCCTTTTACAATAGTCACAAGATTGCATTGCTGGTACAGCAGGTCAGTGGTCCCAAGGTGAGCACAGCAGGTCAGTAATTAATCCTTAGTTTCTAGGAGGAGGTGCTTATCCTTAATGAAATGCCGATATGGGAGGAAGCTACATCCCTATCTTTAAGGGCATCATTCTTGCCTTTGGGACATTGTAAATGTTTAAAGCAGATGTACAATGCATGCTCAACAGGCCACATCAGGCCCTTTTGGAAAAACAAGGTCAGGCCAAGTTAGTTTTAAACCAAATGTCTTTCTCACATACTCCAACATATCCTATTGCTTTTCATTTATTTATCATTGGGGTAAAGATGCTTTGGGTATCTGTCATAGTCGGTGAGAACAGTGATGTTTGGATCTTGAGAGTTTTGATCAGTTGTTAATTGATGCTAAAGGAGGTTTGGACTGGTTGGACTGCCATTATCTGATGTGAATTTAGGACCTTGTGTGTTTGAACACTAAGGCAGTGATTGTGTGTGGTGGGTGGTTGACCTGTTTTATGGAAATATATGAAAAGGAAAGCCTTGTGGTGCAATGTATGACCCAAGGATTTAGAGTATGTGCAGTCTTTCTAATATGGACACCAAATACAGTGAACAAGTCCTTTCAGATTCATTATCCACAGTATAAATCACCTCCTATTCTTGGGTGGATTATAGGCTTTGCATTCCTCCTTTAAGTTTAAACTTCTCAATAAAGGTAGTACTATTAATTCCCTTATTTCAATATATATTAATATATTGATTTTTGTTATGTTTTCAATTTTCCCCACTATTATATATGCTTACTCAAATAATTTTTGTAAGTCTATGGTATTTCATTTAGAAGTTTGTATTGACATTAAAAATTTCTTACAGATTAGAAGGCTAAAAGTTTTTGAGAGCTCCTAGGTTTTCTACCATTTTTTAAAAAGTTTTACTGGTCTTAAACAAGTACAGCTTATTGAAGACCATTAAGAAGCAAATGGACTAGAATAGAACTATTTCAGGATCCCAAATAAATGCATTTGAATACTCTGTGGAACGTTTTGTAAGCAATGAGTCTCTGCATTATTAACATGCAAGTCTTATCTTTTAAAAGTGTAATAAAAACACTGGGACAGCAATAGAAATAATCTTTTGCACCTCATTTTTCAACTTGTATATGCCTGTAGATAATCAGCCCCTTCACTCCCCCCTCCTCCTTTTAAGCTGTGGACCAGTCCTTGCCTGTGTGGAGAGGTCAGGTGCGTGAATTCTCCATGGGAGGTGTCACATTTTGCAGCTACCCAAGATGTTCTGCAAGCTGATTATATTTTCCTGTCCTTGCAGTGCTATTTTGTTTGTCAATGCAAATAATCCATAATCAATCTATAAATCAAAACTGGGGTGAGTTTATTATGAGCCAGATCTGAGGACTAGCCTGGGGCCTTCCTTCCCCAAGGAAGGAAGGGCACCAAAGAAGTGGTTATATACCATCAAAGAGCATGTATCACATATGATTGGAATGTCCCTTTTACAATTGTCACGAGATGCTCAGCTGGCACAGCAGATTGGTGGTCAGCAGGTCAGTGGTCACAAGGTGAGCACAGCAGGTCACTAATTATTCTTTAGTTTAGGGAGAGATGCTTATCCTAAAGGAAATGCTGATGTGGGGGAAGTTACATTCCTATCTTTAGGGGCATCATTCTTGTCCTTGGGGCATAATAAGTGTTTAAAGCAGGTATACAATGCATGCTGAAGTCAGTCCCTTTTAGGAGAATAAGGTCAGGCTGAATTAGTTTTAAACCAAATGGCTTCCTCATATACTCCAATACATCCTATTGCTTGTCATTTATTTATCATTTTCCCCCTTTTGACCTATAATCTTTCTATAGAAAGCATTGATGATCAAAATATTGTCCCTTAGCACCAGGGTGGTTGCTGCCTGCCCTGAGTCCATCATGTCCCTCGGTGCCAGATTTTTCTCTCATTTATTTGCCCAGTTGTCCATGTTGGGGGGAATTAATCAGATATAGTGGACAAGCATAGAGGTATATATATTAACAGAGGAAGTATTTCATAGGTTTTAGATTAATTTTAGGTTGTTGCACAAGCATTCTATATGTGCTTTTCTATGACTCCTTATGTTTACATTGTTTACAATGATAAAAGATTTGTTTAAGAGATGCACCTGCTTTGTCATGTGCTTTAGCAGATGCAGTTTAAAATATCTAAGGCCATTCTACTTTGAAGGACAGTCTTTCTCATTAAAGACATTTCAGTATTTAATAAAGCTATTTCTGATTGGCTATCATTAAGGGCTTATTCAGTAAATTTAGTCAGAGCTTCTACATGTGTTATGACATCTTCTAGCCCCAAGGGAGGAGCAAATATAGCCACTAGGTGGTCATACCAGTGGAACACTGAATGAACCCATCTGGCCTTAAGGAGAGGGAGATTGGCAACAGATGTTAGCTCTGGGTGAATCCTTCCCTGTATCCAAGGGAAGCTCAGGGTGCAGTGTTTTAGCCATTCAGGCAGTCCCAAGGCCAGAGATTTCCACATAACCATTGAGTTCTATTAGGAGCAATCCAATAAATGCCTGGTCTTTGAGACTAGTCTGTTCCAAACCAATCACTTTCTTTAAGTATGATTGTATTCTGAAAACCTTAAATGGAACAATTATACAATAGGTATATAGTTTAAGTATAACAAAGGTTTAAGTGAGGTGATATAAGTTTGGGAATACAGGCCTGGTCCAGAGTCTTGGGACAGCTGTCTGTGACAGATGCCGTCTTCTCATCCCGGTATGGAGATATTTGCATTGGTCCATTGAAGGCGGTATTAGAAATGGGAACTGAAACCCACTCAGGTGAAGCCTTTTTTGAATGAGAAATGTGAATCCATGAGTCTATGCCTTTTGATTCTACAGCACATGAATTGGTTAGAAGTACCTGGTATGGTCCTTTCCAACAGGGCTGCAAAGAGTCTTTTATTGGATGCTTCTCCCAATAAATAAATTCTCCAGGTTATAGTCCATGATCCTTAAGGTCTGGGAGCTCTCTGTGAAAAAAATCAGCTACCAACCTCTCATCATTTTTTATTATTATTATTTTTTTGTGTGTGGGGAAGACCAGCCCTGAGCTAACATCCGTTGCCGATCCTCCCCTTTTTGCTGAGGAAGACTGGCCCTGGGCTAACATCCGTGCCCATCTTCCTCCACTTTATATGGGACGCCGCCACGGCGTGGCTGACAGGCAGTGCGTCCGCGGGCGCCCGGGATCCAAACCCGCGAACCCCGGGCTGCCAAGCGCGGACTAAACCGCTGCGCCACCGGGTTTTGAAGTGCCTCAATAAGACCTTCACAATAATTACGATTTTTCCTTTAATCAAAGTTGGTTCATACATTTGTCTAATTACTTAGGTCATCCAGTTATTATCTCAGAAGGAGATAGGTGACATTTACCAAAGGGTGTAGATCTAAGATTAAGGAGAGCCAGTGGGAGAGCTTTTGACGGTGAGAGATTAAATGCCTCTGAAAGCTTTGCCAAGTGAGTTTTGATTGTGCTGTTAGTTCTTTCCACCAATCCTGAGGATTGGGGATGGTAAGCACAGTGGAAATGCTGCATTATTGGCCAAATATTACAAATAGATTTAATTGTTTGTCTGGTGAAATGAGTTTCCTGGTCACTATGTAACTCAGTAGCAATTCCCCAAACAAGAATTATCCTCTCCGATAATAATTTGTCTAAAGCCATTGCTCTTCTGTAAGGAAATGCCTCAACCCAATGTAAGAACATGCAGATCATTATAAGATATTCTTATCCTTGAGATGGTGACATTTGGACAATGTCCAATTGCCATACCTCAAAGTGTCCCTTAGGAAGGGGAAAGTGGCCTTGTGATTCATGAAATAGTTTCCCTAGATTATATTTTGGGCTTATAACACAAGTATAGGCTTTATGGGCAGCTGCGGGAGAAAGTTTTCAAAAGTATTGCTTTTTCCACAAAATTACCTTTTCAGGTGCCCAATGGGTTAATTGGTGTATATCCTGGAGCAGTGGAAATTGTGCTCCAATGGGTTTTTCCTTTATTGGGCCCAAAGCACATCTG